>CM042557.1:10985983-11198483 GCA_023630585.1 Cranoglanis bouderius | reverse complement strand
GGGTGTGGCACCAGTGGTGAATCCCATATTTCAAAACTCTGTAGAGGATGTCAATTTGCTATATGAGGTGAGATGAAAATGAATCATTCATTACCATTATACACACGTTGCTGGTTATATTTCTGCAGAAAATGCAGCCATAATAAAGCAGTACTGATTCTTTATTTACTGAGTCTAGATGTAAATAAAATAATTCAAAGATTATCAAAAATGTCATTATACATTCGTTATATAAACAGACTTCTGTTTTGGACACATTAGATTCTGCTGGACGGACTGCAGTTTGAAGATGAACACGGTCAGTTTTCAGTTCATGACAAAGAACTAGCATCGCTACGTAAGACACACAAGTTAGAAGTCATCTTTGAGGACATTATTCCCAAGACGGTGCCTGAGGTGCGTCGACTGACCTTTGCTCTGGCCCAAGATATGGGTCTTCTTAGGAGGGAAGACTTTGAGCGCACAGTGCTGACGTTGGTGTACACAGCCAGGAAAATAGCTCAGGCCAACACTGCACACCAGAAAGATACCTGGACAGAGTGCTTTATCAGCCTCTACAAAGCCATAAAACATGACTTAACCATCAGATAGGGGAATCATAATTCCTTACACATCAGCTCGGCAGAAAAACAGCATGATTGTGGATTTCAAGGGTTTATAAATAAATATTCATGAAAAAGCATTATACATTTTAATAATATCACTTGAGGTTGAGAAAGTCACATACATACATACATACATACATACATACAGAATGCTCATATATGTCAAACTTGTTGAAACTTCAGTATGGAGTTAGAACCATGCAATTAGAAATTTGAATTAATGAATGTTTAAAATGTAAAATGAAGATTTGATTATTTGGATCAGGGAAAAGGGTTCTGTGTTTGATTGCTTTTGCCTGCAAGTTACTTTTATTTTTGAAAGCAAATCTAAAATGTGAATTAATGGATAGATTGAATGCTTTTTAGAAATTAGATATATGCATACTTCATTTTGAATTCAGATTTAGATTTTAGATTTGAACATGAAATTCTATTTCAGTTCAAAATTCAATTACAGATGGTATGATACAAATTCAAAATAATAATAATAACATTCAATTTTTGCATTTAAATTAAAATTTCAAATTGCATGAACTCTTGATTTGACAAGAAATGGTTTGTCTTTTGTATGTGGTTATTTTGCTTTATTAAAGCACAATGAATGCAAAAATGCAGTTCTTCCTAGTAAAGTTATATTCATATCAATATAATATAATATAATATAATATAATATAATATAATATAATATAAATCAAGACCATCAGGAAAATCTGTTCAGTACAAAAGGAATATATCCAAGTCCTAAATAGCTGCCTCAGCTCATTAGTGAGTTCAGAGCATTTAGCATTTTTTACAGTGACCTCAGCTTTCACAGGTTAGCGTCTACACAAGCGGATGATTACAACAATTTCTGAAAAATGAAAGCCCAAAAATGGGAGTCCTTATGAATGATTATAGTGCCACTGCTACTATGATATGAGTATCATCTTTGCAAAGCTCCTTCTTTCCAAGTGAAACAGAGTTGCTGGATGTGTCATTCTGTGGTCTGACTTTATGTGAGGGGCAAAAAGGTATATATCTAACCCAGGAGTAAGATGCAAGACGAGAACTGATGCCACAGGGAAGGCCATAGACCTCCTCACTTTCCACAATGTTCTCAGACTCATCTTCATGGGCCTTGTTCCACACAGTCATGCCCCGCTCATGTTTTGTTCCTATAGGAGAAATAAAGAAATGCTAAGTCTATGACAAGTTCAGTATATTTCACTTGATTTGTTATATTCATTTAGCACATTTATTCCTGGAACTCAGAATTCATTAAGCCTGAGGTTTAGCATGAAGGATTTCCAGTCAAACTTAAGAAAATACTATACATGCAATGTGAAACTCACCAGGGATGGTGTTATCAAGAACGAATCCAAAAAATCCTCCAACAAACATGCCAGTTGTTAGAAGAACCTGTAGCACTTGATCCAACTCCACAATACCTGAAACATGGACATTATCATATGGATACAATATTCTAAGCTGTGAATGATTATATTTGTTTTATATATATACAGTGGGGGGGGGGAAGTATTTGATCCCCTGCTGATTTTGTACGTTTGCCCACTGACAAAGAAATTATCAGTCTATGATTTTAATGGTAGGTGTATTTTAACAGTGAGAGACAGAATAACAACAAAAAAATCCAGAAAAACGCATTTCAAAAAAGTTATAAATTGATTTGCATTTTAATGAGGGAAATAAGTATTTGATCCCTTCGACTTAGTACTTGGTGGCAAAACCCTTGTTGGCAATCACAGAGGTCAGACATTTCTTATAGTTGGCCACCAGGTTTGCACACATCTCAGGAGGGATTTTGTCCCACTCCTCTTTGCAGATCCTCTCCAAGTCATTAAGGTCATTTTCAATGCCCTGGCTGAGGGAAGCAGGTTCTCACCCAAGATTTGATGGTACATGGCCCCGTCCATCGTCCCTTTGATGTGGTGCAGCTATCCTGTCCCCTTAGCAGAAAAACACCCCCAAAGCATAATGTTTCCACCTCCATGTTGGACGGTGGGGATGGTGTTATTACTTGGGGTCATAGGCAGCATTCCTCCTCCTCCAAACACGGCGAGTTGAGTTGATGCCAGAGAGATCTGACCACACCACCACAACACTTTCACCCAGTTCTCCTCTGAATCATTCAGGCAAACTTCAGACGGGCCTGTACATGTGCTTTCTTGAGCAGGTGGACCTTGCAGGTGCTGCAGGATTTCAGTCCTTCACGGCGTAGTGTGTTACCAATTGTTTTCTTGGTGACTATGGTCCCAGCTGCCTTGAGATCATTAACAAGATCCTCCCGTGTAGTTCTGGGCTGATTCCTCACCGTTCTCATGATCATTGAAACTCCACGAGGTGAGATCCTCCATGGAGCCCCAGACCGAGGGAGACTGACAGTTTCTTCCATTTGCGAATAATCACACCAACTGTCACCTTCTCACCAAGCTGCTTTGCTATGGTCTTGTAGCCCATTCCAGCCTTGTGTAGGTCTACAATCTTGTCCCTGACCCTTGGACAGCTCTTTGGTCTTGGCCATGGTGGAGATTTTGGAATCTGATTGATTGATTGCTTCTGTGGACAGGTGTCTTTTTACAGGTAACGAGCTGAGATTAGGAGCACTCCCTTTAAGAGAGTGGGAGCCAGAAATCTTGCTGACTGATAGGGGATCAAATACTTAGTTCCCTCATTAAAATGCAAATCAATTTATATGTACAAAATCAGCAGGGAATCAAATACTTTTTTCTCCCACTGTGTGTGTGTGTGTATATATATATATATATATATATATATATATATATATATATATATATATATATATATATATATATATATATATATATATATATATATATATATATATCTGTTTATATGCAGCATGTCCCAAAAGTCTCCATACACAGGGGAAATTAACACTTTTTAGCAAAATGTCTCCCTTTTTTTTTTAAAGAATGCCTTTGACAAAAGAAGAACGTATTGAAATCATTCTCATGGCTGGTTCAGGAAGCTGTCACAAGGTTGTGATGGACTTTAACAAGTAACATGGCAAGCACATCACACACGACACTGTTGCCAAACTTATTAACAAATTAAAAAGACTGGAAGTGGATGTCCAAGAACATCTGCCGATGAAGGCACAATCGACGTGGTGCTGGCAAACATAGTCCCCTGTGTACGGAGACTTTTGGGACACCCTGTAGTTTCGTAAAGAACTCTGTCTTTATCTGATTTTATAATCAGAAAATATGAGATAATATAATGTCTTCTGTTATGTTTTTATTATGTAATTGCAACAGTGATGACCACACCTGTGTTTAAGACATCTGGATTTCGTATTACCCAGTTTGGAATGACAAGCCCCGTAAACATTGAGAAGCCAAAGATAAAGATGTTACGAGAAGAGTTCATATCTGCATACTATAAAGAGATCAACAAAGTTGTTAGGTTTTGTCATTTTATCAAGTGACTTCTCAACTGAAATATTTTCCTACCTGTAGATTTGAGACACCGACTGCAGTTATGACTCCAAACATAACTAAAAACATCCCTCCTATGACAGGTGACGGGATCGTACTAAAAATAGCTCCAATTTTCCCAAACAATCCCATTATGATCATGATGACACCACTGGCAACAATCACCATGCGGCTGCCAACCTGCAGGAGAGAAAAAAAAAAACATTTTACTCGGTTGTCCTCTTTTTCTACATGGCACAAATGCCGTAGTGGTGCATTTTAAATAATGGAGTGGTGTAAAAAAATGTTAACAGTCTCTCACCTTAGTGATGCCTAGTGCACCTACGTTCTCACTGTAAGAAGTGGTTCCATTGCCCGTCCCCCAGGCACCAGCCAACAGGCAGCCCAGGCCTTCTATCCCAATCCCCCTGTTGATTGCATGTCTGGGTGGAGGTGGAGCACCACTTAACCTTGCACAAGCATGGTAGTCACCTACTGACTCAATCATGGAGGATATGATTCCTGCGAGGATTCCTAACACCCCTGCCAGACTCACAGTTGGTAAGCCCCACTGGCCTGGAAGTGGAAAGGTACTGAATTAAGAAACAATATGCTACCTGAAAACATCATGGTGATTGACTTACATAATATGTATAGTACATTGTAATTCAATACAATGTTAATGTATTTCTTCATTTACTTACTTATTATTGATACAGGAATGTGCATTATATAAACAAAATATATTTAACGCCCCTATTAACTCATTCAATTAGTTTCCTCCTGTTAACATCCATAGCTTCTGTAATGAATTTACCACCAACTGGCGATTGGCTTATGTCACTGTGACTGACAGGGGAGACAGAATATGCTGTCCCTTTCATCCTGAGAACATGTCCAAGTTTGCCTCTTGGCAAAAGCGAGATTCAAATTCTCAACCTCTGGACAATAGCGCCAAACACTTTTCTGTCATTCCAGTCGGGTGTGGGAACCCAGAAATGATTCTGATCTTGCCAAGCGTCACAAACAAAACTCACGACAATAAATGGTTAATACTGTATGTCACTTGCTGTCATGTGATAGTCAGCAGTTAATTCTAGTTAGTTCATTTTACTTTTTTAAATAAGAGTGTGCTGTTTCTGCTCTGTTGATCAGTGTAGCATTTTAAAAACTAGCTGAAATGGTGGAAGTAACAGCATTCACACAAATGTCAAACCTCATTTTTTGATATGTTCTGCGAGCATCATGCCACAAAAAGTGCCACTAGAAATAAGAACAAAATACACCAGTACAACATGTAACATTCATGACTCTTTTTATAAAAAAAAAAGCACAGAGGATGCGTTTCTCTTTCATTTGTGTGTTTTTTTCTAGTACTAGTTTCTATTTATTGTCATGAGTTTTGTTGGTGAAGCTTGGGAAGATTAGAATGATTTTTGGGTTCCCGCTGCAGAATGGAGCAACAGAAAAGCATTGGCACAAGTTTAATGTTCCAGGGAGACACCAAGTAAATCATTATCTGACATGCCCACGGACAGAAAAGTTGGATTTTGTTGCTTTTAGTTATAATATAATTAAATTGTAGTTAGAGATCGTATATATTTCTTGGTAAATACTGATGTAATTATAGACCTTTAGTATCACAGACTGTCAAAGTTTTTTTTTTTTTTTTAAACATGTGAAATCATGTTGCCAGGGGCTTTAAGGGTTTTCAACATACTGGTTGAGTACCTGGATATGGAAACCTGAACCAAGGCGCATTCCCCATTACATCTCCTTTAATGTCTGTGCGAGCAAGATACCCATAATGCTTTGGATCAGATGGGAGGACATTATAGATAGTAAGAAGGTAACAGATGAGCCATGAAACAGTGATTCCCAGGAGGACCTGTGGAACAAGTCAAGAGAGCCAGTGCCTTATTTACAAGCTTTAATTTCAACAAACCACGATGTTCTGGATGAAAGCATTTATAGGCTTACAGGAAGAATCTGAAAGATGTTTATCTTGGAAATGTGAAACTTTTTGGCCTTGCTGTATGCAGGGAGAGGGATGGCAATGTGGCGGAGATACTGCGAAAACAGGACAATTAAACCTGTTGTCCTGTGGAAGGAAGATTAATGTTATATCTCTGCGATATTTCACTTTTTACATCACTTCTAGCTATTGCACATAATACACTATATAACCAAAAATTTGTGGACACCTGACCATCACACCCATATGTAGGTCTTCCCCAATCTGTTGTCACAAAGTTGGAAGCACACAATTGTATGGGATGTCTTTGTGTGCTAAGGGGTCCAAACCTGCAGCATGACAATGCACCTGTGTGCAAAGCAAGCTCATGAAGACATGGTTTGCCAAGGTTGGTGTGGAAGACCTTGAGTGGCCTGAACAAAGCCCTAACCTCAACCCCACTGAACACCTTTGAGATGAATTTGAATGCCGACTACATCCCAGACCTTTTCACCTGACCTCACTAATGCTCTTATGGCTGAATGAGCACAAATCCCAACAGCCACACTCCAAAATCTAGTGGAAAGCCATCCTTGAAGAGTAGAGGTTATTATAACAGCAAAGGCGGACTAAATCTGGAATGGGATGTAGATATGGGTGTGATGGTCGGGTGTACGAAACTGACACAAACCTTTGGCCATATAGTGTACTGTATATTACATTAATGATCCTGTGTGTTTAAAAAGAGTATTGCTACTTATAGTTGAAAAAAATTAACAGTGTACTCATGCCACTCTCAGTGAAGGTGAATAACTGCACTTATTTGCACCCACATGGCTGAGATTCCCCAGTGGCTTCCTGCGTTCATGCCAGCAGAGTCAAACAAAGAAAGGCCAATAAGAGAGATGGTGGGTGCAATTGTCAGAGGACCAATGAACCGCATGAACAGGCCAATAAGACCAGAGAATCCCACCAGCACCTGGAACAGGGAGCCCACCATGATGGAACCCTGGATCTATTAAGACAGCAAAAGAATAAATGCCAGTTGTTCCTATTTCTTTACCAAAAATATATGTTTTAACTAATCTCTCCAGTTCATCTGTAACACTCACCACCCGTATGCGACTTTGCCAGACCTGGATGAACTCAGGGGAGGATGTGTTGACCAGGGTGACATTCTGTGTCCAAGCAGGACAGACCCAATCTGGCATGGACAGCAAAGATGTTGTGGGTGCAAGAAGACTGAACGTCCCACCTTGAAGAATAGGCAACCTATCATTGAGACGGGACAGTTCCCCAAAAAAAACATTTCCTTTACATTTAAACTCATGTGCATTATTAATGCTCATGATACTTCAAACACATCTAGTACTTAATACTTAAGAAAAAATGTTATACCATTTCACATGGTAAGTGCTTTTAATCTCCTACCACAGTCCAGAGTGCAGATCATTATCTAACCAGATACAATGCCTTGCATAAGTATTCACCCCCACCACATTTTTAGTGTTACATTCTGGAACTGAAATGGACATAAGTGGATGAATCTACACAAAAAAACCCATAATATTAAAGTGGGGTAAAAAAAAATGAATATAGTTTGCAAAATTATTTACAAATAAAAAAATTTGAAAAAACTTTACATAAGTATTCACCCCTGTTTGTGTGAAATCCCTAAATTAGTTCTGAAACAACCGGTTATCATCAGAAGTAACATAATTAGTTAAATGGAGTTTTCCTGTGTGCAATTATAATAAATAATAATAAATAATAAAATAACAATAAACCCACATCAATATAATGGGATTATTTTGTATAGATTTATGACAGAAAATCAAATTAAGTCCATTTCAGTTCCAGGTTGGAAGATATTCAGGGCCTGCAAGCACAAATCAGATACGTGAAGCATATATCATTTAAGAGGTTCTGGAGCTGATGTAAATTTTCTGAGCTAATATAAAAATGTTCTCAAATGAACTTGATCATTTTTTATAGCCTAGAATATTTCAATCTAAACTCAGCTCATGCTTTTCTGACTGCCCAACAGAAAAATGCCTGTCACCAAAAAAGCACACTGGACTCTTATACTGATCTTCCCAGTTCAAAAGACTTGACAGACCTCTACAAAGGAGAACCTATTTTGTCATGCTGTTCTTGACTGAGACATCCCATAGAAAATCCTGTTCAGTGGTCAGTGTTCAGCACTCAGATCCTCATTCCTCTGATATGGAGATAAGTCATGAACAAGCCTGTGGAATGTGGATTTAAAGTGTGCTGAACCTAGACATACAATTCTAAATTCCTGTGTAATCCTATTAAAGTCTTCAGTTTCTGAGGTGATCAGTGTTCCACCACACATATTTTTTCTCCTCGGATTTACTCTAAACCCTAATGTTACCAAAAACTAATACGTAGAATATGCAATGGAGGATTGACTGTCTAACGGTCTCACTGATTACCTAATCAGGCATCAACCTGCGATTCAAAACAGACTTCAATAGACAGAGTAGAAGACAATGTCACAAAGATATTTCTAGATTAACGAACTCTTAAGCTAAAAGTTTGATTATTTTACAAGACATTCATTGGGTACATACAAAGCAGATGTATGAATATTCAATGGGTTGTTTTTTAAACTAATGTGTAATAGTGCCTAAGGTCTTTAAGAAGTGTATCAGATAATTTTAACTGAAACTGAAGAATGCAAATCTAGCATTGGTTAAATTATTTTGTAAAAGTTTGTCACAGATAGCTAACTCAACAAAGTTTGAAATAATATGAGCTTCATTACCAAGAACCAGCTGTGCTAAATGATTGTTCATTTTAGTTTATAACGGCTCATGCATGATAGGATAATTCACAATCAGATTTTACATCATAAACAATTGTTTATGCCACATTGTGAAATCTTTTTATCATCGTTGTATGATCATTAACTATTTACATAATATAATTTGTCATTTCAAAGTTCAAGTTGCATGCTCACACCCCGGATCAAATTCTCAAACCCTAATTAAGCCAAAGAAAGCAAAGCCTGAAGCCTTAGTAAAAGGTGGGGGGGGAGGGGATTCTCACACTAATACACAAGCTTGTAATCAAAAATCCACCATCTATTGTAGTAGAAAGAAGCCTACATGTGTTACATATTACAGTGAAATTGTTTTTCTTGCATATCTCAACTTGTTAAGAGATTTGGGTCAGAGCACAGGGTCAGCCATGATATGGCACCTCAGGAACAAATAGATTTAAGGGCCTTGCTAAAGGGACCAACAGTGACAGATTAGCAGTGGGGTTTGATCCCCCAACCTTCAGAAGCCCAGCCTTAACCAATGAGCCACTCAACATATTAATATAGTGGACAGTATACCTACTCATATTTCATTTATAGAAAACTTTTTTATATGATCATATGTGTGGCAGCCTCAGAAAACCCTTCACATTGTGAAATTTGGTGAAAAGTATGTTTTTCATATATATATATATATATATATATATATATATATATACACACACACACACACACACACACACACACACACACACACACACACACACACACAGTGGGGGGGGGGGGGGAGTATTTGATCCCCTGCTGATTTTGTACATTTTCCCACTGATAAAGAAATGATCAGTCTATAATTTTAATGGTAGGTTTATTTTAACAGTGAGAGACAGAATAACAACAAAAAAAATCCAGAAAAACGCATTTCAAAAAAGTTATAAATTGATTTGCATTTTAATGAGGGAAATAAGTATTTGATCCCCTATCAATCAGCAAGATTTCTGGCTCTTGGTGTCTTTTACACAGGTAATGAGCTGAGATTAGGAGCACTCTCTTAAAGGGAGTGCTCCTAATCTCAGTTTGTTACCTGTAAAAAGACACCTGTCCACAGAAGCTCACCTCGTGGAGTTTCAGTGATCATGAGAACGGTGAGGAATCAGCCCAGAACTACACGGGAGGATCTTGTTAATGATCTCAAGGCAGCTGGGACCATAGTTACCAAGAAAACAATTGGTAACACACTACGCCGTGAAGGACTGAAATCCTGCAGCGCCCGCAAGGTCCCCCTGCTCAAGAAAGCACATGTACAGGCCCGTCTGAAGTTTGCCTGAATGATTCAGAGGAGAACTGGGTGAAAGTGTTGTGGTCAGGTGTGGTCAGATCTCTTTGGCATCAACTCAACTTACTGTGTTTGGAGGAGGAGGAATGCTGCCTATGACCCCAAGTCATAACACCATCCCCACCGTCAAACATGGAGGTGGGAACATTATGCTTTGGGGGTATTTTTCTGCTAAGGGGACAGGACAACTGCACCGCATCAAAGGGACGATGGACGGGGCCATGTACCATCAAATCTTGGGTGAGAACCTCCTTCCCTCAGCCAGGGCATTGAAAATGACCTTAATGAGAGAGGATCTGCAAAGAGGAGTGGGATAAAATCCCTCCTGAGATGTGTGCAAACCTGGTGGCCAACTACAAGAAACGTCTGACCTCTGTGATTGCCAATAAGGGTTTTGCCACCAAGTACTAAGTCGAAGGGGTCAAATACTTATTTCACTCATTAAAATACAAATCAATTTATAACTTTTTTGAAATGCGTTTTTCTGGATTTTTGTGTTGTTATTCTGTCTCTCACTGTTAAAATACACCTACCATTAAAATTATAGACTGATCATTTCTTTGTCAGTGGGCAAACGTACAAAATCAGCAAGGGATCAAATACTTTTTTCCCCCAGTGTGTGTGTGTATATATATATATATATATATAGCATTTTAAAGTCTGTTTACCCCAAAAGTACAATTTGAGAAAATTACATATAAAGATTTAATTTAATATTCTATAAATATTATATAGAAATTCTAAGGTTTCATCTGTTAAATACAGATTTATATGTTATATGGAAATGTGTAATCACTTTGATCATCCACTTCAATCTATGAAACATTCCTGTGTCATTTTGGTTAAATATATTGATGGTTTCTTTAATGTATAGATGTCCAAATATATTATTGGCTGCAAAACTACATTTTTGAGCCACAGAAACATCTGACAGGGTTTTCACAGACCACCACCTAGGTTCCTCAGAAATAGAATGGGTTTAGAGTGCTTTGAAAGATGTTGGCTACCTGACACCCAAGGTGACCTGCAATAAGGTGCATATTCCTGAAACAAAGAAGATGGTGCTGATTAGGTGGCTCTGAGTGAGTCCATCGTGCTGCAGACACAGACCCTGCGACAGGATCAGCGGGATGGCAATGATTCCTCCAAATGCAGTCAGAAAGTGCTGTGAGACATAGAGGATTTATTTCTCTAGTTTAAAGTAATGCTTTATCTAATCAGTTACTATGAGGAATTTACTTTGTTTTAGGATGAAGGACAAATGTAGGAAATGGACCTAGAGGAAACTGGTGTGTGAACTTAACTTACCTGAATTCCCAGGATTATGCATAAGTACCAAGGTGGTATGTCAGTTACACAATAAGTTAGTTTGTCTCTACTCTCCTCTTCTGATACATCTGCGTTCTTCTCATTAGTCAACCCGCAGAAATTATTTACCATACCATCAGCCTGGAGAGCAAAGTTCCCCAGAGAAAGAGAGAGAAATAAGTTTACAATTGGAAGCTCAATAACATACTATTGCATGGCTATAGATTTATAAATGCTCACTAATTTTTGGTAGACTGCTGCAACATTGCTGTAGCTTGATGGACTGGTCCAATTTACGCTTATTTTAATTTTTAAGTTTTTTTAATTTTTTTTTTTTACTTTATGGCTAAGTGCAGCCTGGTATGCACAGTCAGTGTACAATTAGCTATTAACAGATTTTGACCACTTTTAACAAATATTGATGACTATATAAATGATCAGGTACAGGATGATTCATTCAAATAGCATTTAAGTTTACTCGAAGTAAGGAAAGAAAATTAAAACAAACCAAAAATGGTGCACAGGCATCAGTGAAAAGCAAAGAGCACAAAACAAAATGTAAAACAACAAACCAGAAAACGTTTAAAGACGTTCATAAAGAACAGATATTAACAGATTTGAACAGGGTTTCCCTCAGAACTCAGTGCAAAAACAATGTCTGTCAGACAGACTTTCCAAACTGTATTCAAAACATCCCTGAAGTATGCATCAGTACATGTTAAATGTATTTTAAGTCTATTAAGTATGCATAAAATATACAAGAACTTATAAATAAAATTTGCTACTCTAAAACCTATTGATGTATTAGTTCTATACTTGATTTGGACTAAATTGGGACATTTGTATGTAAATGACATACATCTACAGTATTATTACAACAGGTGGATAAAGTACCCAAAATATTTAAGTAAAAGTGCAATTACTCACCTAATTAAATACTCTAGTAAAAGGTACAGGTGTGAATTATTCACTCAAAATAGAAAAGCAAAACACATCCGCTTCAAATCACACATTGATTTTATATACTGGTTGTAAATTAGTGGCCATTTCACCAATGAACCAAGGAACATTAGAAAACATTAGCTAAGACTGACTAACCAACATCAGCTTTATTCCTAATCTCTCAAATGTAAGGTAACACAATACAAATTACCTGAATGCTGACAGTTAGCTCTCATGATATTAACCGCATTGATAAACACAATGTGTACATAGGAACAATTTAGAGTAATTGATGACATCCGTTAAAGTTTAGATCTGTTATGAATTGACATCAACTCTATGAAGCTCTCTGATGCTAAGAAGTCAACTTGTGATGTTATTGATAGTATTTGATTATTTACATTTATTCATTTAGCAGATGCTTTTTATGCAAAGCGACTTACAAATGAGGAAGTACAAGCAAAAACAATGTCTGTCAGACAGACTTTCCAAACTCTATTCTAAATATCCCTGAAGTATGCATCAGTACATTTTAAGTGTATTTTAAGTCTATTAAGTATGTATAAAATATACACAAACTTGAAATGTAGAGAAATGTAAAGAAGTGTAGTGTTTGAAATTGTGGTGAGTACAAAGGTATAGATAAAGGTAATTAAAAACCTGACTTATGCACAGAAATGAAGTAATTGTACTTTGGTACTAAAAAATGTAAAATATCAATGGGAATATACTTCGAATATATTTTTCTCATATGAATTCATAGGGGTGCCAATAATTGTTGCACACCTATATTTAGGTTATTAGATTTTGTTTTGGTTTTTTTTTGGTTTTTTTTGGATAAACCTGTGCTTTGTTTGCAGTTGTTTGATACCCATGAGAGCAGAGTATGTTTGTGATTTTTTTTTTTAACAAAATATCAAAAGGTTAAACAATAAAGACAATTTTCACAGCCTTCTTTGCTCATATTTACCAAGGGTGCCAATATTAGTGGAGGACACTGTATCTTCCCATCACATGAAGGCTACTGATCATGGTGTGCGTGGTGGTGCTTTCTCCGCAACACATTAAGTGTCTTTTAGTACTGAGAGAAAGACTATCCACACTATGTCTTCACTGTGATTCATGCTCAAGCTCCACCAGTCAAGAGCTGGTTTTAAAACAAATGATTTCATCTTCTTTTGTTCACTGATCAGTTTTAGTTAGAGTTAACTCACTATTAATTTTGGAGCACATTTAAAGACAAAGTGTTGGCCATAGAGATGCACAGTAAAATCCAGGTAATAGGAGTCTGGGTAAAGGGGATTGATGTCCCCTCTAGGTATACTCAGTATTTACTATATTCTAAAAAGTTTCATAACCACATTTTACTAGTGCATCTAAAGAGTAAACAAACCTAGTGTATTTCTCTACAAGTACACTTGGACTAGTATCATATGTAAACTGTAAGTATATACTTGATTTGTACATAGTGTATACCTAGTGTGTTCTTCTTTACTTGTCATTGAGTGTAACTCTCTCTAAGTATACTTAGACATGCTAGCATTAAATGTATCCTGTACATATACCTGATACCTAGAGTATTTTTTTCAGAGTATACTAAGACATGGTACATGAAAGAAAAACTGCAAATATACTTGACACTAGGTATTCTGACATTAGGTATTCTCTGTGTATAGTTTCTAGAATCTAAAGAAACCTGTAAGTATACTTGACACCAGGAGTACATCTCTTTATAGTATACCAAAAGTAAGTTGTTAATACTTGACAGCAGGCGTGCAATCTCTGTTTATACTTCAACATGCTAGTACCAAAGGTTAACTGTAAGTATACTCAACACCAGGTGTATTTCCCTCTAAGTACACGTAGACATGCTAGTATGAAAAGTTAACTGTAAGTATATTAAATAATTTATTTAAGTATTAATATTAGTATACTTGGAATTAACCTGCAGATACTGGTAGTAAATGTGATGACTGTTTTTTTTCCTAAGAGAACATCTCTGGAAAAAAAACAGTATGTTCATCAACTCCACTTTAATTAAGCAAAAAAATGCTTGTAGTTGTTATGAATGACTAAGGGAATTTGGCCTATGTGTTACCTCATATTTATACGCCTGCAGTAAATTCTATGACAGTTCCTGTTCTCGTAAACTAACTTAAGCCTGAGCAGCACAAAAACAACGTGGAACAGAACTGCTACCATAGTAATGAAATGACTCACGCCAATATAGATTACAACACTGTTTACCATGAGCAAGCAACAAGTCATAAATTCTCAATCAAAAATTCTATGTCTACCAAGCATTCAGAACTGGAAAAACTTTTTCTAATCAAATATGTGTCAAAAGGCAAGAATGAGAAATACCAAGCAATAGCTGATACCCTGTATAATAAGAGATTTTGGTGATTTATTGGCTTTGTTTACATATTCACTGTTTGTATAAAGCCCTTTAAAACAGCTCATATGTCAGCTTGTAATGAAGCTTTTCTACTTGCGTTATTGTCAGGAACACATAAGCACTAAATTACACCTACAATTCTGAAGTTTATGCAAAGACAAATGGCTAAAAAAGATATCATAATCATAAACAGTACATTCACTATATTACATACGTTTTTCATAGACCTATATACATGGTGACATTTCATGCAAATTGTTTAGGCATGCACTGTAGAGCAATTACTCGTGTGCTCATTAACCAAACATATTAAGCATACTTACATCAAATGAATAGTTGTCCCTGCTCTCCTTTTTTGGACCCATGAGTCTAGTATCCCTAAACAGAGGTCTCAATATGTTATGTTAGTGATGAGAAAGAGAAGAACTGTGAATAAGACGAGAATGAATGAGGAGTGAAAGCAAGAAGGAGAGCAGGAAAGTGTAACAAAGACGTTGTGGCTGCTGCTCTGACTGATTATAAATGGGACTTATAAGATGATCATGTGAACTTACTTGACCAGAGCTAAAAAAGCAGCTGACTAGAAAGCTCGTGCTGAAAGTGTAGAGTACTGTGTGTGTGTGTGTGTGTGTGTGTCTGTCTGTCTGTCTGTCTGTCTCTCTCTCTCTCTCTCTCTCTCTCTCTCTCTCACACACACACACACACACACACACACACACACATCATACATGTACACTTGTAGCACTGCCTGCAGAGTTGATGAAGGACATTTGCGTATTATGCTTAACTTTTACTACCTGCTCTATCTGTACTAAACTCCTGGCCAAAAAAAAAAAAATGTGCCAAGCTGAAAATGGCAAAAGTTTTTAATGGCAAAACATTGGTCAGGAAATTAGCAAGAATTAAACAAATAGATAAAGTAACTTAGTAGGGGATAGCTTTTACCTTTGATTTCTTTAAATGTTTGAGCCTTGTGGGTAAACTTGTAAGCAACTTTTTATTTATTTATTTTTATTTAAATTTTTTGTTTACTTTATTGTAATTTTGTACATCCAGACATAGTTTGAATTTTAAACATCAAACATTTTAATCATAATCATGATTTTACCTTTGCATACAAGCAGACTATATAAGTGAATTTCCCTGTTTCTAGCTTTTCCCCAAACAGTTCACTGCAGCAAAAGTAAATAAGGAAATGGTGACACAGGAGGTCTCAGGAGTGCATTTGTTTAATTCTTGCTAATTTTCTGACCAATGATTTATTGAAGACTGGAAAAAGACCAGGTGATGTTTTTCAAATCATTACCTGTCCAGTTATGGTAAATCTGTAGCCTCAGTTTCCTGTTCTTGGCTGACAGGAGAGAAACTATCTATACTATATTTTAGCTTTCTGAAGAGAACAATTTAGCTTTCTACCATTAATTGTTCCCCATTAGAGAAACAAACCAAAGAACACTATAATGTGCAAGAACCATTTTTTAAGTGCACTCTATGTGTTTTTCTTTTGTGGTCCTCACTAAAAACACATTTATTCAGTACTTATTTCAGACTGGACTGTAAAAATTGTATAACTACAACTGTAAATTGTAGGTTAAGTATTTGAAGTCACTTTTCAGATTAATTTTTTTTTTAAAGTAATAATTAAATTGAGCTATTAATATTAAAGCTGCTGTGCAATAGATTGTTTTTAGTCAAAGTAAAAAATTCTGTAAAACATGATATCTCTGATCTGCCGTGAGTCACCCTGGAAAAGCCACAGTCAGAGTAGCTCGGTGGCAGTGTGTGACAGGCGGCTCCCTCATACTCCCACCCCCATGTAGTTCACTACACATGATTTCCTCATACACTCACAGTCGTTTAGCCTCTCCCTCGGGTGCACACTTGGGACTGTGCTACTGTGCTATTCCCATACACACATACATTCTCATTATACTTCACTTTTCCCCGCTAATCGCCATCTCAATAACCACATGCACACACCAGATAAGTTTAATCACAACATCTGTATTACTTATCTGCATATTTGTTAGTCTTTGTCTTTGTTTGTGTTGTGGATTGTTTGTCATGTTAATTTGTAGGAATCAACATGCATATGGAGGGATAATGTTCATATTATGGTCATTTAAATGTCTATATGTATGTATATGATGATGTATACTTACCTGTTTGTAGAAGGTTGATGTGCAGATCCTTACCTTTTTTAATGGTATGTTCCAAGTGGGCAGAGCCTTTGCTTTATAAGCATGGCTCTCCCAATGACTGTTGAGAGTTCACTTGTGAGACGTGCAAGTGTAGTGCTATTTGGAGTTTGTTACTGTGAACCTTTGAGTAGGAAGAAAACCAGCCAAGAGCTGTGTGTGTGTGTATACTGTCATGTCAAAAAACAAGTACACCCCATGGAAATATTTGGACATATTTGGACAAGCAAACATTTGATCATCTTTGAAACAGTGCCTATTAATGAATACACAATAGATGTGGAAAAAGTAAGTTCACCCTTGGCCTCAGAAGCTAGTATTGTCCCCTTTAGCAGAAATAAATTCTTGTCAGCGTTTTGCATAATTGTCCATCAGTCTCTGACATCGGCTTGCTGGAATTTGTGACCACTCTTCCATGCAATATTCTTTCAGTTGCAAGATGTTTGAGGGTTTTCTTGCATGTACTGCACGTTTCAAATCCCCCCACAGCATGTCAATGGGATTCAAATCTGGGCTTTGACTAGACCCTCCGTTTCATCTTTTTGAGCCATTCCTTAGTGGATTTGCTAGTGTGCTTAGGATCATTATCCTGTTGAAAGGTCCACTTTCTGTTCAACTGCAGTTGCGGTTGAACCATCATTCTTGTGCAGAGAGCCTTCACCAACATACCTCATCACATAGTGTTTTAAATCAGATTGGATAATGAGATATGCAGATTACACAACAAACAACATGGAGAACAATATTCAGATAGAAAAAACAAAGACTGAAAGCAATCAGGTGTTTATTGTCAATTAGCTAGATAGCAAAAAGGTAATTAGCTAGTTCGTTACTATGAGCTTTGGAGTTGCCCAAATGGACAGTGAGTAAGGGCATGAGTAAACAACACAACACTCTGATTGATCTGATCTTATCTGAGATTTTTGCTCTGTACTGAGCTCTGATTTCGTAGAATGAGTACAGTTAAAGTGTCGTTTCATCGATCAAGTCAAAAGATCAGAGTGAAACACATATATAAACGCATAAATCATACATTCAAGAGCTTTAAATAATCAATAAAATATTTCAGTTATCTATGCCTGAGCAGAGGTTCTCCAGGAGCATGTATATGGAATCATACTGTAATATGATAGGCATTTATTATATAGGCTTGTAGTATTGTAGGTGTGTTTAATATCACTTTATGCTCCAACACATCAGTCTTATGAAATGCCTATTGGTCTTAGTTTTCAGAATGGTGTGCTGTTGCTCGGACTGTAGTATTTCTCTATGTATATTATGTCGATGAATTAAACTTTTATTTGCTTGCTCTGGTTTAGTCATACTGTAGGTTCATTGGAATGCAGACCACATCATGAGCTCTAATCACATGACTGTCAACCAGTGACCTGATTCAAACTTAAATCTAATCATGCAGTTGTATGCTACTGTTAGAACACTCATGTACTGTTCTCCATCCACATTTGTCAACTTTAGCTACAAGGGCTTCCGCGTACCAAAGAACGAGTCAATGTTGATTCAGTGCAAATATGGCCAAGCAGAAGCTGCCCTGCTTTTTTCTACTCCTGTTCTCTATAAAAACATCTCAGTACTCGTCATTACCAGCTAGAGTGAATGAAATGAATGCAGTGCTGAATTTCTATTAACTAAGATTTGAACACACACACACACACACACACACACACACACACACACACACACACACACACACACACACACACACACACACACACACACCATTCCTTCAGCTTCAAAAGAAACAGATACAGAAGTAAAAGTTATCTATCCCAAAAACCTACAATAATAAGAATTTAATCTAACATGAATACTGGTTCAGATTGAACACATAATGTGTTCTGAACACATACAAATACAGATACAAATAGGAGATGCACTATAAGTTGAGACTAAATGTGTGCATTGGGACTGGGATCCCACTAGACACAACAAAAGAGGTGTGGGTGTAAGCAGGCATTCAGATATGAAGCACAAAAAAAGTAAGACTATGTTCCTTAGAACTGCCTGGTCAGGGTCAAGGTGATTTAAATTAGACTGCTAGTTTGCTTATATTTTGGAAAAAAGAACTAAGTAAATAGACACATACAAAATAATACAGTAATATCAAAAATAATAATAAGAAGTGTGTGTGAGTGAGATTGTAAAAAAGAATTTACACGCCATGCGGGTGACAGTGCTGGCATTTCTTCCTTTGGGGTTTTTTTTTCCATTAATTTTGTGTGTGCAACTCTGTGTAATAACCAACATATTTGCAATAAGGGGCTGTTGGGGAGGGTACATATGGAGGGAGGAATGGCAGTGTGCTATATGTGTGTTATGTTAAAGGTTACTAGTGGGTGGTTGGGAGGGCATGCAGGGATGGTTGGATGTACTGTACTGTTTGTGTGTGCACTTATCTGCCTTGGAGATGCAACTACAATTTTGTAGTCCTTGATAATGACAATAAACATTGAACCTTGAAACTTTTCAAGTGTTTTCTAGTGTTTTTCTATATTTAATTTAAAATACTTCATCCACTTCAGGTTTAAACCTGAATACATATACATATATGAGAATTTGGAGCTTTAAACAGATACAGATAGTGGCATTGTGTTACACTCCTAAAGGTACACAAAAGGTGTATGCTTGAGGGTACCACCCCAGTGACTGTTTAATGAAAGTGTATTATACCAAGAACCACCACTAGATGGACACCCACACCAACTGTAACATATAATATAATATAATATAATATAATATAATATAATATAATATAATATAGGACCAATAATTGGGACAGTTTTTTAAACTTTTTCTTTAAATTTTTGCCATGATTAAAACAAGATACCCAATCCATGATACATTAAAACCATTACTTAAAACCATTTATAATGACTGAAGTTTGGTAGTTGGTAATTTGGGACACCTACTGGTTTAGACCTTCTCCAGTGACTTTTAAAAACTTTATATTTATACTTCATACTTGTGCATGATATCTGTTTAACAAATTTAAATAGCAGGACTTCTCCAAATTCATCATCAACATATTCTAATATTGTGTGAACCCAGCAGATTATGTAAATAGGTCTATAAATTAAGACTATATATTACGATGTTGGCTTAAGTAACATTCTATTATCCATTTCTTAAAGCAATAACAACAATAACAGGTTTTTAAATCTTTATTCTCCAAATTCATAACCAATCTTTTCTAAAATTCAGTATGAACAGAAACCACAGTCGAAACATAAATATAATCCTCAGAGCCAAAAGTACATTGATCAGCCATAACATTAAAACCACCTGCCTAATATTGTGTAGGTCCTCTTTGTGCCACCAAAACAGCTCTGACCTGTCGAAGGCATGGACTCCACAAGACTTCTGAAGGTGTGCTGTGGTATCTGGCACCAAGACGTTAGCAGCAGATCCTTTAAATTGTGTAAGTTGCAAGGTGGGGCCTCCATTGATAGGATTCATTTGTCCAGCACATCCCACAGATGCTTGATTGGATTGAGATCTGGGGAATTTGGAGGCCAAGTCAACACCTTGAACTCTTTGTCATGTTCCTCAAACCATTCCTGAACAATTTTTGCAGTGTTTCTGCTGAAAGAGGCTCCTGGCCATGAAGAGGTGTACATAGTGTGCAACAATGTTTAGGCAGGTGGTATGTGTCAATGTAACATCCACATAAATGCCAGGACCCAAGGTTTCCCACCCCAGAGCATCACACTGCCTCCACCAACTTGCCTTCAACCCGTGGTGCATCCTGGTGCCATCTCTTCCCCAGGTAAGCGACGCACATGCACCCGGTCGTCCACATGATGTAAAACAAAATGTGATTCATCAGACCAGGCAACTGTCTTCCATTGCGTAATGGTCCAGTTCTGATGCTCACTTGTCCATTGTAGGCACTTTCTGTGGTGTGCAGGGGTCAGTATGGGCACTCTGACCCATACCCAGCAAGCTGCGATGCACTGTGTGTTCAGACACCTTTCTATCATAGCCAGCATCAACTTTCTCAGCAATTTGTGCTACAGTAGCTCTTCTGTGGGATCAGACCAGACGGGCTAGCCTTCAATCCTCACGCACATGAGCCTTGGGTGCCCATGACCCTGTCGCTGGTTCACTGGTTGTCATCTCCTTGGACCACTTTTGGTAGGTACTAACCACTGCATACGGGGAACACCCCACAAGACCTGCCTTTTGGAGATACTCTGACCCTGTAGTCTAGCCATCACAATTTGGCTCTTGTCAAAGTCATTCAGATCCTTACGCTTGCCCATTTTTCCTGCTTCCAACACAACAACTTCGAGAACTGACTGTTCACTTGCTGCCTAATATATCCCACCCCTTGCCAGGTGTCAATGTAACGAGATAATCAGTGTTAAACTTCACCTGTCAGTGGTTTTAATGCTATGGCTGATCGGTGTATACTGCTCTCTGTTTTTTCACTTGCTACCTCTCCAGCAGCCTTCTGATAACTGAGAAATAATTCGATGCTCCAGATATAGTTTTGTTTATTTTTTAAAATTTATAATGGTTTTTTGCTGTTGTGTTTTTTTTTTTGTTTGTTTGTTTGATTGATTGATTGATTGATTGATTGACTGATCTACAATGCCTGTGTGCATTGAAGCTGATAAAGTGACACACCTCACACTGGTGATGACGTCACGAGCCGGGGATGAAACGCTCTCTTCCTCTTGCGCGTTGCATAGAAACACAGTGTAGATCCCTGTTCAGATTAGTGTGGGCAACAAGCCAAGAGACAAGGATTAGATATAATTTCTGAACAAATAATAAACATTTTTTAAAAAAAACACGTCAAGGACAAATCGAGTCCAACCGTGACCAGTTTTTCTTTAGCACAGGGAAGTAGGGGCGCGTGCGCGGCGCGAGCCGCAGTGGCGTTCTCCACCCGGTTCGGCTCGTAGCGCACTGAGAGGAGGAAAAGGAGGAGGAGCAGCAGCAGGAGGAGGAGAGGCGGCTCATTTCACAGCTGAACTGGCTGTCTGGATTTTGCACAACAAGGAGGCTGACAAGTGCGATGGCGGCTGGAGGAGGATGCGCGGACAGCGCGGATGAGTACCGTGCCGAGGTGGAGCGGCTGAGCCGCGAGCTCGCGGAGGCGAACCGGGAGAAGATCCGCGCGGCGGAGTGCGGCCTCGCTGTGCTCGAGGAGAACCAGAGTCTGAAACAGCAGTGCACCGAGCTGGAGGCTGAGCAGGAGGCGCTCAGGAGAGAGCTGGATCAGCTGCAGGAGGTAATGCACCAAAACACATCACAGCACAGTTTCTGACCATGCAGGTATAAAGAGATCATCTCTCTCTCTCTCTCATCCATCAGACCGATAACAGTCTGTGGTTTAAAAGTATTTGAAATAATGTTTAGTAAAGAGGTTATTGAAGTATAAGTAATATACAGTATATTATGGGTACAATGAAGTGCAACATATAGTTTAGGTGGCTTCCACTTTGGCTCCATGTCACTGATTAAGCTGTCAAGGTAAGCATTTTCTTCAGGAGTCTTAGGTCTGATTGGATCCACTCCAGCACACTGAGTTACTGTTCCATCTGTCTGGAATTGTATCATCTCTTAATGCCTCTATATAAGAAACATCTAGTGGGATTTGATCTAAATATTAGCATTATTACTGGTGTCTTTTTCTTGTTGTCTTAATCTGATATTTGATCTTAAAAGTGCAGTTTATGGAATTCATGTCAAGTAAGTGTTTGGTGATGAGTTTTGAGTTCCATTTGGCTGGACTTCTTAAGTCTTCTGTGAGATCTTCCAAGATCTCAGTCTCAGGAGAAAATAGTCCAATGGATCTCAACTCTCCTGTGAATATCATGAGCGTACTGATATAAATCGCAGAACCTGTGAAGACGGCTAAGGCTTTTTTGTTTGAATAATGGGTCACATGGTGGATTGGTGGTTAGCACGTTTGCCTCACACCTCTGGGGTTTGTTGTTCAAATCCTGCCTTCGCCCTGTGTGCGCAGAGCTTCCTTCATGCTTCAGGGGCTTCCTCCGGGTACTCTGGTTTCCTCCTCCAATCCAAAGACATGCGTTGTAGGCTGATTGGCATTTCCAAATTGTCCGTAGTGTGTGCAGTTGTGCCTTGCGATTGGTTGGCACCCTGTGTCCTGAGTTCCCTGGTGATAGGCTCCAGGCTCCCCCTGTGTAGGATAAGTGGTATGGAAAATTGAGTTTTTACAGCTGGGGATCATGTACTAGACATTAGTGACTAGCCCTGTCACACTCACCATTATAGAAAAAGCACGGGAAAAGCGTGGTGAGACACCAGGTTTATGCTTTTGTGTTAGTATGTGGCAGGTATTGTCTCACAACATAAGGATTTTGCTAACATCAATAATAGCTGGTCCTGGGAATGAAAAACATGTGAAAGTGAAAAAGCACTGCCAGCTGGACATTGTCCAAATTTTGGCTAAGTGCAAGTGGTTTACAGAAAACAAAAACGTAATTATGGAATACACTGTGCATTAATTAGGTCTAAAAATGTTAATTTGCCAAATACCAAAGAGAGCCTCTTAGTTACATGTAGTGTGTAGCTGCACAACAATAAATGCCATTTTTGTGATTGACATGTCATTCTACTGTATAAAGCTAATTTCTGACAGTTTCTATGGCAGAAAAATGCTTTACACATTATATCGATCTCCACTGTCTTAATCACAGTAGAGGCCCAATCCCCTGACATCCCTAATGTACATGCTGTGTATGCACATACACATTACAAGCCCAAAGCATTTGTTTAAAAAAAAAAAATTAAGTCCCTAAAGTCACCCGATTGTTCTATGTTAATAAAGAATGTACTGACCTCTGCTTCTTTGGGGGGAAAAAACTTCATTAACTGAATTCAAGCTAATACTGAGTAATGTGCCACACTTTGTTATAATATCTGTAAGACTTGAATCCTTTCCACTGCATATACATAAATTATACAATTTAAGGATACACTGGCAGCTTTCGAGACCATATATTTTGGGATTTTATTTTTTCAAATGACCTCATTTTAAATGATCTCATTTGTTTTTAAAGAATTTAGTATTAAATGTTTAGTGAATTGATTAATATTAGAAATGACAATGAGCAATCTAAACAGAAGGTGAAAATCTTTATCACTCTAATTAGACACTTGTAGTCACCTATTTATGTTTTGCAATTAATTCTATGAATCTTTTATTGTTTTGTTTTTTTTATTTATACCCTTATGGCATTTACCCTTCAAATGCGCCTGTCTTTAATAGACAGAGTCTCATTAAGAACTGAGAGTGACCAAGCTTGTAACTTTGTTATCATTATGTTTGGTCTGTGACTATATGCTGAAATTATAATAAAACATAAACTCCAGGTGTTGAAAAACTTTTGATTGGCATATGGATGTGCAGTATTTCTAGTGGAGTGAAGATTATTAAATAAGTCTCCAGGTTGTGGGTCTTTGTGTCAGTAATTGCTTTTATTCCCTACAATGGTTCTTGGTACTAGATCAGGAGAATCAGCCCTGAAGGCTTGCATGGCTTTAATTAACTGCTGACTTCACACCCAGACTGTGTTCAGCAACCATGCTAACTGAAAAAAAAAAGCTCCTCTATAGCACTGTAATGGGTTTTGCTTTCACTGAACGTCAGATGGAGTAATTATTTCATAAAGAATTTCATGAGAATGTGAGGTTTGCTAATCTGCTGCTTGCTGAAAAGTGTGTGTGTGTGTGTGTGTGTGTATGTGCAAACCATCAGATAATATCTGTTCTGTCTGTTCAGAGGAACAGGGGTATGTGTAACTGAGCTTGTCCTGAGGTAATATTTCTCCTCTGTCTATTCTCTCCATCTTTCATGTTTTAAATGAACATTCAGCAGTACATTAATAAAAAACCTAAATCTCTTTTTCCTGGTAAATTAAGTGTTCGGAGTAGAATCTATCACCTGTCTATTATTTGCAGTAATATGTAATGTATAGCAGATGCTGCACATACATGGATTCCAAAAAAATGTGTGTAGTTGTTGATATGGGGTTGTCTGTCAGATGTTTATTTAGCATTTTTGGAAGGAGTCTCCAGTGTCAGCACTTTGTAACTATAACTAGGTTTCCTTCCATGGAAAAGTCTTTAGGATGGAGGGCTTTGTGCTTTACGGTTTCTTGGTAACGTGACAGGCTGAATTTCCTTTTGTCTTATTAACTACAAGAGACACAAAAGATAGATGCTGGTGAAGTGAACTATATATACAGTAGCTGTTAAAAATGAACTAATAACAGGAACTAACTTGACGTGAACATCCCACACCGTTAAATGTAACTGAAAAAAGGTAAAGACGTGTGTTGTTCATTAATAAATAAAACAAACAATAATAATAATTGTTGGCAAATTATGGGTGCATGATATTGGTTAGCATGTTTGCCTCACAACTCCGGGGTTGTGGGGTTCGATTTCCCGCCTCTGCCCTGTGTGTTCGCATGAGTTTGCATGTTCTCTCTGTGCTTTAGGGATTTTCAAAGACATGCATTGTAGGTTGATTGGCATCTCTAAATTGTCCGTAGTGTGCGAATATGTGTGCCCTGCGCCTTGTCCAGAGTGTCCCCCACCTTGTGCCCCGAGATGGATGGATGGATGGCAAACGGTGAATGGTGAAATATCAAACCATGGCTCACGCATACTTGAGCAAAACAAGGCCGAAAAACTGCACTGGGGCATCGGGTCAAAGAATGAGTAAGTTAAGATACCTTACATCCATTTCGTCCAACTTTCACACCAGCAGGGGTCTTGAGGAACCAGAGTTTCGAAGTTTAATCTTTTCAGGCTGAGGGTGTGTAAACCGTGGTCATGCCCTTACATCCCCCTTTCACTCACCCTTTTCAGCTGAATGGCATGCTATTGATTCCTGACTGCAATGCTAACCGATGTTTACGTTATAGGCTCCATTGTTAGCTAGAGCTACACATGCTGTATTTATTCAATAACAGTGAATAACCGTGTGAACTCATAAAAATAGCTAAATATTTACTTACTTTCTCTAACATTTACAGAGAAGAGGTCTAGCAAAGCACATGATACAGTGAAGTTTTTAGTGTTTCCTCTGCTAACATTGCTCTGATTTGGCTTCATGAAAGAATGACCTCTCTGTTCATCTCTGTATGCATGGACAACTTTGGGCTGCAAGTCCTTTGTAATGTCTTAAAAAGGTTTTTCTATGTTCGCTGCGGCAAAAAGAAAATTGGGACATAGAAAGGGAGCCGCGCTGTCGCTCCCGCAGGCATGTGTATTGATTTCTGACCTACTTGAACTGTAAAGACTGCAATCTCTTAGGCAGCAGTGTGTGCTCTCCCAGTGCTTGCTTTGTAACTGAGTACCCATGAATTCGCTTACCATTAGTCCTCAGTACTTAGTCCATACAGGATTTCTGTTTTTTTTTTGTGATTGTTGCGGCCAAAAATGCTTGATTTTGCTGCGGGTTTTTTTCAAAATTTGCTATGCAATTTTTGCAGTTTTTTGTGCTTTCTTGAGGAAAACTACTTACAATTGCATGAAATTGTTTTGTACGGTCTTTCACAGTGATGTTTGTTGGTAAATGAGAACTTTTAGCTGTATTCATGTTCAACGCACGTGAATCAACAAGGGTTTTTGGCTCAATGCACGTTGTGATGACAGCGTCATATGACGCTTTGTGATTGGCCCAAATCTGCGGAAAATCTGCACTAATTTTGAAAAATTGCAAGCTCCTCCGAATATTGGTGAGTTTCCTTGATTTTGTGTTAATTTCTGCGATCACAAAAATCCTAATCCTAGGGACTGATTTACAATAGTAGTATCTGATAATGATCTCATCAGGTACAATGGAAAGCCTAAGAAGTTTGGTTTGATTGCCTGCTTTAAGTCTCTTGACATAAAGCCAAATACTGAGTAAAAGATAAATCCTCTTGTTTAATGTAGACATCAGCATCTCATGAATAACCTCCGGAAAACTCCTCCTACATTAACACATACCCTTTTATGATGGAAAACTGTGGTACAGATTTGGATTAATAGTTCTACATTTGGATACATATCTGAACCATACCTAATAAGCGCTGGACGTGGATGTTAAGGAGGTGTGAGATGTCCAGCATTTCACAAACAGCAGATGAACTTCATTATATGTACACATACAGACAAGTGTCTCCATTAATTCATTTTGTTTTATTCCCTTCCTTTATTTTCAGCTCTGGAATACTATCTCCTAATAGACAAAATAGTACATTGTGATAATGTTGCTACATGTGGACATTGCTGAGTGTTTGATGTGGTTAAAAATTGGATGATGTAAATGCTCATCACCACTACATGATTTTCACTAATGTACTTAATCCTTTTTAGTAGAGAAAGTGAAGTGTTTTGGGTGTAGTCAGTGATGTGGCCTCTATGGCTATGCCAATGCTGGTTTAATGATCTGTGAGGGTGGTTGGAGCTCATAAAGAAAAGAGTCATTAAGACTATTGTACTTGTGATGTAGGAAGTTGGACCACACACACACACACAAACAAACAAACACACACACATTCCAAGCCCAATAGATGTAACAATGTATTACTGAAACCCCTCTGCTCTCTTAACTGGGGGTAATGTACACACACACACACACACACACACACACACACACACAGACAAAGCAATAAAAATGTGTCGAGTGGCTGAAAGCACTGTCATCAAGCCACACTGTACATACTCATCTGTCTCGTTCTCTTTTGTGTTATGAGTGTGAATGAGCCATTTGCAGCCTTACAGTGTCTTTATGTGGGTGGCCTACTCCTAGCCATCATCAACCCAATTCTTTTCTATTATATTACTGTCATTTATTCATCACACACACAAAGGTGCACACAGAAACATTTACTGAAAATGGAGCAATATATCCTCACATATGCTCTATAAATGATCAAATTTGTGTATTTCTATGGTGATATGATATAAATTAAATAATGTATCCATTTATACAACAGCAATGTTTTTTTTTTTAAAAACTCCACATAATAACGCACAAACTAAGTACTGCTCCAATGAAGGAAGTGGAGCTCCCCTTCCTTATAACTGCATTGAGTAATGTCACTGATACAGAATACCACGACATATTGCATAACTGATTATTACCAATAATTCTCACCAATTTCTGTCCAGATTACCTTGCTCAAAGCAAAGCGTCCATTTTATCCACCTGCACAGACACAGACACATACACATATAAATATCACACATATGTACAGGTGCATCTCAAAAAATTTGAATATCGTGGAAAAGTTCCTTTTTTCGGTAATTTAATTCAAAAAGTGGAACTTTCATTACACATACAGTGAAATATTTCAAGCCTTTTTTTGTTTTAATCTTGGAAATCTCATGGAAATGAGATACTGGAAAAATGCAGTATCTCAAAAATATTAGAATAAAGAATTTATAATACAGCAATGTCGACCTGAGAAGAGCTCTAATCAGCTAATTAACTCAAAACACCTTTTTACTCAAAACAAAACAAAAAAAAAGTGAAAAAAGTGGTCCAAAGTCCTCTTTTCAGATGAAAGTAAATTTTGCATTTCATTTGGAAATCAAGGTCCCAGAGTCTGGAGGAAGAGCGGAGAGGCACAGAATCCAAGTTTCTTGAAGTCCAGTGTGAAGTTTCCACAGTCAGTGATGATTTGGGGTGCCATGTCATCTGCTGGTGTTGGTCCACTGTGTTTTCTCAAGTCGAGAGTCAATGCAGCGTCTACCAGGAGATTTTAGAGCACTTCATGCTTCTATCTGCTTTTCCAGCAGGACTTGGCACCTGCCCACAGTGCCAAAACTACTAGTAACTGGTTTGCTGACCATGGTATTACTGTGCTTGATTGGCCAGCCAACTCGCGTGACCTGAATGTTGTCAGGAGGAAGATGAGAGACACCAGACCCAACAATACAGACGAGCTGAAGGCCGCTATCAAAGCAACCTGGGCTTCCATAACACCTCAGCAGTGCCACAGGCTGATTATCTCCATGCCACGCTGCATTGATGCAGTAATTCATGCAAAAGGAGCCCTGACCAAGTATTGAGTGCATAAATTAACATATTTCTGTATTATAAATTCTTTATTCTAATACTTTAAGATACTGGATTTTTGATTTCCATGAGCTGTAAGCCGTAATCATCAAGATTAAAACAAAAAAGGCTTGAAATATTTCACTTGATGTGTAATGAATCTAGAATATATGAAAGTTCCACTTTTTGAATTAAATTACGGAACAAAATGAACTTTTCCACGATATTCAAATTTTTTTAGATGCACCTGTATAATGGTAGAGTGTTCCATGTAAGTGATATGCATATGAAGATTGAATAGGGGAGTGAGATACACTATAAGATTAGAGTAGAGCTATTGAGTTCGCCAATACTAATACTGGTTTACCGTGTACTGTACACATTAAAAGCTGTCCTTATCAACTAATCATGTAGGTTTCCTATGTTGAAATGTATCGCCTGTTGTTCTGTTCTTGTGCATTTTTGCAGTTAGATTGCTCATCTTCTCTTGTTCCTACAGAGCAAGCATTTTAATCAGACCACACCCTGAACTTGCAGGCCTCTTGAGAGTCTGAATAAGCAAAACCCCTCCTCAGTCAATCCCGCACATTACTGTACACAAATGGTTTCCGGGAACATGTGAAATAACAGTAGCAGGAAGTCTCTTCACATATGGCCCACCAAGTTCATTTGGCTTCATATGTATAGCAGCATCAATATACAGTCAGTAGTAGGAGTGAATGTGTGTATGTAGAGAACAGAGCCTATTGATATTCTGGTAGGTTGATATTCATATTTATATTTTTATTTAAATAAAAATAAATTATATTGGTCCAAACTTCAGCTGTTAGTAATATCTTACACACAGAGTGAAAGACACACTTGCTTTGAAACCAGTGAAATACAGTGGGGGGGGAAAGTATTTGATCCCCTGCTGATTTTGAACGTTTGCCCACTGACAAAGAAATGATCAGTGTATGATTTTAATGGCAGGTGTATTTTAACAGTGAGAGACAGAATAACAACAAAAAAATCCAGAAAAACACATTTCAAAAAAGTTATAAATTGATTTGCATTTTAATGAGGGAAATAAGTATTTGACCCCTTCGACTTAGTACTTGGTGGCAAAACCCTTGTTGGCAATCACAGAGGTCAGACGTTTCTTATAGTTGGCCACCAGGTTTGCACACATCTCAGGAGGGATTTTGTCCCACTCCTCTTTGCAGATCCTCTCCAAGTCATTAAGGTCATTTTCAATGCCCTGGCTGAGGGAAGGAGGTTCTCACCCAAGATTTGACGGTACATGGCCCCGTCCATCGTCCCTTTGATGTGGTGCAGTTGTCCTGTCCCCTTAGCAGAAAAACACCCCCAAAGCATAATGTTCCCACCTCCATGTTTGACGGTGGGGATGGTGTTATGACTTGGGGTCATAGGTAGCATTCCTCCTTCTCCAAACACGGCGAGTTGAGTTGATGCCAAAGAGATCTGACCACACCTGACCACAACACTTTCACCCAGTTCTCCTCTGAATCATTAAGGCAAACTTCAGACGGGCCTGTACATGTGCTTTCTTGAGCAGGGGGACCTTGCGGGCGCTGCAGGATTTCAGTCCTTCACGCCGTAGTGTGTTACCAATTGTTTTCTTGGTGACTATGGTCCCAGCTGCCTTGAGATCATTGGCAAGATCCTCCCGTGTAGTTCTGGGCTGATTCCTCACCGATCTCATGATCATTGAAACTCCACGAGGTGAGATCTTGCATGGAGCCCCAGACCGAGGGAGACTGACAGTTTCTTCCATTTGCGAATAATCGCACCAACTGTTGTCACCTTCTCACCAAGCTGCTTGGCGATGGTCTTGTAGCCCATTCCAGCCTTGTGTAGGTCTACAATCTTGTCCCTGACATCCTTGGACAGCTCTTTGGTCTTGGCCATGGTGGAGAGTTTGGAATCTGATTGATTGATTGCTTCTGTGGACAGGTGTCTTTTTACAGGTAACAAACTGAGATTACGAGCACTCCCTTTAAGAGAGTGCTCCTAATCTCAGCTCGTTACCTGTGTAAAAGACACCTGGGAGCCAGAAATCTTGCTGATTGATAGGGGATCAAATACTTATTTCCCTCATTAAAATGCAAATCAATTTATAACTTTTTTGAAAAGCATTTTTCTGGATTTTTTTTGTTGTTATTCTGTCTCTCACTGTTAAAATACACCTACCATTAAAATTATAGACTGATCATTTCTTTGTCAGTGGGCAAACGTACAAAATCAGTAGGGGATCAAATACTTTTCCCCCCACTGTAAAACCATTTGATTTAGGTAAGGCATTACAATAAGGTTCTCAAGTTAATATGAACAAAACATGAACCTGAGCATGAAGGCACCATAAGTTAAAAAAAAAAGGGTAAAAAAAAAAGGGTAAAAAAAAAAAGAAAAAAAAAGTACCCAATACCTGTATTTTTTAACAATAAACCAAATAAGCCAAATAATCAATGCCTGAATAAACCAATGTTCATACCATCAGTGAGTAAACTTAAGCTCACAACCAACCAACTAACCAATTGCCAACATTCAGAACTGAGGCCAAAATCCTTCTGGTTTAGTGGTTAGCACGTTTGCCATGCACCTTCAGGGTCGGGGGTTTGATTCCCACCTCCGCCCTGTGTGTACAGAGTTTGCATGTTCTCCCTGTGCTTCTTGAGTTTCCTCCATATACTCCGGTTTCCTCCCCCAGTCCAAAGACATGTGTTGTAGGCTGATTGGGATCTCTAAATTGTCCATAGTGTGTATATGGGTGTGTGAGTGTGTGCGCAATTGTGCGTCTCAATGGGTTGGCATCCCATCTTGGGTGTCCCCCGCCTTGTGCCCCGAGTCCCCTGGTATAGGATTCAGGCTCCCCGCAACCCTGTGTAGGATAGGCGGTATAGAAAATGGATGGATGGATGGAAATCTTATAGGTTATGGCTCTACCGTTTGTTGACTCTTTGTTAGCAAAAGCTTGGCAGAAATAAATAATATGATGGTGAACACTGTGTACCATAAACATATTTTTAAGTATTATGATATTTCTGGCTTACTGTCCACTTCTACTTATGTGTAGAACAAAGTGTATGTCTAAGGAAGGAACGCACCATTTGTGATGCTCCACTTAACATTGTGCTTTGTGTTTTTTTGCTTAACCCATAATGCTTTGTGTCCTGTAGGGTTTTATTCACATAATTACTTTGTTTGCTTGCTGTGTGTTTCTTCATCCATGTTTTGATTCTATTTTTTGCCTTTTCGTGAAGAGAACAGCAGGCCTCAGTATGAGGTCTGTCAGAAATTTGCACATGATGCTTCTGTGAAAGATGTACTGAACGAAACTGGTGATTCTGGGAAACTATCCAAAGCATCCTGCTTATTTTCTGAAAGAAGTGTTTTATGGGGCGAGTGTGAATAGCTTTAACAAGAAGTGATAAACAGAGACATGTTCCTGAGTGGCGTTTATGAGTTAGATCCAAACAGGCACCAACATGGTATGCGTGAGTGCACAGGATATGGGCTTTCTGCAGTGGGAGGTGTTATATAAACACTGCGTCTCTCTCTCTCTCTCTCTCTCTCTCTCTCTCTTTCTCTCTCTCTCTCTCTCTCTCTCTCTCTCTCTCTCTCTCTCTCTCTCTCTCTTACCAGTCATCAGGCTTTATTTATTTTTTATTTTATAGCCATATGCACCATGCTACTAAATCAGCATTAAGGAGATTAAGAGTTATATCTGGATTGACTATTCAGGACATTATTGTATTTGACCGGACAGAAATACAGGAATGTGGCATGGTCCAGTGTTGTCTGAAGTCAGTGAGCAGAAAATTAATGTGCTCATACCCCCCCTTCCCCCTCTTACTCTCTATGCTTATACAATTCTTTCTATATCTGTGTCTCTCTCTGTCTGTGTCTCTATTACCTCCTCCGTGTCTCTATCTCTATTTCTCCCTCTATCTTTATCTTAATGTATCTCTTTCTTTAACCCTGTTTATCTATTTTATTCCCTCTCATTCTGTTTCTCCCCTTCTGTCTCTCTCTGTGTGTCTCCATTTCTTTCTCTGTCTCTATCTCCCTCTCTCTATCTATTTACCTCTTTATCTCTCTCTATTTCTCTCTCTCTCTCTCTCTCTCTCTCTCTCTCTCTCTCTCTCTCTCTCTCTCTCTCTCTCTCTCTCTCTCTCTCTCTCTCTCTTTCTCTCAGCCCAATTTTTCCTGCAGTTTGTGTTTATAGAAAATGACAATATGCCCTTTTAGGTGGTTAAACAATATCTGTATGTCTCTAAAGTTATGTCTATATATTAGACGCTACACACATGCATGCTAAAATCATTGTTATATCTAGTCCAACATTATGACTTTTTCCAGCTTTCTCAGGGAGAAGACACAGCTTACTTGCTGCAGATTTTGGGGGTTGTATTAGTTTAGCTTGGCAGCTGCATCCTGCTTCACGCACACACACACACACACACACACACACACACACACCACACACACACACACACACACACACACACACACACCTGTCACCACTGTCTGGAACAAAATGCTACAAACACCAATCCAACCTGCTGTCCTCCCCCACCGCCCCCTTTGGCTCCTTATCTCTATCTTTCACTGTCTTTCTCTTTCTATATCTATCTCTCACTCTCTTTGTTATTTCCTTTCCTCTTACACATACAATAATGCAAGATGAAGGACATACAGTATGACACATTTATCATAATTATTATTAGGTTTTACAAAGGATTACAGAATGAGCTTTATATCGATTTCAACACACACACCCGCACACACACACAAACACACAGACACACACCTAATATGCGATTCCCCAGATGTTGCAGTAAGTTCTCAGATTTCAGTCTCTCTCCGTGGTGCTGAAGTCTGCCATCTGTCTCATGCTCTGTGTTCATGTTCTTGTACAATTCGATTTTATTTATGTTATTTAAGCATTTTATATTATGAAGATGACTGATTTGTTCATGAAGAAGGATTGGTGAAGGCTTATAAGCTAGTCTCTAGCTAGATATAAAGCTGGCTCTATATCTACAGAGGATGAGTGTTTACTATAGCTTAGGAAGAAATGGGGTCCTGCAGTATAGCCATGGATATTATAAGGTTATAATAATCCTGTCACTGTTTCCATCAGACATGAGTTGTTGGAAATAATATCTCTGCTCAAAACCTTGGGTGGATAGTTTTATCGTAGTGAATGTGTACAAAACGTTTTTGCTGCTCCCTACAGCAACAAGAGAACGTTTCAATGTGCAGGACTGGGGGTACTCCAGGACCAGAGTTGGAAAGCTATGTGATAGACTAATATATAATTAACCCCCAGCATTGCTACCTCCTTACTCCTTCCCAAAATAAAGCATGTCCTGACTTGACAAAGCTAATCATACATATCACAGAATGGAAGTTATGCTCACATCGTTCTTTGTTCAGTCATATTAACAGAAAAGGCAGTATGTATGGCTGGAAAAGTCCTCACTCGTTGCTGCATTGACCTCACAACTGACAGCTTGTGTGCCTGAAGGAGAAATGCTAATGAACTTCTCCATGAAAGACACCATAAAATCAGTGTATAATAAGGCTGCATAAATAATCCTATTAATATAGAAGTCACCATAAACTGAAAAAAAGTGAGTATACCAACTGGTCTTGAATCAGGATTTGTTTGTGTGTGTGTGTGTGTGTGTGTGTGTAATCACACATTATACTGATACATAAATTTATTATTCAATATGGAAACTAAATATTAATAAACTAATAAACTGATATTGTTAACTAAATTCAGCTAATCAGATGATTGAATGTTACATAGTTTTTACTCACTGTGATGTGTTACTGTTGTTTTGCTGGCAAACTAAGTGTTTTGCCTTTTCACCCAATCCTATACTCAGGAGTGGGATTTTAGTAAAACATTATGAAATAATGTAATAAATAAATGAATTTTAATAGTTCCCTTAATAACAAGGAAATTATTCCGGACAGATTATGCATGGTATTACCTTCAGCTCACTTGCCTATTACAGATACAGTAATAAAAGTGTATTTTATGTAGTGTGAGGTGCTGACCTGAGGTGTGGTGTCACACCCTTCTCTAAATAGCAGTAACCAGATGGAGAAAGTGGGCTTTAAGTACACAATACTTTCACAAAACCATCTGCCTCCTGCATTAGCCATCCAAAATCCAGTCTCTATGGAACAGTACTGATCCCAACCATCTCTCTCTCTCTCTCTGTGAGCCCCAGTTACATTTGGAGCCCCCGAGAGTCCATCTGGGAGGCAGAGGTCCCTCAGCCAGCAACAGGCGCATTGACTTTTCCTCACAATGCGAGATTATTCATGCTGGAACTGAATTAATCTAAGCTTTTGTATCCACTTGCCTTTCACAACACTCCCTTATAATCAGCCCATCCCCAGGGTACAGAAACTAAAGTGAGGCACAAAGCTAACCCGCTATGGTTATTGTTGTAGCTGTACCCCCACCCCACCCCCAAGCTTGGTTGCGGTACTTTGTGTTGATTATAAATCATGTTAAGTTAAAATTAATTTAGGCACAATTAACACAAGGACAGTTGGTGCTTACCTACTTTATCATTAGGTCATTTTTCTAATGAAATTATGCCTTAAAGAAATAAGCATTTTACATTGCAGTACAGGAAAGATGAAAAAGGTATTTAAATTGCATCGATTTGCATCAAAATATAAACAGGAACACTCATACCCCTGCACATTCATACTATTATCCAATCAGCCAATCTCGTGGAAGCAGTACGATGCATAAAATCATGAATCGACTCCTGAGATTTTCACGTGCAACATTATTAGGGCTGCACAATATATCAAAGTTATCAAATATTGCAAATCACAATATGCATATTGTAAGGGCTTGCAATAACTGAATGATTTTAATACTTCAAAAAGTTACGAAAAGTCAAAGTTTAGGGTGATACAGATAGCATAAAATGCTTCCTTTTCCTCAGAAGAACACAAAACATGTTTGTTGGTTATATCATTTTCAGTTTTTAAACATCTAAATATATATAAATATAATAAAAAATTATTTTACACACTTATAGCACTATCGTATCACATGTCGCATTTTTCTGTCGTGGAGCCCTAAATATTATTATTATATTATTATTATATTATTATTAGAGTTTATGCATATGGTGAGCAGAAAAGCATCTCAGAATGCACAATACACCAAACCATGAGGGTGATGGGCTACAACAGCAGAAGACCACATCAGGTTCTGCTTCTGTCAGCCAAGAACAGAAATCTGAGGCTGCAGTGAAGACAGGCTTATCAAAACTGGACATTTGAAGATTGTAAAAAAAAAAAAAAAAGTCACCTGGTCTTTTTCCAATTAAGCATCATACACAAAGTTTCCAGAGAAACAGGACATGGAAAACAAAATCCTTCATGCACTGTGCAATATTTAAATATGTATAGATTTAAAACACTAAGAGGCTTATTGTATGTGCTTTAAATAATTAAATAAATTGCTTTATGATTTTAACTGTAATTTATTTAATTGTTAGAATTTACACATTAAGTATTAAGCATTGTACAGTACAACTGATTATTTAAAATACTAACATGGTAGAAACTGCAGGAATGTGTGAATGTGTATTTATTGACTTTTGGTCTCATCTTTTATGAACAAGCAGCAGATGAAAATCTCATTAAATCACAGAAGAACATCATTGTGGCTGCATATTTAAAAATGTTCAGGACTTCTCCAGTTCTGTGTTCTCATTCACTGTTAGTTTATCTGGGTTGTATGAAAAGCAATCTTACACTCTGCCTGTCCCTCTGCTATCCTCACTGCTTTTTCTTGGTTATGCCAGCGACAGTGTGACAAGTTACACTGTGACCAATTAGCACTTGGCATCTGCCAACTATCTTTGAAGGAAGCTGTGAAAGATCACTGTGCTATCACTCTGGGGGAAAAAATATTCATACCTGCAACTCTGCATTTTGAGCACATGAGTGTGAGTTTATTAATGCAAACAGTGAGAATGCAGTAGATCCAAGTGGATTTCATACACACTTTAGTAGTTTTCTTACAATATAAACGTCATAGTGTTAAGTTGTGAGAAATTGCTCTCATACATAAAGCATGAAGTGCTGCAGAGCAAAGGTAGGCATGATAAATGATCTCTGTCCACCAGAAGACTTCAGTGCAGTCAGTAGTGCTTATTCCGCACACTGTCTGCTTCTGCATACTCACAAATATTCATCTAATAACAGCTGATAAAATGCTGCAGAGAGAAGGCAGTTCGACAGCAGCAAATTAGCAAATCATATAGAGAAAATCACCAGGTCTCCAGGTCATGAAAATACATAGGTCATAGGACAACATTGCAGTTATTTTTGCTGGTGAGTGGGCTTGAGTGGTATTAAAGCTTCCATACTGTCATAATTCCTATATAAATGACTGGGGGAAGAAGAGAAACTTCACAGCTCTACAGTTACTGTCTGTGAATAGTTTTGTTGTACGTGTTCTCCGATGTCAATCTTGGTTTCCTTCAGGTTCTCTGATTTCCTCTCACCCAATAAAAACAGGCAGGTAGGTGAAGTGTGAGTCAGTCATGACATCAGTCGTATGTTGGATTGTGAAGTAATTTTCTGATTTTCCCTTTAATAAAGATGCAAGCAGGCACAAACTTGTAGAAGAGGAACAGTTTTATTGAAGCTTCATGTACATACACAGGTGTTGTCCCTTCGAGGTTCAGTCCTCAACCTAGTGTTGTCCCTTCAATGTTCAGTCCTCCACTAGGCATTGTACCATCAATGTTCAGTCCTCAACTACTCGCCCTGCATACTAAGGCCCTTTCTTAAAACATCTTACCCAGGCTGCTAACCCAGGATCAGCACACAGATAAAACTCCTAGGCCTTCAGAAACACTTTCCTGTTAACAATAGATGCTCTATGAGGAAGTTTTTGTTAACACATGAATCTTTTAACATGAATCTTGAGAAGTGATTAACATGCTCCAGAAAGTCTAAAAACACCACACGTGCCATACCACACTGTTAATATGAACAGTAAGAAGAGCTTTAATGAAAAACCACAACTATTCTTCAGTGTGTTCCTACGTGGTGCCACAGTCCTGACCAGGAAAAAGCATTTACTGAAAATAAATAAATGACTGGGGTATCCACTGTGTTTCATCATATTAATGAAATGTGAAATTGAACAAGGTTATTGCTCTTTGTACTCTGTGAGACTTAGTTTAATAATCTAGTAATAAGCTCGTTAAACAGTCACTCCAGGATTTCACAATTTTGCGATTGCAGAAATAAATGCAAAATCGACCAAACTCCGCAATATTCGGAGGAGCTTGCAATTTTCCATAATTACCGTAGATTTTCCACAGATTTGGGCCAAGACACATGATGTGACGTCATCACAACGTGCATTCAGCCAAAGCCCTCTTCAGTTCACATGTGTCGAACATGAGTACAGCTAAAAGGTCTCATTTACCAGCAAACATCACTGTGAAAGACTGTGCAAAACAATTTCATGCAATTGCAATTTCACCAATTCAAGTAGTTTTCTTTAAAAAAAAAAAAAAAAAAAAAGCACGAAAAAGTGTGTCCGCAGTAAAATCATGCATTTTTGGCCGCAACAAGCAGAAAAACACCTCAAAATCCTGATGGACTGATTTAAAAGAAATAAATGTTAAAAATGCACTCACATAGCAAGAGTAACTAACACAGCAGTTAACAAAGTTAAATAAGAGTGAGGTTGATAAACGTATCTGTCATGCTCAATATTCTTTGCTGATTAAAATGAGCATGTCACTCTTTTCCTGTATTACTGCTGAGAGGTGAAAACAGTCCCTGTTGTGAAATATCCTTCTCCATCTTTTTTGAGATACTGACAACATTGACAGATGAGACCATATTCGACTGACACAACCCTTAAACCACTAACCAGCATTTATTCAATGTTAATTTAAGTGTTTAGTGGTATCATAAAGGCAAGGTCATGTCCGAGCTGTTAGGTTGTGTTTTGCTGATTTGCTTATTTGTTTTAAGTGAGCTGTGCCTTATTAACAGTATGGACAATAAAGAAAACATATGGTGTTTCAGGCATACTGCTGAATCTGCTTTGAACTTTACTCCTGCCTGCTGTTGTTCTTTCCTTACAATACTTCCTTATCCTAGGGATTTTGATTTATTTGTTCCAAACCTGCATGATTTACAATTTTTAGCCCATGTGTACATAGAACTCTGTAAAAATGATGATCTGAAAAACTGAAAAATATTCGCATCTCAGTGTCTCATGGTAGAAATCGGATGATGGCAGCATGTGCATTATATGACTAATGTGGTCCGTGCCCTGTCAGCAGCTCTTTAGCCATGGAGCTGCTCTCATAGTGCATTGATTTTTTTTGCCCTTCATGACATACAGTATCTTTTCCTCCATTTTCCCAGTAAGCAATCCGTTGATTTTCTTGTTGGATGGGAGCCCACTGGAGGATCTCTATTTATCTTCAGTATATATTAGCTCCAGAGAAAACCAGGAAAATAAACTATAGATGGCAGAAACATTTGGTCTTAATATTGTACCTCAGTGGTTTGTAGGTATGATAATTGTAGTTCTACCTTTTTCACTTATAAATTATGTGGCATTAGTGGCTAAAATAAGTAAACTAAGACTTTAGTGGTCTGCATCATGTTACTGAGAAACAGGAAAGCGCAGAGTCCTTTGTCCTGAAGATTTTCCCATGGCAGAAAAATTACTGAATGTTACAAAGAGCTTACGACCAAGACTACTTCCATAAATGTTAAATAAATATATCTTTACAGAGAACTTCACCATCCATCCATTCATCCATCCATTTTCTGTATCGCATATCCTACACAGCGTCACTGGGGAGCCTCGAGACTATCCCAGGGGAATCCGGGAACAAGGCAGGGGACACCTTGGATGGGGTGCCAACCCATCACAGGGCACAATCACACACACACTCACACACTACATATAATTTGGAAATGCCAGTCAACCTATAACGCATGTCTTTGGACTGGGGGAGGAAACCGCACACAGGGCAGAGGCAGGAATCGAACCCCCAACCCCAGAGATGCGAGGCAAACATGCTAACCACTTTTTTGTTTTAATAGTCAGAGCATCCACCATACGAGTCACTGTTATTATTGACATAAAAACTTTTGAACGAGTACATTAATATGAACCCATGATTTGAATGAGCCAGAACTCCAGTCAGAGCTGCTGTTATAGAAAATTTATCATCACCTTCTGACCAATCAGATTTGAGAATCCAACAGCTCAGTGGTATAATGAAGATTATTCAATCTGTTCTATTCTCAAAGATATATTCACACTGCCGTTTTCTGAACTGAGCACTTTGGGTTCTTTATGTCCTGATCCTGAACTTCTGGCCTCTAATGTATCTCGCAAGGGTTTGTTTATAGTAGGTGTTGTTTTCCAATCAAGGCAGGATGCTTCAATCATGATGTATCAGATCTAAGCAGTGGGGAAAACCTGTGTCAGGAGAATTGGAACACTGTTTGTATTCAACAGAGCAAGGTGCTGAAATATTATCTCATTTACCTTCAAGTGTACCTGCAGCAGTGCAGGTGAGGAGATGTAGGACGTGTCTTCATGCTGAAAAGTTCATCAGCTTTCTTAACTAATGCACTGGGATTGAAGATTGAAATCTTCATAAGCACATAACCAAAACCCCATAACTGCATAATCTCCAGAAATGTATTATAAATTTGCATAACTGCGTTTTGCTTCGAGATCCCAGTCTTGGTGACTAATCTCCATCTCTTTGGTTTCTGCAGGCATTTGGGCAGGCATACTCTAACCAGCGTAAAGTCGCAGAGCATGGTGAGACGAATGAGGAGACACTTCTGCAGGAGTCCGCCTCCAAAGAGGCATACTACAAGAATCGCCTGCTGGAGTTGCAGACCGAGCTAGACCTGAGTCGCTCAGTGGCTTCTAACGCACAGGCGGAGAACGAACGGCTTAACATGCTGCTCAAGGACTTAAGAGAGGTCAGTTTACCTTGGAATGATCCTAAAATGGAGATAATTCTGCAGGGTTTTTTTTGTGTTTTATAATGAACCTAAATTATGTCCATGTACTGTACATCCAATCAGATTTGCAATTTGCTGACAACTTTTATCCAGCACAACTTACTTGCTCAAGGACCCAACAGTAGCAACTTGGTAGTGCTGGGGTTTGAACTCACAACCTTCTGATCAGTTGTTTAAAGCCTTAACTATTGAGCACTGCTCATTACTCATTAGCTTTTAGGTCAGGGCATTATTTCACTTCGGCAGGTCTTGACCGGGGTCATCCAGAGTGTGTGCATGTGTGTGTTATTGTGTTTGTGTCAGCAGTCGTCGGAAGCCGGGGTGGTGTCCGGGTCAGAGACTGTCGCCATGGGCTATTGTAGAGGGCAAATCCGTTACTGAGCTCGGGAATAAGGGGAATGTCCTGAGGTCGGCATAAAGACACACTACACACAAATATACACACAGAGCCTCTCTAGTGCTATAAGAGTCCTCTAAGATGAGTCAGATGCTATTTTCCACCGAACACAAAACATTATCACAGATTTTGTCACATATCTTAAAAAAGGATGCATAAAACTGACAAAAATCAGTGCTAACCTAGTTCTGATATGTATATCTAGAGTTTTTACACTGACAATACATCAGTTGGAATATGCCTGTGTTTGGAATATCTTGGAATATTGGTTCCAAGATGGTGGCCCGGTTGCACACAGCGGCCACTTTGGGTCCACAAATATGGTGTATGTTACGTGTAGCCTACACCATTTGGGAAACTTTTTACAGTTTACAGCCCATGTTCTGTGTATTTATTGTCTTGTGTATTTATTGTCCTGTTCCGTGTATTTATTGTCTTGCATTCGTCTCACACTGTTGTGTATTTGCACTTTGTGTAGTCCTCTGTACTGTTCTGTGCTGCACCATGGTCCTGAAGAAACGGCATTTCGTTCCAAGCTATATAGAGGAATGACAGTAAAAACTCACTTGACTTGACTTGATTTGTAGATAATGATGCTCAGATCAGCTGACTGTTCCTCAGCATTTGTACATGAACATAACCTTATATACCATGTACAGGCACCATGTCTTAGGCACATGCAAGGAAATGCTGTAGAGCAAATATGCCTTCAAAATGATTGAAATGAAATGTTTCTACATTTAAAAAATACTATAAAGAGCAGTAAATAGTAATAAATGAAACAAAGTCAATATTTGGTGTGACGACATTTTGCTTAACAAATACTACTCTCCGGTATAATTAGTGCAGTTTTATAAGGAAATTAACAAAGTTTTATTGAGCATCTTGCAGAACCAGCCACAGTTTTTCTGGAGACTTTGACTTTTGCACTCGCTTCTTATTTTTGCAGCAAAACCCAGCAGCCTTCATTGTGTTTTTTGTCTGAAAAATGTGTCTTACATAATATGCTGCTTTCTTTAATGACATACAAAAAATTTTCTGTGACATTTAATTTTGTGCTTGAAAACAAATGTTTTGAAATCTAAAATGTACTGACGGTTTTTGTACTGACTCGATAACGTAGAAGTCACAAAATAAAAATCTATAACAAAGTTTGTACTAAAGAATTAGGGTGCCTAAGTCTTTTTCACAGTACTGTATGTTTTTATCTCTTGGTACCACTGAATTGTGTCTCATACTGGTTTTTTACTACGATGCAGAGGTGTGTTTTATCCCAGCATTCTGGGCTGTGTCACTTTCTGGGTCAGATCCAGCATCACACTGCTGCACTGCTGCTGACCCTGCTGTGTGTGTGTGTGTGTGTGTGTGTTTGTGTGTGTAGCACTGATTAGCAGTGTTACAATAGCGTCCTACTGGGTGATAATCGTTCAGTAATCCTCTGGACTTTACATCCAGATCATTTGTAGCTGAGAACACAGCCATGCTGTGAATATACACTGATTCAACACATCCTCTGCGAATGCTGAGTTGTACACACTAATCAATAACACCACTCGCCTTTCAAGGTCACCTTTGAGGGCCTAATATAACAGCCTAATATAACATTTCGTGCTTCGAATAGCTTTAGAGTGCTTTAAAGAGAAGATTACTGTAGAGAGTTATTGTACAGTTCATCTAGAAAAGATGAGTGCATTTGTATAGATTACTGAGAAATATTTATTAGCACAGTATAAAGTATTGTAAGTTTGAAAACCAGAGGCTCTTGGTGAGGAGCTGGTAGAGTAACTGTAGAGAAGAGTGATACGGGTATATCTGAGCTGAGCTCAAATGGCTGCAGAGTGTGTAAAATAGAGAAAGATTCACTTCACTGTCTCTCTACAGGACCTGGCCAGACACACACACACACACACACACACACACACACACACACACACACACACACACACAGTTTCTGAATCAGCACTTCTGTGAGCACCTTCACTCAGCACTGGGATTTCACCCTGCATGTTTGCACGGGTCAGCAGTATTTGGAAATGTGGGAATATTTTTAGAGAGAGTAGCGATGGTCTCCAAGTCTCTAAACTAGAGGTGGCACCGATCCAATTCCCAGGCCGATACCAGCAAAAAAAATAATGTATCAGATATCAGAGAAAAGAACAAATTTGATCCAAAAAAGATCCAATTCTGTTACGAATATACATCTCCCCAGTGTTGAATTTACACCCAGAGTGTTGATTGAACACTTCATTTGTGTCTAATTGGACATATACAGTATAAACACTGTAGGGTGTTAATTCAACATTGGGGATTTTGCCGTGTAGCCTGAAATATCAAAGAATTGCTTATAGTACAACAACGTAAAGCAGGTTAAAGTAGGTCATGTGATAACAACAATAGCCACATGGCTTAAGATTAACAACAACAAAACAGTCCATGAGCTATTCAGCAAAGCAACTGTGTGGGAGTTGCTATCATGTCAGCTGTGTGGAAATAATTCACAATAAGGGAACTTTTTTTTCTGGAAAAAAATATATATTTACAGTACTGTGCAAAAGGTTTAGGCACATGCAAAGTGCTAACTTTGCTCTGAGCAAAGTTTTATTTATGATGTTCTTGCAGCCTACCAAAGGTATGGCAATGGTTTTACCCCAAGGGGGCCTTTATCTTCATAGTGCCCTGTCATACTCAGCTGTTTCTACATCTGGAGATTTCTTTGTTCTATTTTCTCTATGTAGAATATTCAGTGAGGGAGATAATGCAGACATCAGGGTTTCCTTACAAGTAGAGCAATTTATTACCCAGCATCCACATTAGCAGAAGCATGGACAGATTGAGAACACGGCCGTACATCACACAAGAAGAGTAATGAAGCATTATAAAGGTGTTAAAGGGGCTGTGTGATAATGATCATGGGCACAGTGTTTCCTGTATGTGGTATTGGGGAAAAATAAGTGTACAGGTTTAATGAACCGGTTTAGGAACCATTGCTCTATAGTGATCTTGAGTAGAGCTCTGTTGACTGCTTCGCTAGCAAAATATTGTGATTTTACATGTAGTGATTAATAGTTTATATGTAATTGAGGTTTTGACCTGTATTCTGTCCTCATTCTCTCTGTTTACTGTAACAGAAATGGAAAGAGGCTCTGCTTTTCTTTCCCTCATGATGGTTACAGAATAACAAGATGTCGTTTCATCTCTTGCCGTATCACTGTTTGTTGCAGAGTAACGAGATGCTGGAGCTGCAGAAGGCCAGGATGAGAGAAGAGATTAAGGAGTATAAGTTCAGAGAAGCCAGATTGCTGCAGGACTACACTGAGCTGGAGGAGGAAAACATCACACTACAGAAACTCGTGTCCACACTCAAGCAGAACCAGGTGAACACACACGAAGAAACAGTCACTCGCACACTTACACCAACCTTACTTCTCCCAGTTGAATCCTGTGACTGATTTTTTTATGATAATTAATAAGACTTAATGTGAACACTTAACTGACTGAATGAACATTTACACAGATAAACCTGTACTTACTACCCAATAGCTCCTTTAGACAAATAGCATAATTGGGGAATAATTACACTGCATACAGTGTATAACAGCATATAACATATAACAGCAGCTCTGACAGTAGTGCCAGCTGTAAGATAAATAACAGGTTTATATTATTGCACTCATCTTAATACATTATTGTACTATATTTCTATAGTAACAACTAACACAGGGAGCTGTATAATGGACGTGCTGCATAAATGGATTTTTTTTAAAGTGTAATTATTTATATGGTGAGGTTTTCTGTGAGGAGATGTATTTTGTATTTCTGAAAGGAGTCTCCAGGGTCAGTGCTTTGTAACGGTTAAGTGTATCAGAGCTTAAATCTTCAGCATGGACGGCTTTGCAGTTTCTCTGCAACATGACAAGATGCATTTGTTTTTTTGTCTTATTAACTTTAAGAAAAAAAGAGAGCCTGGTGAGGGAACGACTGTTTATAGCTGCTATAATGTAAGCGATAACAGGTACTAACTTTTTTGTGGACATTCCACAACATTAAATATAACTATCGATGGATAAAATGTATGATGTGTAAGAGCAGAGGTTGGGAACCTTTTCAGATGGCAGAGCCATAAAAGCCAAAAGTTATGTTTTTTTCTTTAAAGAGCCAGAGAAAAGTTAACATTTTTTTTTACATTTTTATATATGTGTTCTTATTATTTTAGTTATTATCTTTACTATTATTGCATAGTTATAAAAAGTGGTAATGTAATAAAGGCCATTTCACATTTTGCGTGTTCTTGACCTAACAGCCTGCACTTCACCTAATAAGCCTGTAGGTGGCACATGGACATAATTTAACCAACTATGATAGTTTCATCAAATGGTAAATCAATACAAGATGCAGTATGTAAGTAAGAGTAAACTGAACACTACTTACCATTAATGCGACTTCCAAATATGCACGTTTGTCTGTCTGTTCAGATTGGAAAGAATGATACTCATCTTTTTTCTTTTCTTTTAGCCATTTCACCTTTGTTTAAAAACTGAAAACAGACTGGCTATGTAGTTTTCAACTGATTTATGAATTAGACCGGGAAATCACCGTTCTGCTCCACATTGTCCAATGAAAGTTGAGCTTGTTGTGACACATCACGATTGGTTGGTGCCTACATGACAAACGGGCATCGACTATGAATTGTGTAATATTTTAAAATATGTAAAATGTAGAGTTTTAATGGAATTGACACACTAGCGTTCGTGATTTGTGATTGTTTTTATTTTTTTATCTTCAGCCATTGAGCCATAGGCAATCACTGAAAGAGCCATAAATGGCTCGTGAGGCATAGGTTCCCGACACTTGTGTAAGACAAATAAAACACTTTGGATGTGCTTCAACTTCATGGTGGCAATGGCCTCTCTGTCATTACACCACCCCTTCATTGATTATTTTCCTATGACAGCACTCCTCATCATGTTTTATTCCTTACATACAGTGGGGGGAAAAAGTATTTGATCCTCTGCTGATTTTGTACGTTTGCTCACTGACAAAGAAATGATCAGTCTATAATTTTAATGGTAGGTGTATTTTAACAGTGAGAGACAGAATAACAACAAAAAAAATCCAGAAAAACGCATTTCAAAAAAGTTATAAATTGATTTGCATTTTAATGAGGGAAATAAGTATTTGATCCCCTATCAATCAGCAAGATTTCTGGCTCCCAGGTGTCTTTTACACAGGTAATGAGCTGAGATTAGGAGCACTCTCTTTAAGAGAGTGCTCCTAATCTCAGTTTGTTACCTGTAAAAAGACACCTGTCCACAGAAGCAATCAATCAATCAGATTCCAAACTCTCCACCATGGCCAAGGCCAAAGAGTTGTCCAAGGATGTCAGGGACAAGATTGTAGACCTACACAAGGCTGGAATGGGCTACAAGACCATCGCCAAGCAGCTTGGTGAGAAGGTGACAACAGTTGGTGCGATTATTCGCAAATGGAAGAAACTGTCAGTCTTCCTTGGTCTGGGGCTCCATGCAAGATCTCACCTCGTGGAGTTTCAATGATCATGAGAACGGTGAGGAATCAGCCCAGAACTACACGGGAGGATCTTGTTAATGATCTCAAGGCAGCTGGGACCATAGTTACCAAGAAAACAATTGGTAACACACTACGCCGTGAAGGACTGAAATCCAGCAGCGCCCGCAAGGTCCCCCTGCTCAAGAAAGCACATGTACAGGCCCGTCTGAAGTTTGCCTGAATGATTCAGAGGAGAACTGGGTGAAAGCGTTGCGGTCAGGTGTGGTCAGATCTCTTTGGCATCAACTCAACTCGCCGTGTTTGGAGGAGGAGGAATGCTGCCTATGACCCCAAGTCATAACACCATCCCCACCGTCAAACATGGAGATGGGAACATTATGCTTTGGGGGTGTTTTTCTGCTAAGGGGACAGGACACCTGCACCGCATCAAAGGGACGATGGACGGGGCCATGTACCGTCAAATCTTGGGTGAGAACCTCCTTCCCTCAGCCAGGGCATTGAAAATGACCTTAATGACTTGGAGAGGATCTGCAAAGAGGAGTGGGACAAAATCCCTCCTGAGATGTGTGCAAACCTGGTGGCCAACTACAAGAAACATCTGACCTCTGTGATTGGCAACAAGGGTTTTGCCACCAAGTACTAAGTCGAAGGGGTCAAATACTTATTTCCCTCATTAAAATGCAAATCAATTTATAACTTTTTTGAAATGCGTTTTTCTGGATTTTTTTTGTTGTTATTCTGTCTCTCACTGTTAAAATACACCTACCATTAAAATTATAGACTGATAATTTCTTTGTCAGTGGGCAAACGTACAAAATCAGCAGGGGATCAAATACTTTTTTCCCCCACTGTAAAGACAACGTATTCTGTTCACAGGTGGAGTATGAGGGTTTAAAACACGAAATCAAAGTTCTGGAAGAAGAAACAGTTCTGCTAAACAGCCAATTAGATGATGCGTTGCGTTTGAAGGACATTTCCGAGGGACAGTTAGAAGAGGCGCTGGATGCTCTGAAGAGTGAAAGAGAACAGAAGAACAGCCTGAGGAAGGAGCTAGCCCACCACCTCAGTCTGACTGACAGTGTGTTTGGAACCAGCACACAGATCCCCATCTCTGTTGTGGAGGGATTAAAGTTTGCAGAGGAGTCAACCACTAACGCCACCTTGGCCTCCGGATCTAGTCCCAATAATGAGGACAGTAACAGGTGTAACGGATGTAATGGCCACGGGCCGAAGATGAATGGTGACTACCACCGGCCGGGTGGGAGGAAAGAAACGCTGAACCCTGTATCTGATCTGTTCAGCGAACTCAACCTGTCTGAAATCCAGAAATTGAAACAGCAACTCTTACAGGTCAGTCACAAGTGTAAGCTGGATCTTATGTCTTTTATCTATAGTTGTATAAACATATGATGACATTTAACGATAAGCATAATTCATGCTGAGAATACCAACCACTTTTTAAAATTCTAAACATTTTTGTGCACAGTAATTTTTAGATCTCTAGTCTGCTGAAAATCTTTCATATAATAAATGACAGACATTATTAAGATTTTGAGGAAAGGTTACTCTGAACATTATGGCCCAAGCATGTTTGTGCAATTAATCATATTTTCACCACAATCATAATATTTGCCTTCATTTTTAATTACACATGTCATTGCCCCATTGGCCCTTATCTATCATGGCCCCCTAATAATCTCCTTCCCCTGAATTGGCTACATCACAGGAGAGGATCCTCTCCACGTATAGCTGGTGTGTGGTGGGCGTTCTGGCGCAATATGGCTGCCGTCGCATCATCCAGGTGGATGCTACACTCTGGTGGTGGTTGAGGAGATTTCCCCCCTATACTATGTAAAGCGCTTTGAATGCCTAGAAAAGCGCTATATAAATGTAACGAATTATTATTATTATTATTATTATTATTATTATTATCTCTTTCAACACCTTATTTAAAGTCTTAACCTAGCTACCCTGACCATTCACAATCGATCCAAATTACTCAAGTTTAAGCAATAGAGTATTTAGAGCAAGAACTGGCTCCTTATAGACCATCCATGTTAATGAGCAGTTATTGACTACAGCCTGAGCTTTTTATTTTGAAAAGAAGGCCTGCAGAAACTTTTCATATGAACACACAGCATCATCTGAAGCATTACCTGGCCTATCAGACACTCAGTAAACTTCTGATATGACTCTAGACAGCATAGCCTATGGAAAATGCATTATTAGGAAAGAAAACAAGAAAATAAATGAAGAAAGACTTTTGCCAAGATTGTTGACATGGTTAGCTTCGATCTCTAGGCAGTGTGGTTATACTGACACTGCAGTGGGATTTGATTTGAAGGTCGATTGTCTTCCATCCAGATATCATGACTCATGAGTGGATTTAGTAGGATTATGATTTATGGGAAGTGTAGCTGTGACTACACTTGACTCATAAAAGTACCATTAGTGATAATTCTCCAGATTTAGATTAAGAACGCTTACTCCTTTCCAGGGCCAGTTTTCATTTATATTATATAATCCTGAGACTTGGATTGTGTTTTTTTGTGTGTGAATTTTTTAATCTCTTGTTGGTATGGAGAAAAAATAGAAAATGAGTGATGTATTTGTATAACGACAGCAGGTTTATTTAGTGTCATAAGGATATAGAAAACCTATATTACAGTGTAATATCGTCAGATCCACACATTTCCATCTGTCAGTGCTTATATGTACAAGCCATAAGGTCATATTACACTGTGTGTGTGTGTGTGTGTGTGTGTGTGTGTGTGTGTGTGTGTGTGTGTGTGTGAGCGCCATTGGCATGTTCATTGGGAAACAGTAGGGGACAGGAATAGAAATTCTACCAGTGATAACACAAACACGGAGAGTATCCTTTGCACACAGAGCTACATATTAGTACTGCGGCTGTGACAAGCCTGACATATCCTATGTATAATTAAAGGAAAGGAGTAAGGTTTCTTAATCCAAATCTGGAGAACCATCATTAACGGTACTGTTATGAGTCAACTTATTTACAGCTACTTTTCCCATAATGATAATCCTAATAAATCCACTCATGAGACATGATCTCTGCATTCAAGACAATCGACTTTCAAATCCCAGTGCAGTGTCAGTATAACTACATTCCCTACATTGAAATCATTTAATATATATAGTATTCATTATTAAATGCACAACAGATATTTTAAGGTAAACATGGTGAATGCATGCATAAACATGACCTGCCATCCCCATACATATTGTCAGTCACATTCTTACTGCAGAAATGCTTGACATTTCTGACTAATTTTAAAATGGTTAAATACTTTGCAACAGAATGATGTACACTAATTTTGAAATATTATATATATATATATATATATATATATATATATATATATATATATATATATATATATATATATATATATATATATATATATATACTTGAATATATAATATTTCCATTTGATGTTTCCCATTTCATCAAAAAAGTGCAAGGGTCGAAGCACACAAAAAGCAATCAGTAGATGCAAGAATTGGCAAGACCTCACAATGACTGTTAGTTTGAGTTCACTTTATAGCACTTCTGTAAGTCACTATGGAAAAAAGGGCACCTGCCAAATATCATAAATGGAAATGCTTGTGAAGTAGTTCAGTACTCATGGGAGGGGGACCTCTGCTGGCATGGAGGTGTATATCTGGTATAGCTGATACGATGACTAAAAAGCTCTTGTTAGATATTTATTACACACACGATACTATGTATTGTGGTATATACACATGCACATTGACTGAAATTCTCATGGCTGTCTGGCATATATCTACAAGTCACAGAAAATCCTTATGTCAACATAGCTTTCAGGCTAATCTGTTTACTGTATATATTTATTTTCTGTTTTCCTGGATCTCCTCCAAAGAGGGATTGAAATTCAATCAAATGTTGAAAATAGCCTACTTCTCCAATACAGTGGCTGATAAAAAGCAAGTAAGCAGCACTTGAGTTCAATTACAGGGATCACACACTACTCTAATATATGTTAAATTTATGTCAGACAACTTGAGGAAATATCACACCTTCCTAGAAATATCATGCATTCCTTGAAATAGCACATGTCTGCATGTTGTTGGATTTAAATGATATCTTATAGCTGGTATCTTATATTTAAAATATTATCTATAAATTAGTATATCATTTAAATGAGGTGAAACCGTACCCCATGTACTTCATTGTCCCCTAATAAGAAAAATGTATCCTAGATAGACCAGCAAAAAAAAAAAAAAAAAAAAACAGTTAAATGCCTTTACTCATTACTACATAGTAGGTTATTTAGTCACGGTGACATTTTGTATTGTTTATGATTCAGTTACAGAATAAGGAAAATGGACTGATATTAATATTTAATACAGAGCATTCCCACACCCCATTATAACCAGTAGATTGAAACAACACTCTAAGTGCAGAGAGGTAAACATCCAGAACTTGCTATTTCTTAGTAAATCTAAAAATAAAATAAAAATAAAAATTCTGTAAATGGACAGTGGAAAACAACCCTGACCACCAATTGTAATATGACACAGCTAAACATACCCCGATCTGAAACAATATAGATTTTGTAACTACCGAAATTCTACCAGTTTGTCATTTTTGAAGTAAACACTCCCCCATAGTTTGCTGGTTAGAGCTCAAAGACTATTTCCATTATCTACAAGTGAAGAATAAAATAAAGATCAATATTTACATCTCCTAAAATTCACTAAGCCACAATATTACTTCAATATATGAATACATTATTGCTTTTTAGCAACTATTAACACAGTTGACACTCAACTGGGAAACTGATCTTTCGCCATAGATTCCTCCCTTTAAAAAAAAGTGTCATTGATATAGTGACACTTTATGGAAGTAGGTAGGTGTATTTAAGATTTATGGAAGGAGCCTTCAGCATCAGCTCTTTGTAACGGTCAGTAAGTTTTCCACCATGGGAGAGACTTTGCGCTTCCTGGTTAATCCTTAACATGACATGCTGTAGGTTTTCTTCTCATATATGAAATGCAGTGTAAGACTAGAAGACTAGACTATTGTCTTCAATAGGATGGTGTGGCCCTGGTTACTAAAACAGTGAAAGTGAAATACCTCAACAAATGGAGGAAATTGTATATACAGTACAGGTGCATCTCAATAAATTAGAATGTCGTGGAAAAGTTCATTTATTTCAGTAATTCAACTCAAATTGTGAAACTCGTGTTTTAAATAAATTCAATGCCACAGACTGAAGTAGTTTAACGCTTTGGTTCTTTTAATTGTGATGATTTTGGCTCACATTTAACAAAAACCCACCAATTCACTATCTCAACAAATTAGAATATGGTGACATGCCAATCAGCTAATCAACTCAAAACACCTGCAAAGGTTTCCTGAGCCTTCAAAATGGTCTCTCAGTTTGGTTCACTAGGCTACACAATCATGGGGAAGACTGCTGATCTGACAGTTGTCCAGAAGACAATTATTGACACCCTTCACAAGGAGGGTAAGCCACAAACATTCATTGCCAAAGAAGCTGGCTGTTCACAGAGTGCTGTATCCAAGCATGTTAACAGAAAGTTGAGTGGAAGGAAAAAGTGTGGAAGAAAAAGATGCACAACCAACCGAGAGAACCGCAGCCTTATGAGGATTGTCAAGCATTAATCGATTCAAGAATTCGAGTGAACTTCACAAGGAATGGACTGAGGCTGGGGTCAAGGCATCAAGAGCCACCACACACAGACGTGTCAAGGAATTTGGCTACAGTTGTCTTATTCCTCTTGTTAAGCCACTCCTGAACCACAGACAACGTCAGAGGCATCTTACCTGGGCTAAGGAGAAGAAGAACTGGACTGTTGCCCAGTGGTCCAAAGTCCTCTTTCAGATGAGAGCAAGTTTTGTATTTCATTTGGAAACCAAGGTCCTAGAGTCTGGAGGAAGGGTGGAGAAGCTCATAGCCCAAGTTGCTTGAAGTCCAGTGTTAAGTTGCCACAGTCTGTGATGATTTGGGGTGCAATGTCATCTGCTGGTGTTGGTCCATTGTGTTTTTTGAAAACCGAAGTCACTGCACCCGTTTACCAAGAAATTTTGGAGCACTTTATGCTTCCTTCTGCTGACCAGCTTTTTGAAGATGCTGATTTCATTTTCCAGCAGGATTTGGCACCTGCCCACACTGCCAAAAGCACCAAAAGTTGGTTAAATGGCCATGGTGTTGGTGTGCTTGACTGGCCAGCAAACTCACCACACCTGAACCCCATAGAGAATCTATGGGGTATTGTCAAGAGGAAAATGAGAAACAAGAGACCAAAAAATGCAGATGAGCTGAAGGCCACTGTCAAAGAAACCTGGGCTTCCATACCACCTCAGCAGTGCCACAAACTGATCACCTCCATGCCACACCGAATTGAGGCAGTAATTAAAGCAAAAGGAGCCCCTACCAAGTATTGAGTACATGTACAGTAAATGAACATACTTTCCAGAAGGCCAACAATTCACTAAAAATGTTTTTTTTTTTATTGGTCTTATGAAGTATTCTAATTTGTTGAGATAGTGAATTGGTGGGTTTTTGTTAAATGTGAGCCAAAATCATCACAATTAAAAGAACCAAAGAGTTAAACTACTTCAGTCTGTGTGCACTGAATTTATTTAATACACGAGTTTCACAATTTGAGTTGAATTACTGAAATAAATGAACTTTTCCACGACATTCTAATTTATTGAGATGCACCTGTATATCTGACATTACTCAAGAATTTCCACTATGCAGTGGTGCTTCTACTAATTTCATATGTATCCTCCCATCCACTAGGTGGAGCGTGAAAATTCCACCCTACTGACTAACCTGCAGGAGTCTCAGACCCAGCTACAGCACACGCAAGGAGCTCTAACAGAGCAACACAAGCGTGTGAATTGCCTTACAGCACGTGTCAATGCTATGAAACGTCTGTGCAGTGACAAGGAGCTGGATGCTGAGGAGACCGAGAAAGGGGACACTCCTATGAATGGCTGCCGTGAGTACGACATCGACATTAATGGCATTGAGATCCTGGAATGTAAGTACAAGGTGGCTGTTACAGAGGTCATCGACCTGAAAGCTGAGCTGAAAGCCTTGAAGGAAAAGTACAATCAGTCTGTGGAGAGCCAATCAGAAGAGCGCAGCCAAAGCGAGGGGAAACTGCAAGCACTTTATGAGCATGTGACATCATTGGAAAGGGAGTGTCGTGAGAGCCGTGAGCGAATCACCAGCTTAGAGGCTGAGCTCCGATGCACATCATCCATGTCCAGTGAGAGTCAAGCCATGCTGAATGCTGCTCAGGATGAGCTAGTTACTTTCAGCGAAGAACTTGCCCAGCTCTACCATCATGTCTGCTTGTGCAACAATGAAACACCCAATCGTGTCATGTTGGACTACTACCGCCAGAGTCGTGTCACACGTAGCGGCAGTCTTAAAGGCACTGATGACCCACGTGCATTACTGTCACCACGCCTTGCCCGTCGACTTGCTGCTGCCAACTCGTCAGATCCTTCTCGGAGCCCTCATGACTCACCCTTGAAGGAAGCATTGGGTGAAGGGGGTAAAGCAGAGACAGTGAGTCCCAACAGAACCCCATTTGGTTCCCCGGTCCACAGTGCCTCATTATCTGCTTCACCCTTACCAGAGGCAAATGGAGATCTTCGCAAAGAGCCTTTGAATATTTACAACCTGAACGCTATTATTCGGGACCAGATCAAGCACCTACAGAGAGCTGTGGATCGCTCACTGCAACTGTCCAGACAGAGGGCTGCTGCTCGGGAGCTGGCACCCATCTTTGACAAGGACAAGGAGGCCTGCATGGAGGAGATCCTGAAGATGAAGTCCCTCTTGAGCACGAAGAGAGAACAGATAGCCACTTTACGGCTTGTACTTAAAGCCAACAAACAGGTATGAAGTGTCCTTTTTTTTCCTTATAATGTAAATGGGTATTTTACCTGTAGAAAGAAGGCCCCAATGGGCATCTTGCCAAAGTTGTCAATAGGATTTATAATTTGTATATCAAAGCATTTATAATTATTCCAGTTATCAAAAATTCAGTTATTAGTCTACTCTGAAATATGATACCAAATATTCTAAATTTAATGAGTTTCATAGTTATTAAATGGTCAGATTGGTCTCATAATTCCACACTTTAAAGAATTTGTAGGATATGTTGTTTGTATGAGATGTGTGGTTAGTGGTCAAAGCTTTCTTTACAAATTCTTTCATAACAAAATTGCCCACTCTTTAGAATTCTTTTAAAAATAATAATAATTCAAGGCACATAGATTGCATTAAATGATTTTATGTGTTACAGCCTTTTAACATGTTCTTAAGGTAAATTTCTACATCAGAATTACTTTATCCAGCTAGCTTACGAAAAATCTTGGTTATTTATAGCTAGGTAGCTAGCATTGTTACTAAATGTTAGCTTTTAATAATGCTAATGCTAGCTAGCCAGTGAAAGTACTGGTGTACTGGAAAGTACATAACCAGTTAGTACTGAGATTCAAAGGACTAATCTTACATTTTCACTTAAAATGCCACAAGTCTGAATTAAGTAATTTCTAGACAAAGCTCCTGTCATCAAACAAAGCAAACTATTCATGTACAACTTACTTTACACACATTAATTAGTAGTAATGACCAAGGGCAAAAAACAGTTTAAAAAGTGCTCAAGACAATTACCCTAAGCCTAGCTAGTCTGTGTTTTTTTTTTTTTTTTTTTTTTAAAGATTTGGTGTCCTCTTTTGGTAAGAGAAAAATAAGAAGGCTGAAGTGACAGCTGAGCTTAGGACAGAGGTCGGGAACCTTTTCAGATGGCAGAGCCATAAAATGCAAAAAAGTTATCATTTTTTTCTTTAAAGAGCCAGAGAAAGTTAACATATTTTTTGATGATGATGCTTCTTCTTCTTCTTGTAGTTATTATCTTTACTATTATTGCATAGTTATAAAAAGTGGTAATGTAATAAATGCCTTTTCACATTTTGCGTGTTCTTGACCTAACAGCCTGCACTTCCCCTATTAGGCTTGTAGGTGGCACTTGGACTTCATTTAACTAACTATGATAGTTTCATCAAATGGTAAATCAATACAAGATGCAGTATGTAAATAAGAGTAAACTGAACACTACTTGCCTTAAATTCGTTTGTCTGTTTGGACTGGAAAGAACGATACTTGTCTTTTTTTCTTTTAGCCATTTCACTTTTGTTAAAAACTGAAAACAGACTGGTTATGTAGTTTTTAACCGATTTATGAATTAGACCGGGAAATTACCGTTCTGCTCCACATTGTCCAATGAAATTTGAGCTTGTTGTGCCACATCACGACTGGTTGGTGTGTACATGACAAACAGGTATTGATTATAAATTAAGTTATATTTTAAAATATGTAAAGTTTTAATTGAATCGACACCCTAGCTTTTGTGATTTGTAATTGCTGGCAATTACTGAAAGAGCCACATAGGTTCCCGACCCCTGGCCTAGGAGAAGATATCTTTTTCTTGTTTTTTTTTTTTTTTTTTTTTTTTTTTTTTTTTTTTTTTTTTTTTACTAACTTGTTACATATAAAATATAGAATGTTTCCTAGATGCTCTCCAGGTTACAGTACATCTCTTTTCATTGCAAAAACAAAAAATCTTTATAGTCTTGTGTGACATTTTTTTCCAGACTGCAGAAGTAGCCTTGGCCAACCTGAAGAGCAAGTATGAAAATGAAAAGACTATTGTGACAGAGACAATGATGAAGCTGAGGAATGAGCTAAAGGCTCTGAAAGAGGATGCAGCCACCTTTTCGTCTCTGAGGGCGATGTTTGCCACCAGGTACATTCATTTTTGGAGTCCTCAGCCATTCATTCTTATGGGTGCAATGACCGTTTCGAACTATTTTTAACCATTTTCTCCTTATTATCTCTCTCTCTCTGCAGGTGTGATGAGTATGTTACTCAGCTGGATGAGATGCAGAGGCAGCTGGCAGCAGCAGAAGATGAGAAAAAGACTCTGAACTCTCTACTCCGTATGGCCATCCAGCAGAAGCTGGCCCTCACACAGCGTTTGGAAGACCTGGAGTGTGATCATGAGCAGTCACACCGCGGCCGTGTAGGAAAGATGCCCAGAATGAAAGCCAGTCCTCAGAAAGTAAGCTGCAAAACTATGCTCACTACACTGGACTAGTCATACTGTACCATTATCCTACTTATTTTAAAACATTATGGCCGTCACTGCAATATAGAACTCAATCACAGTTCTCAGACTTGCCTGTGTAGGTACCACAGTAGAGAACAGACTGGATTTTTGCTCAGAAAAACTTCACTTTACTGATTAGAAGGCATGCGACAGAATTTTGTTGTCTCGAATATCAAGATACAAAATACTGCCAAAACGAATTTAGCTTCTCTGAGGTGTAGCGTGATATTTCCATTTAATATTCATAGTGAGCTCTACCCCTTCTTACACACTCGGTGGCAACACCAGAAGAAGTAGCATACACAACACAAAGTTTGCAAGCGGGAACCCAACTGCTTCAAAGCATGCTTACTTAAAAGTCCCAAAGAAGGAATGGACTTTTATGAAGGAAGCGTTAAGGCACATGTGTCAAACACAAGGCCTGCAGGACAAATCCATTTTCCACACTGTCCAGAATACCATAAACCACCTGTGTGCTACACTTGATGTAAGTCACACTCGCATCTAAAAATGATTCAGAAGCAGGTCATGTGTTGTGCTGGTCTGTACAATTAAATTGGTAAGTGTGAAGCACTCATGCATTTCAGGCGGATGTCAGACAGCAAGAGCGGTGATTCATTGTTATTTTAATCACCTAAGGCACAATCTACCGTCAAACTATCTTTCCATATTAATAATGTTGCCATGAAGTACATTTACAGTAAAACACTGAAAAAGAATAAAATAATGTTAATAATAGGGGAAAATTACACTTTATATTATAAATCCTGATCTACTTTTCTTACAATACAATGTGTTGATATTACAGTGGGTCGATTCATCTTCATTACAAATTAAATGTATTACAATTGAATATTTTATTTGTGTCTATATCGTCTCATGAAGCCTGTCTTGGGATATGTCTCCTTTCGTGGCTTTAGTGTCTCGTATCGTCTCATGCCTAATAATTAGTATCTTGTCAGTAGTAAAGGTATTTTTCTAAGTCTGAACATTGTGTTAAATCGTTCCTAGTGAAATTTGTCCCTCAAATTCATATGAAACATTTATATAAAATATAATATTTGAGGGGTTTTTTTTTTGACTAATGTAAATAAAAGTTCAAATATATTACTTATTTTTTGAGGTTTGTTTTGTTTTATGGTCTTTACGAAAAGACAGGGGGTTGTAAAATCTTTAATCTGCTTCTGCTGCACTGTGATAGTACCACTGATCCATTTCCGTATATTTCTCGTTGATCTAAATAGCTTTTACTTCATTATTTGTCATGTAGACTCCTACAAAACATGTCAATTAAATCGAGTACCGTTAAGATTCTTTGTTATGTGTAGAACTGCACAGCAAAAATGCCAAGTAGAACTCATTTAGAAAGCTAAAACACTTGAAATGAATCAATAAATAACCCTTTTTTTCTAGACTCAGAATGCAATGGTATTCAGATGACTACACGGGTGATTCCATGAATGCTGTGTTATATAGCCTTTGAAAAAAGTTTTATTTTCTGGTTTTCCGGCATTGAATCTAAGAAAATACATCTCAGGCACCAACATTTCAGTTTTTACAAGGTTTCTTTCTTGACAGTAGCTGCATATTGCTCTCAAGTGAGTAGAACTAGCAAATACATAAAATGTGGTTAAGCAGCATCCATGCTAATGACATGAGCACATTAAGGACATTCTAATTATTTACTTTCAGTCTAAGTTTGGTAACGGGGCTGTATTTTCAAAGTGGCCATGTCAGTCAATCTCACAATATCATTGAAAATAAAGGGTAAAAATGAGATTTTCTTTTCTTCTTCCCATGATCTTCAGGAAATTTGTATGATTCAACTTCCTGACATATGTTGCATATTCCAAATATTTAATATATAAAGAGGGAAATGATGTTTTAAGTATGAGGTATTAAAAGGATTCACACAATAATACAAAAATGATAGATTTTAACTATAGATAGTTTTTTGTATTTTATATATATATATATATATATATATATATATATATATATATATATATATATATATATATATATATATATATATATATATATATAATCATTATTATTTATTAGAATCATATTATTTATTAGAATCATATTATTTCAAGGTAATGTGTAGTTATAGTGGACTGGGACAGGCTGTAGAAAGGTTCTATTAATATTTATAGTTTTTAAGTTATTTCTTTGACACTTTACCCATGTTTAATATCTTTTACCTTTATATACATATTTATAAATGTAATATCAATGGGACATTCATGGAATCACCCACATAAGCAATAGCAGAGGCTCCGTCTAGTGGTCATTTACCATAAGTACAGAGTCTCTTTAATGCTGGTGTACATTCCTGAACACGCTGCTGGTTCACCTTCAGGCGTCCATCCACTCTTGATTTTGATTACCTACTTAGCATAATGTCTAACTGCTACTTCAACTAAAGCATAAATCTAAATATTTTGCATTAAATGCCCGCTGCCTTTAATTAACAATGCAGTCAGACTCATCTGTGCTATTTAGGGATGCAGCATATGGGAATGCAGTGTGTGCATTATGCAGACTCAGGATATGCCCACACGTCTGCTCTGTACAATCCATTAGCTGTGTCCCAACAGACTGTGGAGTATAGTCTGTTGTATAGGATACATCATTTATCATAATGCAGAAGGGCTATGGGCCAAAACACATTTGATGAGATTTCTGGTCAGTGATGCCTATCAGGAATTCTACATTAGATCAGCATGACTAAGATGGACCCTGAACTCAGACAGCTTATCTGATGAACGGATTTGTCTGAGATGTTTGAATTTGCTGATGTTTGACGTTAGACAAACTTGTTCAAACCTGCACTAGGATTAGCTGCTAAATTCTTTTATACAATTAAAAAACAAACACTCATATTGTTGAATCCTGCCTCCCAAATTAATTAGTGCTTCAGGATTGTGATTATATTTTTAAGTTCTGCAAAACATAGAGTCTAATGTTTCTGTTTAATAGCTTAAAAATGAAAACAATACACCAGGTTAGAAATTTAGTTATAATTAGACATATGCAGTTATACAGTTGGGTGTATAGATTAATACTATTATTGTTTAAAGAAAAAACAGATGGTTTAGGTCATTTTAATTTGACAGAGATGGAAAAATAGTCTAAAATTCAATTTCATGTCATCATGAAGTGCAGACCGCTAGTAGTGTGTGACCTGGTCATCCACAAAAAATGTTCATTTTATAATGCCAATATTTGAAAATGTAAAAAATGAAATGTTTATATAAATAGTTTTTTTTTAAAATATATTATATATTTGTTATATAGACACCATACTATATTTTAAATGTATTATTTAAGTTCTTATCATCTATCTATCGATCTATCTATCTATCTTTCTGTCTGTCTGTCTGTCTGTCTGTCTGTCTATCTATCTATCTATCTATCTGTCCATCTTTCTATTACATTAAACAGCTAATCATGACAGTAGGGGCTGTAATATCACCCTTGGCACAAGCTCATGTTTCCTTGTTTTATGTATATTCTTTGTACCACTGTCTTTCTGCACTACCATCAAAATTCTTGATTTTTGAATAGCTTTTTAATAATCACCACATCTTAAATTCTACAAACTCCTTCTGCTTTTTTCTTCATCCATAATATTTTGTACATTTATAGAACATACAATATTTTTTTTCAGTTACTCACTAATAATTGAGTTGAACTAAGGAACTAATCAAAGCTGAACTATAATCTACACATTGTGTGTACACATTGTGTGTGTGTGTGTGTGTGTGTGTGTGTGTGTGTGTGTGTGTGTGTGTGTGTGTGTGTGTGTGTGTGTGTGTGTGTGATTTAGGTCCTCTGTTAACTCCACTGTCACTTTTTCCTATGTTGTTCTATTTTTCACTCATATAAGTCATTCCTGCTGTGTGTTAGTGTGTCCTAGTGTGCATGTGTGTGTCACTAACCCTGACTGTCACTCCTGTATATCTGTCTAATTTATCAGTCTCTTGTAGATTGTCACCAGCCTGCTGCATCAGTATCGCCACTCTCCCGACAAGTGAGGAGTGGGAGAGTATTCACGGCTCGCAGGTAACCTGCCCTACAGAGGAACTTCTTCCCTCTGTTTAGTTACCGAGCAGAGCAGACGTTGTAGATGCTTTGTGCCACATGAGCTCAAGAATATTTTTAGCACACTATTGGACAAAGTCATAATTGAGCAAGCTCATACTGTACACATTTCCTTCAGTGCTTCGTACGTAAGTTCAGAGCCCTTGAGTTTATATTCGCTTTGGCATGGGGTCGGGTTGACCAGATTACAAAACATTATAACCTGACTGTCTGTCTGAGCACTACAGAGCCCTTATTTAATATACAACAGGTTCAGAGTGATAGCACAGCTTTATCATCATGCACATACAAAACACCCTTCATTTAGTGTAACATATTAAAGTTACTAATTCTCAAAGCTGCTTGCCTTTGTCTTGGTGTCATTTGTTTTATACCAGTTTGTCAGTGTAATTATATACCTGTCTACACTGTATGTCTTATATATTTAACGTTTTATGTGCGGCATTTATTTAACTCTTTATATAATACGTAGTTAATTTTAAGGATGTACCATTCTATAATTAAAAAAAAAAAATCATAATTTTCTTTTCTGTTTTCTTCCTTTTTTCACCCATGGTTGTAGTACTGATATTGTGATAACACTTCAAGAAGACGAGCTACAAGACGCCACCTCCAGACTTCCCTGTGACCCTTTTACATGTCTGGCACATCGCGCCGATATACCTGGTCCTTAGCCCATCCCACTGCCCCCCCCATCCAACAATTTCCTGTGGCCCTGCCTGCTTCCAGAGGAACTAACCAGGGGACATGCTTTTTAAACATCTGTTCAGGTGCTCCTCTTTCTGTGTGACCTCAAATTGACTCGCCCTGTTTTAACCCACGTCGGTGAGCCAAGACTATGGTGCACTATTTTGCTGTCATTGGATACAAATTAACACATCTTCCAGTGGAAAGAGAGAGAGAATACTAATGCCTGGAATGGACTTTTTAGTCATTTATTTATCTATTTATTTATGTTTATTAAGTTCTATTTCTATTTATCTGCAATCTTGTGTGACTGGAATTAATTTTCATTTGAAACTGAAAGGCTTTGCTGTGGATTTTTAGAATATCAGCAGCTGAGTAATCAAAATATTGGTTTTTAACCAAAACATAAAAATATGTTTAAAAGCTTCTAAGAGGTTTGGTAAAATATATTGATGTTTGGCAATATTTTAAATTTCTAAAATTTGGGATTAATGGCCATGGGATAAAAGAGTGGATAGGCAGAGTCCATGGTTACAAAATTGTTTTAGTTGTTTTTTGTTTTTTTTTAAACAAACCAAGAAAGTGTTATTTGGCAATAAGATTTGCTTGTGGTGTTGAATAGACCAGAACAAGTTGAATCCAAGTAATAACTGTCTGTAAATGTAATTTTCCAACATGTGGTTGAGAGACATTTGGTTTTAACCAAATGGAAGTGGACGTGTTTCCATTACAGTGATAATATTAAGTTATGATGCTATGCACAGGGTGTATTTTATTAATTTATATTAATTTTTGCAATGCATTATTATAAAGATTATATTTTATACTTGATTTCCTTTTTTTTTCCACAGTTGATGTGAGCAAGGTAGGGAAGATTGTTTGAATGTGAGTGATACTGTAAAAGTTAAAGAGCAGCTAGTGAGTTTGGTCTGATCCTGCTGTGCTGAAACTTTCAACATTGTGAAATCCCAAACCTGTATACAACAATTGAAATCTTTTGCATCAAAAAGGTGATTATGGGTGTAATGTCTCTCCTCACTCACTCTTCTCCCTTTTTCGCACCTGTGACTTAAGCACAAACACATTAATAATCTCAATAATTATTTGGTATTATACTGTCAAACATACCAGCAGGACAATTTCAGATACTTTTCTGATTTCAGATGCTAATAAAATTTTAAAGAAGTTGTTAAACTACTGAATGAAATCTGTACCCATTCAGTATGTAAGTATCTTTTGAGAAAGTGGAACAAAGTTGAGTTTCTCTAATGACACTCACAAAAGAGGTCATCTGATGAATAGTCTTATTGAGACACCTGTTTCAGTCTTCCTGGTACTTCTGGTACCATATCTCTTAGTTTACATGGAAGTTTGATTGTTCTGTATGAGATGATTGTGTTCGGTTTGAAATATTGTGGTTGCTTGATGTGCACAATGGTCTAAAAAGGAAATGAAGTGATATACACTGAACTGGACAATCACCCTCCTTGTTACCAGTGAAAGCATACACAGTAAAATCCCTAGTGTTGAATTAACACTGGGGATTTTGCTGTGTAGTTGTTACAGCAGGACATAATGATACACTGCTTTTTGTGTCTATGTATTCAGTTGTTGATAATGTCACGATTTATGTATTTGTTCATGAAATAAACTCTGAACTCTAGATTCAGTTCTGCATGTTGTCAAAGGCTAATAAAAAATGAGGTGTGGCCCTCCGTGAGACACACAGCAGACTGCATTTTGTTGAAGAGTAGAAGATTGAAGACTGATTTTTAAAGAGTACAATGATGGAACAAGGACAGCAATGTCACCTCTGGAATAATATTGTAAAAAGTTCATTCATCTTCAGTAACTGTTTTAACCTGGTCAGGGTTGTGGTGAATCCTGAGTCAATCCTGGGAACACTGGGCATGAGACAGGAATACACCATACACCAGTTTATCACAGGACAATATGCACACATTTACCTAGGGGCCAATTTAGAGTAGCCAAACAGCATACTGGCATGTTTTTGAGAGGTGGAAGGAAAACAGAGAACCCATACTTTGCAAATAGTAATTATTGAACTCAAAAACAGTGCAATATATTACAAATAATCAGTACACTTGACTCATATTACTCATTAAATAAGCAAATGTGTTATAGGTCTAAACACCCCTGCTGAAAAAACAATCGAAACCATCACAGAAATTCCAGTGGTTTCCACTACAAATACCATTACAAATCATCAGCTAACCATTAAAGCCATTACCATTATTGGTCCTTAATGGTATCAACTAGACATAACATGCCACCAACAGAAGGCAATATATTACCAGTAGAAACCAGGACCATTACAGTTTCCATTAAAACAAATACAATTCCCATTATAACCATTAAAACCATTACAAATTCTATGAGGGTTTCTATTGTTTGTTTTTTTTCAGCAGGGACTGCAAAACCTAATTCTGTGATAAACATGGATGTTGCACCTTAGATTTTATTACTTAAACAGTTGGTTAAGTTTAGCAAGCGGAATTTTCCCCCATTCATCCATTATGCATTTCTTCAACTGCACAACTGTCCGAGGCCTTCGTTGCCTTATTTTGCACTTCATAATGCGCCACACATTCTCAATCGGAGACAGGTCAGGCCTAGCACCCACACTCTCTGCTTCCGCAACCATGTGCTTGTAATCCGGGCAGACTGTGGTTTGGCGTTGTCCTGCTCTGGATGGCAGCATATGTTGCTCCAAAATGTGTACACATCTTTCTGCATTAATGGTGCCCTCACAGATGTGCAAGTTACCCATGCCATGGGCACTGACACACCCCCATACCATGACAGACGTTGGCTTTTGGCCCTGACGCTGATAACAGCTTGGATGGTCATTTTCTTCTTTGGACCGGAGAATACGACGGCTGTTTTGTCCAAAAACTATTTGAAATGTTGACTCGTCAGACCACAAAACACGATTCCACTGTGCTACTGTCCATCTCAGATGAGACCGAGCCCAGAGAAGTCGGCGGCGCTTCTAGACAGTGTTGATCTGTGGATGCAGCGGCGAGTGGTGTTGACTGACAAAGGTTTACCAAAGTATTCCCGAGCCCATGTCATGACAGTTTTTAAGACAGTGACGTCTGAGGGATTGGAGATCTCACGCGTTCAGAAGTGGTTTCCGGCCTTGCCCTTTATGCACCAAGATTTGACTGGATTCCTTGAATCTTTTAATTATATTGTGCACTGTAGAAGGTGAAATGCCCAAAATCCTACCGATTTGTCTTTGGGGAATGTTGTTCTCAAAGTGTTTGATTATTTGCTGCCACATTGGTTGGCAGATTGGTGAGCCTTGACCCATCCTTGGTCTTGAAGGACTAGGCCTCTTTGGAAGCTCCTTATATGCTATGATTAGTCAGTTGCCTCACCTGTTTCACATCACCTTCTTATTTCAACTTGTCACATCGCTATTAGTCCTAAATTGCCCCTGTCCCAACTTTTTTGGAACATGCATGCATCAATTTCAGAATTAACGTTTATCTTCAAAAAACTATGCAGTTGGTTAGGTAAAACATCAAATACCTTGTCTTTATATGTTTTTTTTTTGTTTTTTTTTTTGTTTAAATACAAGTCAAAGTACATTTACAAATCACCCCTCTTTGTTTTTATTAGCATTTTTTCCATACTGTCCCAACTTTTTCGGAAGCGGGGTTTAATTAGAGCCCACAACATACTGTATGTTTGTGTACAGGCGATAGATAAAGTGTGGATACCTAAAATACATAGACCAACTGGCAAGGTATTTTCTGGCTTATGTATTACCTGATTAAATTGATCAATAAATGTTTAAGCTTTTCTAATTGTCTTGCTGTTATTTTCTTTAAAATAACTGTCTATGATGTAGCATATGATGGTAGCTGGTAAAGATGACACATGGTGAACCAGCTTGACCAGGTCAGCCTGTGTTTTGCTAACTGGTAGCTGTTCAGAAAAAGCTGGACTTTTGAACAGTGACGAGTTTCATTAAAAGCTGGAGTAGAAAGGACATAATATGTATGTCTTCTCTGTAAAGTATATAAGTAAAGTAAAGTATAATAAGCATTGAAATAGGCTGCTGTGTACTACGGGGTGTTTTCCTTCCTTAAATGAACAATGCTGTGTTTCAGGTTATAGTCTGCGGTGACTCTTTAGCACTTAGCACATTTTTTTTTGTTTTGTCGTTTGGACTTTCTTGGACAGTCCTGTCCAAGTTTTGGACATTCTTGAGAGTGTTATTTCGGGGGAAGAAAAGGGAAAATATCACGAAAATGCCGTTTTCCCGCAGTTTATTCGTGTTTGCAGTTCCACCTCCAACGGAACACCAACAACAAAACCAAGAAAAGCTTCCACAGTCTTGTGTGACACTTAAAATACCGTTAACCAATCGTGCAGTTTAATAATCTCTCACACTGAGTAGACCTACATGTAAGATAAGGAGACTACTTTGCCTCATTATTTCAGGGTGAAGCAAGTGGATTTGAACGACATATTTCAGTGCAAGTCTGTCTCCTGGTTTCTTTGCTATTAAAAGCCTCTTTCAGACAAACATTTCGAGAAAATTGTACCAAGTATTTCCATCAGATAAGATGACTTTGATATCGTGGTGCTTTTGTCAAGCCTTCACAAGGAAACCGTATCCTATTGGCCACTCTAAGCGAGAGAAAACATCACGACCAATCGTTGCGTTAGGGACAGTCGGGTGGGCGGGGCTTTGTAGCGGTTAAGGTGATCGCCGCGGTAACCGAACTCTTTGAACGCGTCAAACTGCGGCGTTTAGATTGGACTCGATTTAGGGCAATGTATCAATCGGTGCGGGGTGCAAAAAAGTGAACCAGGAGGAAGACACAGGAAGTAAATTTATGTCTCTTACTTTCGAGAACCGAACTCTTGTAGCGAGGTTAAAGCTTTTCAATGTTGGAGCGGTCTGAGGAAGACATGGGAGACTTCAGGAGAACCGCTTTCAGGAGAAAACCAAGGAGTGGAGGATCAGATGATCAGCCTGATGAAGAGACAGGTGAGTTCGGTTGGATTTATAAAGTCCAGGTGGAACACTATGAACACTAGGATTATTTCACACCCTGCTGAACTGGATTGGAGGCATAGAGGATTACAGTCAGTGATCACCTTTACAATGTAAAAATAGACACAGTTAGGCCAGATTTGTGCTTTGACCTCACATTACACCTGGACACACCTGTAATCATGTGTCTGATTTTGCAAGCATGGAATATCCTTGGGGATATTCCTTTGGCTCCAGTAGCATACAGTGGAATTTGTTTTGTTTTGTTTTTTTTAGTTCAGCTTTGCAGGCAAGTCCATACTGGTTATGAGTTACTCTTCTGCACACTCCTGCTCCTGCAAATATATCAGATTGCAGTTGCATTGCTACGCTTTGCATTTTGTAATTTGAAGACACGCAGGAGAACCCTTGATGTGACTTTGTGGCTCATTCTGCATTATTTTAAACAACACACTGTTCTTTTAAACGTGTTTGATGATGTGATTCATCAAAACCCCCATACGTTCATCTGGAACACCTGAAATCCTGTTGTAAACAACAGAACTTTTACTGAGTTATTACAGACACGGTTCTCAAAGTGGAGTTTCTGGAGCATAGCCAGGAGATCTATGATTGTTTTACATAGTGGTGGAAATTACAACCTACAATTATGAGAGTTGTTGTATTTATCACTTTACCCTTTTGGTATCGACTTGAAACGAACAGGTTTCATTCAAAATGAAATCAGTGGCTAACTCAAAAGCAAGTACGCTTATGAATAACGCATAATTTGAATTAAAATGTGTTCTGTAAGTGAAAAGTTTAAAAAATAAAAAGCTCTCTGCCTCCAATAAATAGGCAAAATATTACTGCACACATTTACATAATGTGCCAAATATTGAAATAACTGGATTATGTTCAATAATAAATCTTTATTTATACATCAATCAATCGATCGATCAATCAATCATTTTCTTTTTTAACAGTTAACATGGTCCATGGCTGCAAAATTTCTGTGTTAGAACACAGTTATAAGTATATGGCAACCTGTGCAATCACTTTTGCAAAGGCTAACATCACATGGTATGATAACAAACTTTACATGTTGCAGCTTTGTTTGCTTTATTCCGCTCCTTCCTGTATTACTTGGATTGATATTTTTTTGGATTGTACATTGCTGGCACAGACTGAAAACTGAACGTTTACCTCCAAAACCTGCGCTTGTGTATTAATTGAGGGACAAGTAAGAGCTTGTCAGAATAATATTTATTTATAATATATCAGTGACAATACAAGATGAACTATAGCTCACTCCTAGAGCACTTTGCCTGTAACTAGGCATGTTAATTATTATATCAGCAGTTTAGGGTAATTTCTTGACTGTTGAGGATATGGATGTGGACCTCATGCCATGTCAGCAACTTAACTTAAGTTCATGATTGTTGCACCTTAGGGTGAGTCTTAGGTGAGACTTTGCAGGAAATTATTTTGAATTACTGTATATTAGTGTGTGTTAGTGGTGGTGACTAGTGTTTGAGTGTTGATGTAGGAATTTCCACTCTTTATCATCTTGGATTGAAGTATAAAAGTTTTTTAGCTTAATCTTAAAGTTGAAAGAAATGAATGAATTTCTGTGCATTTTGATAAGCTTTCATGCAAGTTTCTGGTACGGTGGTGCAGCGAATAGCGTTGCAGGGTCCCAGTATCTTAGGTTACTATCAGTGTGGAGTTTTTCACGTTCTCCCCGTGTCTATGTGGGTTTCCTCAAGGTTCTCAGGGTTCCTCCAACCATGTAAAGCTGGTTGTTGGATGGGTAACTATAAATTGGCTCTAGGTTGGAATGATGTCCTGTTTCATTGCAATGGACTGGTGTCCCGCCTCATGCCCAGTATTCCAGGTATAGGCTCCGGATCCCTGACCAGGATGAAGTGGTTACTGAAGATGGATGAATGAATATTTGTGCAAGTGAGTTGTGCAAGTCACTGATCTGTTTCATAAAGAAGAATGGGATGAGGAATTAGTACTTTCTATATCTGTGGGCTTGCTGGTTTCAATGAGAGCGTTGTTTTAGCTTTAGGGCTTCCCATGCCATGTTGTGTTTAGGATAAATATTTTATCATAAAATATATGTCTTTCATATGCCTGACCAGGGATGTTTTGTGTGTGTGGTCATGACTTTCTCAACAAAAAAGCAGTTGAGTTTAAGAATAATCATGCAGTGTTGAACAGGATTCTTCTCCTAAGTTTCAGACAATGGATTCAATTGTGCTACTCAACTCAAGAAGCAGAAAGGCTTTCTGGGATTGTTGGCTAGCATGAATTAGGACTTGTTAGTGTTATCGCCTCGGCTGTACTGCCTAAGGCACTGACACTTGTCCTCTGGGGATACGCTTGCTGTTTGTAATGGATTCTAGTCTTCAAAGTGGTCTTTACTATAAGAGTGGCTAGTGGATTTGGGGGGGAAAACAAATCTAGATTTGTAAGATCATAATCCATGTGATGGCCAAAACACTCAAGGTAAGAGAGCAGTGGTGAAACTGGCCTTGTACACAGTATAACGGTTATTACCTTTCTTTCCTTGATGTCACTGTGTCAATTTGAATTTTCCCTACAGGGGATCAATAAAGGTACATCTTATCTTATACAGTTCAACGGTTATATTTGGCGTGGGAAAAAGTAAAGGAATACACCAATCCAGTCTAACTACAGCAATGTTTATTATTGTTTCTCTAAAGTTATCTCTTGTTCAGGATTCATAATTGACATTGAAGCGATCTAGATCTAAATGAGTATGTATGGTCACAAGCAAAATCTGTTTGCTAAATATGCTGCTAAGCGAAAGTATTTTCTCTCAGATGTGAGTGAGGCAGGTAGTACTGGCTTGTGGCCACATGCCCTGGTTTCTGGTAAATATGTAATCAGAGATGGTGTAAGGCCCTAGCAGGCCCTAGCAGTTCACTCACAACAGCTACATTTGTTGGAAATGGTTTTGATTTGGCTATTTTAATGATGCATAAATCCAGAAGATGGCACTGCAAGTCTCATCATTGTTTTGCTTTTTTGGTTCACTGGGAAAACGTCCGTTCTGCATGGACACAGTCAGTGCTTTGTGTTCCAACCAAACATGTGTTTACTTCCTCAGCTCAGCAGCTGTCACGCTCATTCTCTGTCTGTTATCAGAACTTCTCATGTCCAATTTCACTAACTGAGGAAGCTTGAATTGGGCAAATAAACAGAAGAAAATGTAACAAACATCATGACGCATGCAATTGAATAAGATTAATGCTTGTGTTGTTGTTGTTGTTGTTGTTGTTGTTGTAGATGCTTGCATGTCATTGTCAACCAGTTTAATGTTGCTGAATTCTGTCAAAAAGCCAAATATGATGAAAAATCTGGTTTTGACCAAAATTTGGGGTTCCTGTCTGTAACATACTTTGACGCCTCGACTTTATAAAACCATTAATTTATTATTTTTTTTTACCAAAACAATGTGTAACAGTTTTTATTTGTTTTACAATAATGCCTAGGCTGTCTGCAAATATCATATTGGGTAAGAAGCTACCAGTAAAAAACAGTCAGTCTGCATAAAGATGTCTAAAACTTTAACTACTTGTGATTTCCTCACACAGTGAACGTTACAGTTTGATCCAGCTGTTTGATAGTTGCATGCCACCACACATTTAGTAGCCAGGTCTAACATCCAGCACTAGATACAGTATGTTACAGTACAGTAAACTTTATGACCAGTAGATAAAATCCATAAATATGCAATGGCTCTGTTAACTGCAGTGTTTAACTTGCTTTGTTTATTACTTGTATGCGATAGTCAGATAATACAGCATTGTTCTAAGCAGGACACTTCTTACAGGCCACCTTATAAGGTTATGTTTAGTCATTTTGCTTTCAATTGGATTTTTTTTTTTCTTTTGGTGGGAAAAGCCCATGGCAAGGCCACTCAGCGATGATGCACATCCTTTCTGAGCAGAATGCAATTATTCTGACTCCCAGTGCTGAACATAGTCCTTTGAGGAAACTCCTGTGAGGAAAACGTTTAGATATTGAGTGAGTCCTGGATGGGGGCCTGGAGATGATATAATGAGAAAGAGGAGTAAAGGGAGTAGAGAAGTATGCAAAATAAAGCAGAAGGTGTTGAAAGATAACTGGTGGATGAAATAGGAACAGCTGTGTGACCGTAAGCCTTTATTTGTCACATATGGATTAAAGCACAGTGAAATTCTTTTCTTTTCATATCCCAACTCATTAGGAAGCTGAGGTCAGAGATGATACAGTGCCCCTGGAGCAGATAGGGTTAAGGGCCTTGCTCAAGGGCCCAACAGTGGCAGCTTGGCGATGCTGGGGCTTGAACCCACAACCTTCTGATCATTACCCCAGAGCCTTAACCGTTGAGCCGCCTCCACCACCCCCTTGAGGTGGCTAATGGTGGTTACATTCAATGATATGTAACTGAGTAATAAAAACTGAAAACGGTCATCCAATTAAAAATGTATAATGTTTTATAATGTACACCGATCAGCCATAACATTAAAACCACTGACAAGGTCCTGAGCACCCAAGGCTCATTGATAGTGTATCACAGCTTGCTGTATATGAGGCTGTGTAGCTGCAGAACAGTCAGAATGCCCATGCTGACCCCTGTCCACCACCAAAAGCGCCTAGAAATGGGCAAGTGAGCATCAGAAACGGGCCATGGAGTAATGGAAGAAGGTGGTCTGGTCTGATGAATCATGTTTTCTTTTACATCATGTGGACGGCTATGTGTGTTTGTGTGTGTGTGTGTGTGTTGCTTACCCAGGGAAGAAATGGCACCAGGATGCACTATGAGAAGAATTCAAGCCGGTGGAGGCAGTGTTCTGCTGGGAAACTTTGTGTCCTGGCATTCATGTGAATGTTACGTACCACCTACCTAAACATTGTTGCAGACCAAGTACAACCCTTCATGGCAACAGTATTCCCTAATGCCAGTGGCCTCCTTCAGCAGTATAATGCATCCTGCCACAGTGCAAAAATTCTTCTGAAATGGTTTGAGGAACATGACAAAGAGTTCAAGGTGTTGACTTGGCCTTAAATTCCCCAGATCTTAATTCGATCTAGCATCTGTTGCATTTGCTGGACAAATAAGTCAGATCCATGGAGGCCCCACTTCGCAACAGGACCTGCTGCTAATGTCTTGATACCAGATAACACAGCACACCTTCAGAGGTCTTGTGGAGTCCATGCCTCGATGATTCAGAGCTGTTTTGATGGAACAAGGGGGACCTACACAGTATTAGGCCGGTGGTTTTAATGTTATGGCTGATTGGTGTATGTTTACAGGTGTAAACAAAGTGTAAATAAATTAGAATGTCGTGGAAAAGTTCGTTTATTTCAGTAATTCAACTCAAATTGTGAAACTCGTGTATTAAATAAATTCAATGCACACAGACTGAAGTAGTTTAAGTCTTTGGTTCTTTTAAATGTGATGATTTTGCCTCACATTTAACAAAAACCCACCAATTCACTATCTCAACAAATTAGAATACTTCATAAGACCAATAAAAAAAAAATTTTTAGTGAATTGTTGGCCTTCTGGAAAGTATGTTCATTTACTGTACATGTACTCAATACTTGGTAGGGGCTCCTTTTGCTTTAATTACTGCTTCAATTCGGCATGGCATGGAGGTGATCAGTTTGTGGCACTGCTGAGGTGGTATGGAAGCCCAGGTTTCTTTGACAGTGGCCTTCAGCTCATGTGCATTTTTTGGTCTCTTGTTTCTCATTTTCCTTTTGACAATACCCCATAGATTCTCTATGGGGTTCAGGTGTGGTGAGTTTGCTGGCCAGTCAAGCACACCAACACCATGGTCATTTAACCAACTTTTGGTGCTTTTGGCAGTGTGGGCAGGTGCCAAATCCTGCTGGAAAATGAAATCAGCATCTTCAAAATGCTGGTCAGCTGAAGGAAGCATGAAGTGCTCCAAAATTTCTTGGTAAACGGGTGCAGTGACTTTGGTTTTCAAAAAACACAATGGACCAACACCAGCAGATGACATTGCACCCCAAATCATCACAGACTGTGGAAACTTAACACTGGACTTCAAGCAACTTGGGCTATGAGCTTCTCCAGCCTTCCTCCAGACTCTAGGACCTTGGTTTCCAAATGAAATACAAAACTTGCTCCCATCTGAAAAGAGGATATTGGACCACTGGTCAACAGTCCAGTTCTTCTTCTCGTTAGCCCAGGTAAGACGCCTCTGACTTTGTCTGTGGTTCAGGAGTGGCTTAACAAGAGGAATATGACAACTGTAGCCAAATTCCTTGGCACGTCTGTGTGTGGTGGCTCTTGATGCCTTGACCCCAGCCTCAGTCCATTCCTTGTGAAGTTCACTCAAATTCTTGAATCGATTTTGCTTGACAATCCTCATAAGGCTGCGGTTCTCTAGGTTGGTTGTGCATCTTTTTCTTCCACAATTTTTCCTTCCACTCAACTTTCTGTTAACATGCTTGGATACAGCACTCTGTGAACAGCCAGCTTCTTTGGCAATGAATGTTGTGGCTTACCTAGTGAACCAAACTGAGAGACCATTTTGAAGGCTCAGGAAACCTTTGCAAGTGTTTTGAGTTGATTAGCTGATTAGCATGTCACCATATTCTAATTTGTTGAGATAGTGAATTGGTGGGTTTTTATTAAATGTGAGCCAAAATCATCACATTTAAAAGAACCAAAGACTTAAACTACTTCAGTCTGTGGCATTGAATTTATTTAATACACGAGTTTCACGATTTGAGTTGAATTACTGAAATAAACGAACTTTTCCACGACATTCTAATTTATTGAGATGCACCTGTATGTGGCAATATGTTGGATTGTCACTGTGGCTGAATTCTGGGGGGGAAAAAAGCCAAAAAATGGGTTTCTGAATTGCTTCAAATTGGGCTTTCTGCCTATAACATAATGATTGATGACCTCGAAAACCATAAATATATTTCACCAAAACAATCCAGCAATGTTTTTATTTACATTTTAATCTAGCATAGGCCAACTTCCTGCAAAGATGTCATTAGTTAAGGAGTTTATCAAATACAGTGCTAAAAATGTCTTCCTTTCACATTAAACAATACGATTTGATCAAGTTGTTTCAATTGCTTCATGTGTTCGTGAATTGGACATGAGCCTAATCAACACCGTCTATAATAAGATACCAGCCAAATTGTCAAATTGTCCACAATGCTCCTCCATTTGTCCTTTTTCACTTTTAGGGAGATCCTAACTTTAAAATGATATAAGTTTGCTTATGGTTGAGATACATGCACAAGAGAATGAACGATATTCCAGTTCAGAAAAGTCTTTAGTTTTCAGGACTTGTCAGAATGAGAAGAAAGGTTTCCCAGGTCACCGCACATGTTCATGTAATATTACACCGTACTTATCGTACTTTCCAATCCTTCTGGGTGTTTTCTCATTCCCAGCTCCCACCCACTAGTTCATTTGCCTTCCTGATTATAATCTATAGGAAGGCCTGACCCCTCACACTTCCTGCCCAAAGTGCCCTCAGCCTGTGAGTGGTAACATACAGACAACCCATGGAAGGAATTTTGTCTTTATATAATCCATCTGTCTATATTCAACAAATTTATTAGTACATCTAAAGTCAGTGACAAGGTAATGCCAGAGAAAGCTTATTATAGTGTAGCTGAGTCGCTCACCAGTTCTTCCTCTGGCTCTTCCTGTGGAGAGACCTGGCTCAGTGTTGGGCTGTTTTTCTAACACTGCAATCAGCTGGTGTTTCCTGGCTTTTCTTTTCTCTGTGGGTTATTGCTTGAACACCATGGCAGTCTGTGTCACTACTGCACAGTCCACACTACAGCCAAGATACTTGTACGCAGGACAGCTTAGCTAGAAACATGTCTCAAAGTTAGATGACCGATTTTCCCAGTCTACAGGATGGTCTCATTTGAGTTTGGATGCTTCCAGGAAAATAACAATGTGAGCCTTTTGGTGAATGGGTGAAGAATCAGTTCAGGAGCAGAAGAAATCCAGCATCACTTCCTGGGTCAAAGAGGAAATGTCATTCTAACAAAAGTTTTTGACAGGATTGCTTGGATTTGATGTTTCTTGTCTTGTGCTTTTTCTCACTTCTGTACAGTGAGCCTGTGGATCACTTGGAATTATTTTTCGTCTCACTTTAAAGGTAAACGAGCGAGAGATGGGAAAGTGCTGAGGAAGTGGAGCTATGCTGGATATTTTGGTCTCTATTCATTGACAGGAAGACAAGCTTCAGAACTGCCCTCTCAGCTACTTTCTCCCCCCAGTGTTGTCCTTTTCTCTGTCTCCCAGCTTTGTGGTTTTCTCTGTCTTTTCACTGATGGTGCTGCTGGTGGCCAGTGATGGATTGTCTGGGTTCTAGTCTCAAGATGTCTCATCTGCGCAGGACTGCCTCTGGTAGGTGATGATGGCCGACACTATTATTATGATAGTGGCTTTTACTATGAACTTCAGGAGGAGCAGAACTTCGATCACCATTCACATGTTGGAATATTGACACGAAGAGGCAGGCATCCAAACAAAGTCTGCCACTTCTTCCATCGTTATAGCAACCTAGAAGTTCTGCTAGAAATAAACACATAATGGGCAGTGGATTGAGAAAAATGAGACGTCGTCAGAAGTATTGGTTTTGTCGAACTAAAGGTAAAGTGCTGTTTCTGTCACTGCTGTTAAAATGTCATGACTCGGGTCATAATTTGACTGATTAAATACACTGATTCCAGATTGTGAAACTCAGAACCCTGTTAAGTTCCCATTTACAAACCAACCAAATTCATGTGGATGAAGTTTATTCTCACCTTGCTCAATCAAATATAAATTTCTGTCAGATCAGCCTTAGTTGGTTTATTCTTCTCGGATTTAGGTGTAAAAATCAATGTTTTATGCTAATTGAGCCAGCAGACAGTATTTCTGGCTGTAAGAGTTATACTAATGCTCTTGTTCTAATACACTATGTGGCCAAAAGTATGGGGACACCTGACCGTCATATCCTTATGACGGGTCTTTCCCAAACTGTTGCCACAAAGTTGGAAGCACACGATTGTCTTGAATGTCTTTGTGTACTGTAGCATTACAATTTCCCTTCACTGGAACTAAGAAGGCCAAATGTTCCAGCATGACAATACCCCTGTGAACAATGCAAGCTCCATGAAGACATGGTTTGCCAAGATTGGAGTGGAAGACCCCACTGAAAACCTTTTGGGATGAACTGGAACACTGATTGTACTCCCGGCCTCCTCAGCAGACATCAGTGCCTAATCACACTAATGCTCTTATGCCTGAATGGGCAAATCTCCACAGCCATGCTCTAAAATCTAATGGAAAGCCTTCCCAGAAGAGTGGAGGGTGTTATAACAGCAAAGGGGGGCTAACTCCATATTAATGGCCATGGTTTTGGAATTGGATATTCAAGAAACACACGGGTGTGATGGTCAGGTGTCCACAAACTTTTGGCCATATATATTATCATTTCTATAGTAACAACTTACCCAGAGACTTGTATAGTGGATGCTCCACATGAACAGATTTTTTTTTTTAAAGAATATAATTGTTAATATGGTGAGGTTTTCTGTAAGGAGTGCTTTATAACCATCAGTGGTAAGACAGTAACTTTGGGTTTTCTGGATGGAGGGCTCTGTAGTTTCTCAGTAACATGACAAGCAGTTTTTGACTTATTGCCTTTAATAGAGTGAGAGAGAAATATAAATAAGTATAGCTTGTGATAGGGAATGGTGGGGTCATGTGTCAGTCCAGTTGTCAGGGATAGATTAAGCCTGAGGCCATGTTTAACCTGTTTTGTAATGTTAATAATTAAGTGCAAATATGGACAAGAGGGAGCCATTTTAATATCTATCCATCTAATATATATATATATATATATATATATATATATATATATATATATATATATATATATATATATATATTCATTCATTCATTGAGGGGAAAAAACTATTTGATCCCCTGCTGATTTTGTACATTTGCCCACTGACAAAGAAATGATCAGTCTATCATTTTAATGGTAGGTGTATTTTAACAGTGAGAGAGAGAATAACAACAAAAAAATCCAGAAAAATGCATTTCAGAAAAGTTACAAATTGATTTGCATTTTAATGAGTGAAATAAGTAGTTGATCCCTTTGACTTAGTACTTGGTGGCAAAACCCTTGTTGGCAATCACAGAGGTCAGACGTTTCTTGTAGTTGGCCACCAGGTTTGCACACATCTCAGGAGGGATTTTGTCCCACTCCTCTTTGCAGATCCTCTCCAAGTCATTAAGGTCTTGAGGCTGACGTTTGGCAACTCGAACCTTCAGCTCCCTCCACAGATTTTCTATGGGATTAAGGTCTGGAGACTGGCTAGGCCACTCCAGGACCTTAATGTGCTTCTTCTTGAGCCACTCCTTTGTTGCCTTGGCTGTGTGTTTTGGGTCATTGTCATGCTGGAATACCCATCCACGACCCATTTTCAATGCCCTGGCTGAGGGAAGGAGGTTCTCACCCAAGATTTGACGGTACATGGCCCCGTCTATCGTCCCTTTGATGCGATGCAGTTGTCCTGTCCCCTTAGCAGAAAAACACCCCCAAAGCATAATGTTCCCACCTCCATGTTTGACGGTCCCTTTAAGAGAGTGCTCCTAATCTCAGCTCGTTACCTGTGTAAAAGACACCTGGGAGCCAGAAATCTTGCTGATTTGATAGGGGATAAAATACTTATTTCACTCATTAAAATGCAAATCAATTTATAACTTTTTTGAAATGCGTTTTTCTGGATTTTTTTGTTGTTATTCTGTCTCTCACTGTTAAAATACACCTACCATTAAAATTATAGACTGATCATTTCTTCGTCAGTGGGCAAACATACAAAATCAGCAGGGGATGAAATAGTTTTTTCCCCTCATTGTGTGTACGTGTGTATGTATGTGTGTGTGTGTGTGTGTGTGTGTGTGTGTGTGTGTGTGTATGTATGTATGTATGTATGTATATATGTGTGTGTGTGTGTGTATATATATATATATATGTATGTGTATATATATATATATATATATATATATATATATATATATATATATATATATATATATATATAAAAATATAAAATTATTTATTTTTATTTATTTTTATTTTTTTTTACATTTACGTGATGCCTAGTTGACCGTGCACATTGTTTTTGCTGTGAAGTGCTCTACATCTTTTACGCCCCCCTCAACACCCCCCCCCCCCCCCACACACACACACACACACACACACACACAAACACTAGTTTCAGTTTAAACACCAGTCTAAGGTTTCCAATACCGCAGTGCACAGATTCTTATCTCTTATCTAGCCACAAATGTCATTTGGCTGCTTTATTTTTCAAGAATTCATGTTATTTTCTCAGCATTTTATATACCGTGTGGTGAAATGTTTTTAACACGAAAAATACTGCCTTTGCACATGAAAGAATGACAGTAGAATTGGACATTTGAGCAGAGAAAGAGATGAAACCATATCTTAGTTTAATTATATAAAAATACTTGTGTGCCTCAATGGAGACTACAACACATTAAAAAGACAGTTAATTATAGTTTCAGTTGCTTCATTTCTGTGACATTTTTAATAATGTGTGTGTGTGTATGGAAAATGCTAATGAAAACAAAGAGGAGGGTTTTGTAAATGTACTTTGACTTGTATTTAAACAAAAAAACTGTATAAAGACAAGGTATTTGATGTTTTACATAATCACCTGCGTAGTTTTTTGAAGATAAACATTTATTTTGGAATTGATGCATGCAACACGTTCCAAAAATGTTTGGGACAGGAGCAATTTAACACTAATAGCGATATGACAAGTTGAAATAAGAAGGTGATGTAAAACAGGTGAGGCGATTGTCTAATCATAGTATATAAGGAGCCTCCAAAAAAGGCCTAGTTCTTCAAGAGCAAGGATGGGTCGAGGCTCACCAATCTGCCAACCCATGCGTCAACGAATAATCAAACACTTTGAGAACAACATTCCCCAAAGACAAATCAGTAGGATTTTGGGCATTTCACCTTCTACAGTGCACAATATAATTAAAGGATCCAAGGAATCAGCAAGGCCGAAAACCATTCTGGATGCGCGTGATCTCCGATCCCTCAGACGTCACTGTCTTAAAAACCGTCATGAGTCTGTAATGGATATCCTGATATGGGCTCGGGAATACTTTGGTAAACCTTTGTCGGTCAACACCATTCACTGCTGCATCCACAGATGCAAGTTAAGGCCTGCAAAGCAGAAGCCATACATCAATACTGTCCAGAAGCACCACCAACTTCTCTGGGCTCGGTCTCATCTGAGATGGACAGTAGCACAGTGGAATCGTGTTTTGTGGTCCGACGAGTCAACATTTCAAATAATGTTTGGACAAAACAGCCACCGTGTTCTCCAGGAAAACGACCATCCAAGCTGTTATCAGCGTCAAGTCCAAAAGCCAGTGTCTGTCATGGTATGGGGGTGTGTCAGTGCCCATGGCATGGGTAACTTGCACATCTATGAGGGCATCATTAATGCAGAAAGATATGTACACATTTGTGGGCAACATATGCTGCCATCCAGAGCAGGACAACGCCAAACCACATTGTGCCCGGATTACAAGCACATGGTTGCGTAAGCAAAGGTTGCGGGTGCTAGGCCTGGCCCGCCTGCAGTCCTGTCCTGTATCCGATTGAGAATATGTGGCACATTATGAAGTGCAAAATAAGGCATCGAAGGCCCCGTACAGTTTTGCAGCTGAAGAAATGCGTGATGGATGAATGGGTGAAAATTATGTTAAACTTAACCAACTGGTGTCTTCAGTCCTAAAAGCTTAATAAGTGTTATTAAAAGAAAATGTTGTTACACAGTGGTAAACAGTCGACTGTCCCAACTTTTTTGGAGTGTGTTGCAGTCATCAGATTTGAAATGAGTGTATATTTTAAAAAGTAAATTAAATTAAATTTTAAATTAAATTAAAACACTGTATAATGTGTTAATGTGTTTTCAATATCGTACAGGGTGACTTGAATTTTCAAATGACTCTTTTTGTTTTTTTGGGGTTTTTTTGCATTTTCCATACTGTCCCAGCTTTTTCAGAATTGGGTTTGTATATAATGAGTACGAGTTCCTCAGTTGTCCTCAGTGTGAAAAGTTGGAACTCAACATCATATAGCGACTGTTGGAAAGGGGTCAATATGTAGAAGATGCTGGAAAAGCAAAGAATGTGCAGGACCTGGAGGATTTTTCTGAGGAACAGAGGGCAGTGTAACTGCTCAGGACAAACAAGGGACTCATGAACAACTATCACAAAACAAAAACAGCCGTTGATCATCCAGGCAACAACACACAGTATTAAGAATCAAGTGTATGTAAACTTTTGAACTGGTTCATTTGTGTAAATTCATTTAAGATATTACTGTGTTTTGTGGACTATATATAAACATTTGTTATGTGAAATAGCTTATTCAGGGCAGTAATAAATAAAAAACTAAATGCAATTTTTTTTTAACTATTAACATTTTGCAGATTCTGCAAGGGGTGTATATATATATATATATATATATATAATGAGCACAACTGTATATAGAATTAGGAATATAAGTATACAGTAGCTCCAATAAAAACCCTTTAGAACCGTGGTTAGCAGAAAAGCATCTCAGCATGCCCAAAACATTAAAACTTAACCTGAATGGGCTGCAACAGCAGATTGGGTTCCACTCCTGCCAGCCAAGAATAGGAATCTGAGGCTGTCACAGGCACAGTGGACAACTGAAGGTTAGAATAAAATTTAAAAAAATAACTTTTTCCAGTCTTCAACGGTTCAGTTTCGGGGAGTCTGTGCATATGACAGCCTCAGATGTGATGCTGCCACATGATTTGCTGATTGGATAACTGCATAAATGAGCAGGTGCATATGTGTTCCTATTAAAGTGGATGGTGAGTGTACATTAAATTCTTGATGGAGGCCGCAATAATATTTACTGTGCCACTGTCTCGAAATGATAAGGAACACATTATTATAGTCTGGATCTCGAGAGACTCATGAAAAACTTGTGCAGCAGCAGCTTTTTGCAGGAAATGGTGTCATTAAGTTTTCATTTTATTGTCCGCATTATGTATAGAAAGCCGTAGTGATCATAAGACTTCATAGGGTAGGCTTTTAATGGCAGTTATATTTAAGAGTGTGTACTGTAAGCACTCCAGCGCCAGTCTACAGCCTAGCAGTGAACCACTCCACTTCCAGTTCAGGAAGGAAAAGGCAGGTCCTTTATTCCAGCACACTCCCTATCCATCTACATCTATTGTTTAGATATGTCATCAGAAAATGTGGCCTGTGACGCAACGCTTTCAGTCAAATGCCACAACTGAGGCTGTGTTTAATCAATGACACTTATTGCACATGGCTCAGTTTTGATGAATGTGTTGTGAGAAAGGTAGATAGTAAATGCTTGAGTGTGTCTCACAGTATGAGGGTGAAGACTTGGAAGGGCACTGTGTTTCAGAATCATCTGGTTATGGCACACTAAGACAAGACTGTAACAAATTAACCATAATCAAACCAAATATAAACCTAAGTTTAACCAGTCAGGGGGAAAAAGAAAAGCTCTCTCTCTCTCTCTCTCTCTCTCTCTCTCTCTCTCTCTCTCTCTCTCTCTCTCTCTCTCACTGATTGAATTATTTATTTTTTTTAAATAATACACTGATCATCCATAACATTAAAACCACTGACAGGTGACGTGAATAACATTATTATCTCGTTACAGTGGCACCTGTAAGGGTTCGGATATATTAGGCAGCAAGTGAGCAGTCAGTCCTCAAAGTTGATGTGTTGGAAGCAGGAAAAACGGGCAAGCGTACGGATCGGAGCCACTTTGACAAGGTCCAAATTGTGATGGCTAGACGACTGGGACAGACCAAAATGGCAGGTCTTGTGGGGTGTTCCCAGTATACACTGGTTAGTACCTACCAAAAGTGGTTCAAGGAAAGGACGACCAGTGAACCCGCGACAGGGTCTCATTGATGCACGTGAGGAGGGAAGTCTAGCCCGTCTGGTCCGATCTTAAGTTCATGCTGGCTATGATGGTAAGGTGTCAGAACACACAGTGCATCACAGCTTGCTGCGTATGGGGCTGTGTTGCTGCAGACTGGTCAGAGTGCCCATGCTGACCCCTGTCCACCGCCAAAAGCGCCTACAATGGGTACGTGAGCATCAGAACTGGACCATGGAGCAATGGAAGAAGGTGGCCTGGTCTGATGATTATTACATTACTCATTTCGGTCTCAGTATCTACAAGTACCAAAACCATGTACTCAGCAACACAAGCACGTACGCACACATACACACTTCCTCCCTCTCTCTGCATTCCAACACCAGTACTTGCAGAGTAATTACAGAATGATGCAGTTGTTGTTTACATGTAAAGGATCGTTTAGAAAACATAAAAAAATGCAGGAGTGGCTATTTTAGTCCCGTGTGGGTCTGTGGTTAAATGTGCCAGCATTTCTTATAGCTAAGCAATTTGGCAGAAGCTCCAACACAGGGCAGAGATGCTCTGACTGATGTATGACTCAGGCTTTAGTCAGAGATGTAGTTTCTCTTCTCCTGCACTTCACTCACACTCATCATCCCATAGGAATGTCAGTCTAACGGAGGTGCTCAGTGCCATACAACTATAAAACTTCAGACATCCTCTGGTTGTTTTTGAGAATATGGTGAGGTATTTAAGTGCATTCTTTGTATGTGTATTTATGCAGGCAGCTGTAGAAGTACTGGCACCCTGAGGATGAGTCAAAATGATTGTATAAAAATAAATAGAACACACATTTATTCTAATTTTGAACTCAAGCAGTCAAGAGAGACCTTTCCTTGCACAAATTATTCTCATATGCACATCTGTGTTTTCTCTTCAATAATGTGGGGAAAGTATTGGCGCCTCTAATTAAGATTTCAAATAAATGTCAACAATTTGCCATCTTTTGAAGAAAATGTATATTTAAGAGCACAGTATATTTTAAATGTTCCCTTTGAGTATTTCCCTAGGAAATAAACATCGTAAAGTAATATTGTGAGGATGTTTTGCTACAGGTTGTCTAGCAGCACTTTTGAAGGTTGATGGCATCATGAATTCCACAAACTGTCAGGATTTCTCTGCTGAAAAACCTTGGTGTGTCTGCAGGGAGGTTAAGACTTGGTCATAAATAATCCAATTACATGCACACATACTTACAAATCAGTATATCATGTAAATCAGAATAGAAATGATCGCAAGAAAACAATGTTAATCTTTCGCAGTGACCCACTGAGTCTCGAGATTTGATCTGTATTGAAAACCTGTGTTGTGCCCACAGCTGCTACTCGAGCAGTATTGTTCATGTAGTCGTCTGCTTACCTTATGTGTATCCAGAGGAATACAATACAATAAAAGCTATATCCACGAGGGGGCAGGGTAGGGTTAAAACATCACTTGCTTGCACCAGAATATATTCCTTGACTACTACTACTTCTGATTTTGCATGTCAGCAATGAACAGGGCACCAGCAGAGGAGGCAACTTTACACGCCAACTGTTCTGCCATAGAGACATCATACACATGTGGGTAACTGCGGACTAGCTTCTCTTCAAAACTTTCCGCCACTCTTATTGTGTGTCAGTCTGGCGGTGATGTGATGTTACTTCATAACGTTGGTATTGCACCACATGGACTTGTAGCTTTCTTTCCTGAGCATGTGCACAAGCAACCACAGGATAACGTGCTGTTATGCTCTCTAAGGGAGGCTTCCTCAATTATTAATTGTGGGGGTGGCAATAATTGGTTCATTTGTGTAAATTCAGTTATTATTGTGTCTTGTGGATTATATGTAAACATCTGTCATGTGAAATAGCTTATTCAGGGCAGAACTAAATAAATGCAATTTTTACGATAACTTTTTTTTTTTTAAAACTATTAACATTTTGTAGATTCTGCAACTTGTAAACTTGTGACGTCAACTGTATATCTTAAACTGTCTTTATACTTGTTGAAGATCCTGTGCTTGTTTCATTACAGAGAAAGGTTATTGTAGTGCTGGCATCAGCTTTGTTCTTTTCCACTTGCTTTGTGTATTGATTTTGACTCTGCTATGTTGGCTGTCCATAGGGAATCATTTCTGCCCTCTGGTCTTCTCACACACACAGATCTGACTGACTGACTTTGTGTGTGTGTGTGTGTGTGTGTGTTGGCATGGCTGCTTTCTAAAGTTGAGGTGAGGTGCCAGGATGATTCTTGACCTAATGAATCACCTTTTACTTATGCCTTTGGATGTGTGTGTGTGTGTGTGTGTGTCTTCCTGCAAAAGTAAACACACAGTTAATGTTTATGTGGAACTGAAACACACTCTCAGTCAAATTAACCCTTAGAAGGCACTATCTTACATTACCTAAAAAAGGCTACTTGCTTCCTGATGGCAAGATAGAGTTGTTTTTGCCTGAATGGCTTTAATTACAGGATTATTGTTCAGTTGGTTGCGATATGGTGGTGAATGGAAGCCTGACTGTGGTTGGTGTTGTAAAGGGGGAGAACTTCAGTGAACTTGGTGTCTTTATTCCAATAACAGCAGTAACGAAGCATGTGTGAACAGCACCTTGGATTCAGACTCAACCCACAGCATCTTCAGTTTCTACAATATATTTATCTTTAGCTGGAATGAACACTTATAAATGTTTGGTATCCTTTTGGCTGAGCTGGTCCTTTTTAATCCTGCTTACTATGATTTGCATACCTTCCTCATGTAAGTGCGAATGTGAGGCCAGACACGATGACCTTTCTTTGTGACTTTGATGATTTGGACAACAGCGTATCTACCTCATGCTGTGGGATTACTTCTGTATGTGTCTTGAACATATTCACACATCTTGGATGTTTAAATAGTCCATGTAGTCACGTTCATGTAGTCTTGGACTGGTTCTCCCACCCCAGGCCCTGGCCACAAGCTTCCATTACTTGTTATCTATGCCTTAGACTTGTAACATAGAAGCTGACTTATCGGAATGGACGGCGTCATTGTCTGAGGCCTGATCTGATTTGTGGAGTGAAAATTACTCCAAATGCCAGGTGCTGACCTCAATAATAAAGCCACTAGATCCATGAGAGGGAAGTTTGTGATGAAACAGAGCTCGGTTTTGTCCAGCTGCTACCAAGTTGGCATGTGACAAGTGTGTTCAACTGCAGTGGGGCCCATGAGGGTCGTGTGTGCGCGTGCGTGTGTGTTTGTGTGTGTGTGTGTGTGTGTGTGTGTGTGTGTGTGTGTGTGTGTGTGTGTGTGTGTGTTCTGCGTGTGTATGTAGTCTGAGTGACTATCACTATGAGAAGAACAGGTCAGTGAATCGCAGAAAAGATTAATCGCAGTCTTTAAACCTTTTATAAGCTATTTAATTAAGATCACTTTAGCTAAATTGTGTTTAACTTTCTCTCTCTCTCTCTCTCTCTCTCTCTCTCTCTCTCTCTGAGTGAGCTGAGTGTGTGTTAGTGTGTGGCCATGAGTAGAGCAAAGCCAAAACTAAGCAGAAGGCTGCAACGTTATTTGTTTCCAAAACGGTTTATGTTACTGTTTTGACTACCATACCAAGGGCATTGGCAGATTGTTACATGCACGTAACAATTCTATTTTTAGGCAAAACCAAAAACAATTCTACATCAGGAAGTTCTCCAAGAAGACAGCCCTTATTTACTACGAGTTATTTTTGTGTGTGCACCAGCAGCCCAAACAACGCTAGGTTAAAAGTAAACAAGAAGCAATGCACCATCTTGTTGAGGTGATTGATGTTTCTTCTGAAGGTGATATTAGAGAAGGCTAATGTTTGACCAGAACGTTGCAGAGTGCAATGGAAAAGGGAGCATTAAGAAATGAGTTGGACTGAATCAGCAGGAACATCAGGACCATCTCATTGTGGGGAGACCGAAGAGATACGAAGACCTCATTAACAGATGCAGTGCTTGCTCCGATGCTCAATAGGTAATTAATTTGCTCGGTGGGCTTGAATGGATTTTGTCATCATCCCAAAATGTAACATCGTAACGTACACGACGGTCAGAAACAACATTTAAATGTTCACCAGCGTCTGTAGCGAGTCTTTTTCTTGGACGTAGCTGGTGTGAGTGAAGAGTTTATTCTATATTAATTCTACCTTGTACACATAGTGTACTACATGTAGTTGACACCATTGGATGTTCAATCACAGAAAAACGTAGCTAAAAACAAAGGCAAATGAAATGCACTAAAAGTAAAGCTGTCTTTGCATATACAGTACTGTGCAAAAGTTTTAGGCACCCTATTTTTTTGTATAGATTTTTTATTTTATGACTTCTACATTATCAAGTCAGTACAAAAAACATTTTAGATTCCCAAACATTAGTTTTCTAGCACAAAATTAAATGTTACAGAAAAATGTTTGTATGTCATTAAAGAAAGCAGCATATTATGTAAGAGACACTTTTCAGACAAAACACATAATAAATGCTGCTGGGTTTTGCTGCAAAAATAAGAAGCAAGTGCGAAAGTCTCCAGAAGAACTGTGGCTGGTTCTGCAAGATGCTCAATAAAACTTACCAGCTCATTTCCTTATAAAACTGCACTAATTGTAGCATAGACTACTATTTTTATTTTAATTATTATTTTTTTTGTCACACCAAATATTGACTATGTTTCATTTACTACAGTTTACTGCTCTTTATGGTATTTTTTTTTTAATGTAGAAACATTTAATTTCATTATTTTGAAGGCATCTTTGCTCTACAGCATTTCTTTGCATGTGCCTAAAACTTTTGCACAGTGCTGTATACCTGAGTACCTTTTACGGAAAACTTTTGGAAAAGTTATTCCTGGCAAAACCACCATGAAGTTTCTTAGTAAGGTGTTGGGCCACCCTGAGCCAGCAGAACTGCTTTAAAGCCCCTTATCGTAGCTTTTGCAAGTCTCTGGAACTGTACTGGAGTGATGAACACCATTCTTTCAAAGATATTCCCTCAATTGATGTTTTGATGGTGGTGGTAGAGAACACTGTCTAGCACAGGGGTGTCCAGTCTTATCTGAAAAGGGCCGGTGTTCAGTCCAACCAAGCACGAGCCATGCCTGATTCCACCTGTTTAATCAGTTGAGCTTGGCTTTTAATAGACTCTGGTGTGGCTTCTGCTTGGTTGGAATGAAAACCTGCACCTATACTGGCCCTTTCCAGATAAGATTGTACATCCCTGGTCTAACACATCACTTCATCACCCATAGGTGTTCAAATGGGTGAGATCAGGTGACTGTGAAAGCCATAGCATATGATTAACATCAGTTACATCCTCATCAAACCGTTCAGTGAGATCTCATTCCCTGTGGATGGGGGAAGGGTCATCCTGAAAGAGACCACTCCCATCTGGATAGAAATGTTTCTTCATGGGAACATCATAGCTAGCTAGGGACTTCATAGCTAGTTTCTGGTTCAATGAGCTGCCCTTAGCTAAATAATTCATATTAATGCAGGTGATTGGATGACCTGGAACAATCTGGCATGGAAGCCGAGCTGGTTCATGTTTAGAAAACTAGAGTCGCTGATCTATGGCTAGGTTTTTTTATTTATTTTTTCCCATATGTGTATCGGCTTTTCTGCAGTATTTGTTTGAGTACTCTGCTTGCTGCAATGAAATACTTTGCTGGGTCTGTACCCGGACTGTCCACCAGTTGACCACCCTTAGAGGGGACATGTGGACCCATCTGTTCATTTTTCACACAGCTTATCCTACACACGGTTGGGGTGGTGCCTATCCCAGGGAACTCGGGGCACACCCTGGTTGGGGTGCCAACCCAATGCAGGGCACAATCGTACACCCATTCACACACTACGGACAATTCGGAAATGACAATCATCCTACAACATATGTCTTTGGACTCAGAAACCAGAGTACCTGGAGGAAACCCCAGAGGCATGGGGAGAACATGCAGACAGGGCGGAGGCAGGATTCAAACCCAAATATTGTTATTCATTCTGGGGCAGGCATCACAAAATATTAACTAGATGCCGATAATTCTGAAACAAAAAAAAATTATCCTTTAATCACTTACTGCGTGTGTTATTCTTTTTATATAATACATTTTGCTCATTTTCATGATGCCAGTAATTCTGGAGGAACGCTGTATATAGTATCTAGGATGTAAGAACATCTTCGACAAATCTGTATGTGTTTATTTTTGTCTTTTTGTGCTTAAATGCTGAACATTTCAACTTGTAAGAAAGAGATGATTACACACTGTTCAGATCTCGTGCAGGCCTTTAATCTGTGGCGTTGCATAAATATGTGATGTGGCTTAGTAATGAAGCATTTGGGATTTTCGCTGTGGGCTTTGGGTTAAACCACGGAAGCATGAGAATTGTGTAGGTGGCCACTTTAGGTTGCCTCTTTCTGCTACGTCATTTTGTAACCCTCCCCCACAAATCCCTCATTCATCTGCATCCCCCATCCCTCCGTCTCTCTCGGTCCCCACCCTACCGGCGTGTGTCACATGGCCTGGGAATACACTCCACTTGAATGAGACGGGTTGATCTGTATGCCATATTTGATGATGGACATGGTGAACAGTGAGCACATGAACACAGTCGTAAACAGTCTTCTGAATGGCGCTATCTGCATTCTCTCTCTCTCTCTCTCTCTCTCTCTCTCTCTCTCTCTCTCTCTCTCTCTCTCTTTCTGCTCCCCAGCACCCCCCTCTTTCTCTTTCTGCTGGCAGATGATATCCTCGGGTTTCCTCCCTGTTTGCTGGTCCTCCCTCGATCAGTATAATAGACCTGATTGTCCATGCCACACACACACATATGCTGGCACCCAAAGAATGAGGGATTGACGCAAGGACAGAGCGACAGCCGTTTCCCTACCATATGCTTTCTCTCCGCTGGAATGTGATTATATTCATGGGTTACAGAGAGAGATCGAGAAGGGTCTAAGGCTGAAGAGGGGGGAAACGAGGAGGAGAGAGAGGCTAGGAAGAGCGAGCGAGCAAGTGTGTGAGAGAGAGAGAAGGGGGAAGGAAGCAAGGAGGATGCACTGAGTGAGAGACGCGAGAAGGAGAGGAACAGATCGCAGTGATGCTTTTCATTCCGGTGTGACTCTTTGGATAAGAACAGCAGCTCCCGGTCTTTGAAGAAACTACAGCTCGTTCACTACCACTCACGGCTGTCGTACAGATTAAAAAAGGACTTGTGTAAGGTCAGTGCTTTTTTTTTTCTGTTCTTTTTTCTGTGCTCCATTCAGCAGGGCTGTGGCTGGGGGGCTGGGGCCACCAATTCACATCACCCAGGATTCCTCTAATTATCTCCAGTCCTTCTAATTAACCCCAATTTGATCAGGACTGATAAAACATCTCTGGTTTGTGGTGCTCTCATTATGGAAATCGAGCTGTTAGGCTGATAATAAATGGAGGGATGAAAATGGAGAGACACTGTCACCCATGGGTTTTAAATAAATAATGTTGGGATCTTGAATGGTGGATTTGGTGCAGGTTGTCGTCTGATTTAGTGTGATTTAGTGTGTATATGTGGGAGAGAGAGATTGGTTGGCACCATGTAGCCACTAAATTAAAGTTCCACTAAAGAGGAGCATAAGTGGAAATTGCTCATTAAAGTGCAAAACCACACTCTCTAGTACAGGCTTTAACTGAGTGTAATGACATTGTGCCTCTAACTATTAGTTGTGCAGGGAATGATAATGATTACACATTTTGCATAGACATATAACTCTAGTTTGGCATCTTTTTTTCCTTCATTTCTCTCTTTTTAAGTCATTTTTAAACAAGGGTTTTGGTTGCAAGCTTCTCCTGTGATTATGGATCATTCAGGATTAGACCAGCTCCTGGGTCACAGTTCTGTCCATCAGTGACGCGTTCAATGTGTCCTATAATGGAGCCGATTAACTGATTAACTTTGCACTCATGTACCAACTTTTCATTGACTTAGTGTCCTTAAACGTAAATAACATGAGTTTAGTAATTTAGTCTGGAGAAAGTCTGGTGGCGTTACTTAGAAACGTAAGGAGAAACGCTGAAGTTTGGTTCAATATCGTTACTGGGAGAAAAGGCTCAGAGGTATGATGTACTTTTGATATTGTGATTAAATTATATTAGAACTGCGCATGGAACTGTATTTAATCCCACTCGTGTTAGTTTCTGCGGAAATTCTGACCAATCTAGCATGCTCCCACGTAAGACAACAAGTCAGTTTAAACAGCAACCTTTAACATGATGAAGTTACATTCATTCATAATTATTGAATGAGTAATTACACAAAGATCCCTGATTTGGGTCCATCTTTGCCACCACTAAAAACCAAAGGTCTGATTTATTGTTTTTTCTACTGTAGTATACCTACCTATAATATTCAAGCGTTATTGTCTCTGGAAAATAAAAAAAAACAAGACAGCTAAGTATTTTGTTTGTGTTAAATAATTAAATGCATCCCATGCCAACAGTTTAATGGTGTTCTACTGAGAGGGCTGTGTGTACAGTGAATACTGTTATAACACTAACAGACTCACAGTAACACATAGCTAGTTGTTTCATTTTCCCTTCTTCTCTGTGTTTTATTTTCATAGGACACTGATACTATTGATACTATTGATACTATTGGTATCGATGCCAGAATTGACCTGAATGCTTTAGCGGTATTTGATTGGATCTGATCCACTGACATATTTTATGCTGTGAAGATGTGTGATGACACAACATTGATCATCTTCATGAACACAGGATACAAGTGGTCTTAAAGTCCAGCACCTTCACACCTGTAACATTTCCTATAACTTGGCATCAGTAGGTATCCATCCATCCATTTTCCACACTGCCTATCCTACACAGAGTCACGGGGAGCCTGGAGCCTATCCCAGGGAACTTTGGGCATGAGGCAGGGGACACACTGGACGGGCTGCCAACCCATGGCAGGGCGCAATCGCACACATTTACACACCCATTCAATTGGACAATTTGGAAATGTCAATCAGCCTACAGCGCATGTCTTTGGACTGGGGGAGGAAACCAGAGTACCTAGAAGAAACCCCCGAAGCATGGGGAGGACCTGCAAGCTCCATGCACAACCCCGGAGGTGCGAGGCGAACGAGCATATTGTGTAGCATAAAATTTTTTTTCGGGTATCATGATATATTTGTGCCTCACAGTGCTGCTGAATTCTTGATTCTTGATTGGCCAGAAGGTATAGATCACTTTTCTATAACAGCATGGTTTTGGCAGTAGTGCAACTTTAAATCTCAGGTTTATATTAACCGCTCATTTTAAATAACATTCCACAATGCTAGATGTAACTATAAACAGATAAAAACGTATGACTGTAGATTTAACTACACTCATAGTCCACTTTATTAGGAACATCTGTACACCTGCTCATTTATGCAGTTATCTAATCAGCCAGTCATGTGGCAGCAACACAATGCGTAAAATCATGCAGATACAGGTCAAGAGTTTCAGTTAATGTTCACATAAAACATCCGAATGAGAAAAATGTGACTCTGACCATGGCATTGTTGTTGGTGTAAGATGGGCTGGTTTGAGTATTTCAGAAACTCCTGATCTCCTGGGATTTTCACACACAATAGTCTCTAGAGTTTACACTCCAGTGTTCGTGTGGAAAGAATTGCCGTGGTAAATGAGGGATAAAATACTTCAGGGTGTGTGGTTATCAGAAAATTACAAGCTTCCCCATGTTGATCATTTCCCTCACATATCATCCACCTCTAGTTGTTGATTGGTCCTTCTGTTATATCATTATTGTATGTAAGATCATATTATTTCGGAGATATGAAAAGAAGAAGTCAGTTTGCACAAGGAAAAGCAAAACCTTTAAAAGGGAAGCATATTTAGAGAACAAAACCTCTTGTCACTAAGCCCCACACCCTGCCTGCATAAGTTATATTTTCAAGTGCTTGGTGGCACTCTTGGCCTGAACAGCTTCCCTTTTCAACAAACCTGTCCTCACTACATTCTGTGAATGCACACATCTTCACCCACTGTTGAAAGGAAGTCTTGAAATGCATCTCATGCCCGTTGTATTTTGGAGGGTCCAGTTACCGTGATTTAGGACCAGTAAAAATGGTTTAGTAGAACTCGTATCAAATCAGAGTGAGCGATTCAGCTGTAGTCACAAGGCCGCAAATAATCACAGCATGAATGCATGTGATTATAGCCTCTATACAACAGTTCTATTAACAAGAATATAGAGTAACTAACATTTCACACACAATATGGCCACATGATTTGTTTAGTTTTGCTCCACCAGCAAAAAATACTGTAGTTTCGCAAGAACCCACACATGGATGCATTGCGTCTTGCATGTTTCCATGTAACACACAGACTGACTGACAGTGTGTAAGGACTGTTTCAATGTAAATAGCTTGTGAACACAGACAAGCAGAGTGATACACCCAGTGAAATATACCAGTGCTGTTGTACTAAATATCAGCACTCTTGTTTCAAAAGTTTCATTTTTATTTTTTTATTTTCGTAAATTATAAATGGTGGTTTTCTACTTGGAATCTACCTTGATGATACGTTTTAGTCTTGGTAAAAGAGTTGCTGTAATGTTGCTCACTGCAGGAAGTCATAAGGTAGATGGTCACAGCAGAGGAAGTGCTGCCTATGGCCTTTTATACATAAACGAACTCGCCCTGTATTTTGGTGCATCATTGATGATTTAATTAGAGATGCCAACGATTGGTACCCAGTATCGGTATCAGGCTGATACCAGCAGAAAATGGTGGAACAGAGATGGAAATGGAAAAGATTTGAATTGGGTTTGGAAAAGATTTTTTTGTTTTTAAAGCTGTAAATGTTTACACATAAAGAGACTTGATTGTACTTTTGCTTGGATTGGTTTGTATTATATTTGCAATGTATTTGATTTTTGAGCTTGAATTTTTAAGCTTAGCTGTTTTTGAAGAAATAAATATCACATGGGTATGGATATTGATTGATATTCAGGTTTTCAGTATCAGTACTGGTATCTAAAAAGAAAATGTGATATATGTCATCTCCACATTTAATATTAACATGTTTCTTTATTTGTGATTGCATATTGCTAATTGGTTGTGTTGCAATGTGTGTGTAAACTGACACTATATACAGTATACAGGCATTTAAAAATCATAAATGCAAGCTCCAGGGTGCTAGCCTAGACCCATGCTTTGTCTGCCTAGAAACCTAATTGCGAAGGCTAAAATGTGCTGACTAATATAATTTAACTAAGCTAGTTAAATGCATTAATACAGACTAAGGGAAGGAAGTGAGTGAGTGATACAAGGGCGACTTGACATTGTGTAGCTGTAGTATAATGTCCCTGATGTAATATAATGTGATTGGGCCCTCGACAAAAAGCCAGCAAGTGTTTGGCTAACATTTTGACTAAAGGCATTTGTGTTCTGTCTCCATATCACACACAAAAAGATGTTATTCAAGTCTGTCCAAGATCTGTGTGTCTAATACAAGGTGACTTCATGCAGTAGACTGATGTGAATGCTTGCACTGCACTGTATTTTGCACAGTATTGTCAGTTTCCACATAAAAAACAGTCTACATTTGTCCAGAATGCCATGAAAGAAGAATGCATCAGCTAGTATTACAACACGAGGTGACACTACTGCACAGTTTCTAACCTGCTGGACTCTTCCACTATTTGACTGTTTGGAGTATCACCAGAAAAAGTATCAATAACTAAACAAACTATTTATTGGGAATAGTGACATTATTCTAGAAAGTATGAAGCAAATCTGACATGGTTAATCAGGAACACTTTTTTTTTTTTAAAAAACAGGTGATTTGAGGTGGATTTACACGTAGATCAAAAAGTGTATTTCAGTACATGTCAGTAGTAATGGATGTAGTAAAGGTTCAGCATAGTACAGACAAAAGTTAAAATGTAATTGCTGAGGCTAAAATGTGCTGAGTAATATAGTTTAACTAATATGTTTGGTGAGCAAAACAAAAGTTGAAATGTAACAAAACTCTGCCATATAATTACCTATAAAACATATCATTCTTGGCACTGAAATTCTTTTGACAGAATTTTGAGTAATGGTTCACACACAAAAAAAAAGTGCAGGAATTACTGTTGTGCTCTCTTCTGAAGGATGTAAGAAGTAATAGTTCTGCCTTGCAGCATATGTTCGTGGCCAGTGGATGCCGTTGGCACTGAAACAGAATGTTCTCTTCAGTGGTCTCTGAGCAATACCGTTTATAAAGGGTATAAAACTACTAGTGTGCCATTTTTCTTTTCACTGTGCACTACTGTTCATATTGCAACATTGCACTTCATTATTGATATTTTGTTGTACAAAATAAAAGTTACATATTTTAGGCCTTTCTTTTAGCTGTTGTCATGAGAATAAGCAGAAAACTCTGCTATTAGGCTGCAGCATTCATTTCCGGTAAATGGCATGTAGTGTGAAAATGAGTAGACATGTGAGACCATCAGACAAAACTGCAAACCAAAACGTGTTTTTTTTTTTGTTTTTTTTTTTTTTTTTCATCGTCAGGTTTTGTATGCAGAAGAGAGAGTGAAAGAAAGAAAGACAGAAAGAAAGAAAGTAACAAACGAACAAGTTCAGTACCCTGCATCGTGTTCCTGTCCACAAATGCTCACACATGAAATAGTCAGAAAGAAACATGTGAACCCAAACACACCTAAAGCCATGACATGCTGCTGAGTTGTAAGTTGGGCTAGCCTGCACTTTTTTCCTGTCAGTGCATGAACGGGCGAACAAAACAAAGAAAGGAGTGAAATGAAGGATGAAAGAGAAAAAGAGTGAAAGAAAGAAAGGAAGAAAGAAAGAAAGAAAAAGACAGAAGCAAAGTTAAGCAACCTTCATCCCATTCCTGTACACATGTACTTACACGAGAAAAAGAAAGAAATAAGGAAGGAAACACATGCACACCATGGCATGGTTGATGGTGCCATATGGGCTGTTTTGAGTATTTTAGAAACTGCTAATCTCCTGGGATTTTCACCCACAATAGTCTGTAGAGTTTACACAGAATGGTGCGAAAAACTAAAAACAGCGTGTGTGTGAAGGATCTGCAGGCTGAAACACCTTGTTGATCAGAGAGATCAGAGGAGAATGATCAGACTGGTTGGAACTGACGGGAAGTTTATAGTAAATCAAATAAGCACTCTTTACAACCGTGGTGAGCAGAAAAGCATCTCAGAACGCACAACACATCAAACCTTGAGGTGGATGAGCTACAACAGCAGAAGACAACATTAGGGTCCACTCCTTCAGTCAAGAACAAGAATCTGAGGTTAACATGGGCACAGACTCCCCCAAACTGGACAGTTGAAGACTGGAAAAAGACCAGGTGATTTTTTTTTTTTTTTTTTTTTTTTTTTTAATCTAATCTCCAGCTGTCCAGTTTCTGTGAGTTTGTGCCCATATTTGATACCTCAATATTCGATGTTTTGTGCATGCTGAGATGCGTTTCTGCTCACCACAGTTGTAAAGAGTGATTATATGAGTTACTGTATCTTTCCTGGCAGCTCGAACCAAACTGGCCATTTTCCTCTGACCTCTCTTATCAACAAGGTGTTTCAACCCACAGAACTGTCACTCAATCAATGTTTTTTGTTTTTGAAAACACCAGGAGATCAGCAGTTTCTGAAGTACTCAAACCAGCCAATCTGGTACCAACAACCCTGCCACGGTTGAAGTCATAGAGATCACACTTTTTCCTGATTCGGATGTTTGATGTAAACATTAACTGAACCTCTTGACCTGTATCTGTGTGATTTTATGCATTTCACTGCTGCCACGTGGTTGGCTGATTGGATAACTGCATGAATGTGCAGTTGTACAGGTGTTCCTAATAAAGCGGACGATGAGTGTACACACAGGCACAGACTCGCCAAGCATTCACAGAGTGGGTTACTTTAGTTCACTATAATTTGTTTTTGACTCATCGTGTTTGATTGTAGGTGTGGCATTTTTGGTGGGGCATAATATACTATAATAATCTGTCATTTTTAAAATTTAGCTGGATTTTAATCTGTAAACAACTTCTTTTAACTGATAGATCCTTAACCATTCGGGCACCTTTATTTTTAAAAGTCAGCGTAAACGAGATTGTTTTGAACCTCAAACATAGTGTGTTCTTGGAAATAATAATAATAATAAGAAGAAGAATCATAAGATTCATAATAATAATAATAATAATAATAATTTGTAGTTCTTAACTGTTCAATAATGAAAGTTCAATAATAGTAATCATTTGCAGTGCATTACTGATGCAGAATAATGTTGAATGGTCTCCTGTGATTGAGAGTCAGCAATAATCTTGCTTCCCTTGTGACATCAACACTGGGAGGAGAAATATACAGAATGTAGTCACACACATAAGCTTCAACACTTCAACACAGAAAAACAGTATAGCTGCACTGTGGGGTATAACAGTGTGTTGTAAAGCTTTTGCAAGGTACACACAACTTCCTCACATCACTAGAGTCGAGTCGTTTAGATGGCTAAAAATCTAAGAGGGAACCTCAGAAGGGAAACCAGTTTACGAGGGACAGAAAACAGAGCAGGTAGATCAGTCTCTTTGTATGCGTTACATTCAGCTTTTTTATAGTTACACAGTAACTTATAAGCAGAAGTTTGATTGTTTGCTGAAGTACTGTGTGCAGAAGTGTGTCTGATATAGTTGTGTTATGTTGTTTAAATGAAGTTTAAGGTTGATTTCTTGCTTTATCTAATGCTTGCTCATTGATGGCATTGTCTAATCAGTAAATCATGTGGCAGCAGCACAACGCATAAAACCGTGCAGATACAGGTCAAGACAGTCAGGTAATGTTCACATCAAACATCAGAATGGGGGCATGTATGCGATCTCTGTGACTTTGGCCGTGTTATGGTTGTGCCGGATGAGCTGGTTTTTTGGGTGTTTTAGAAAACTGCTGATTTTCCAGGATTTTCAAGCGAGAACAGTCTCTAGAGTTGACACAGAACGATGCGATAAGCAAAAAACATCCAGTGAGCAGCAGTTCTCCAGCTGTAAATGTTGATTAGAGAGTTCAGAGGAAAATGGTCATACTGTTTTGAACTAACAAGAAGTCTACAGAAACTCAAATAAGTGTTCTTTACAACTGTGTTGTGCAGAAAAGCATCTCAGAATGCACAACACATCAAACCCTGATGCAGATGGGCTACAACAACAGAAGACCACATCGAGTTGCACCCATGTCAGCCAAAAACACGAATCTTGAGGCTACAGTGGGCACAGGCTAACTGAAAGCTGATGGTTTTTCTAATTCAAATCTGCAACTGGCCAGTTTCAGTCAGCCTGTGCCCAGGGGTAGGGGTAAAGGTGGTACAGGTGTTCTTATTAAAGTGGCCTATGAGTGTAAAATATATATCTAGTGTCACACTTTTTCAAAACAAGTGTTGTTGTTGTGTTATTATTTGTAACTTATCTTCATGTATGATGCACCATTTGTGTTGTTGCCATAAATAATTTAGTGAGAATTAAAAATAAAATAGAGAAATTATCTAGCACTTGACTTCTGACCACTGGCAATATATTTCTGCTTACAGCAGTTCATCAGTTCATCGTTCTCATAACCACAACATGTGCATAAACTCCACTGCAAGTTTTCTGCTGCCCACACCCAAGCGTTTGACGTTATACATCTAAACCACACAGTACTGAGCACCTCTAACACTACGATGTTCATGTCATTGACTTTGTTGTTGACACTGTTCTGTTAAAACTGACTGAGATATAAACGAGATATGTTTTCTCACTAATTTCCCTCCAATTCCCCTTCGTCCCCAGCTGCCATGGAAACACATATCCATGGTAAACGTGTCACTGCCCCTTTGGTGTGTTTGTAAAGCAGGGACGTATGGATGTCCAGTATGACACAATGTTGAAGTTAACTATGCTTCACTGAGTCATGAGCTGAAACATGTAAAGCTACACCCAGACAGAGGCTCTCGTTTTTCCTTCATTGTTGGTATCCTCTTTATCCTGCTCAGTATCGCCATGGATCCCAAGTCTTTACCGGGAACACTGGGTAGGAATTGGCACTGGGTTAGGCGGTCAGTCCACCGCATGACATCATGTACACATACATTCACGCCTACTGGCAATTTGCATGCATTTCTCATTGATCTCTATTTATTTAGGTTTGTGAGGTCACATAGCTTAGAAGTGTTTTTTGTTGGTGTTGTTGTGTTTAAATTCCATTCTGTGTGCATGTGTGTTTAAACACCAGACTGTGTCAGGAGAACTACAAATAGTGGTTTAGTCTCACAGATGAGGAACCACACGCGCACATACACACACACGCTCCCTCTGTTTAAACACTCGTTTTGTTAATAAAAGTCTGATTTACAGGTGGATTTTTCCACTTGTGTACATTGTAGAGGTGTGTGTGTGTGTGTGTGTGTGTGTGTGTGTGTGTGTGTGTGTGTGTGTGTGTGTGTGTGTGTACACACACGTATGCTTGTGTATCCCCACAAGGACAGGAATATCTGTTGGCTTTGACCTTGTGGAGACATTTGTCTGGTCCTCAGTTTTTTAATACAAAAACTGCAGCTTTTGTTCAAAAACTACATTTAAAGCTTTTCACAGATGTCCTTATCAAGAATGGCATACAGAAGTCCTCATGCAAGCTCACTAGGTCATGGACAAATGGAAGAATATCCTCGAGCTAAAACCCTGTTAACGAAGGATATTATAGCATGGGACAAAAAAGACACAAAAAAGAGCTAAAAGGTTTCTTTTTGGTCACTGAGGTTTAGGTGTAGATAGAGAATTAATTAGCTACATTAATAATGACTATAATAATTACTAGAAGGTCCTTAAAATGGTGTGTGTGCGTGTGTGTATTTTCAATGTTCCTTGTCTCCAATCCTTTATATGCACATTAAATTAATATGAGAGTGGGATAGCTCTAAAGCCGGACTGTCCCAGATATCACAGCGAATTTAATTAGTGATAGAAAATCTCTGGAGAGCTCTTCCACAAAATTCTGGATTAGCATTGCTGTGCAGCCAATTTCATTATTGTGCAGGTTTACACATAATCTGTCCAGCCAGCATTCTTGCGCTACTTAATACTGTAGGCAGTACACATACTTATCTGTGTACTCATCACCTCTCTCTCTCTCTCTCTCTCTCTCTCTCTCTCTCTCTCTCTCTCTCTCTCTCTCTCTCTCTCTCTCTGTGTGTCCCTTTGTCTCTAACCCCCCACCCCCCATAACAGTTACATTACATCATCTAAGGAAAGACATTATATGGCCACCTGACCGAAACACCCATATATGGGTCTTCCACAAATTGCCACAAAGTGTGAAGCATATAATGGTTAATTTAATAATTAATTGGATATTTGATATAATTGGATAGAATTTCTTCACTGGGTCCTGGGTCTGCCCCATGGTCTCTTGTCCAATGGGACATACCTGATACGGCTCTAGCGGGAGACCATGAGGCACTACTGGCTCCTACCAATTCGGAGGACTAGCAGCTCTACTCTCAAGTCCCTCAATTTATCACCAGGAGTAAGCTCAGCAACCCTGCAGTGGAACTACATTTTCAATACATTTGCTAGTGACCTTATTCTTTCGGTCACTACCCACAGCTTGTGACCATATGTGATTGGGATAAGGATAATTCATCTGAAAACTGAGCTCCTGCTTCACTGACAGTCTGCTAAAGTGACTGTCACACTTCTGCTGACTGCTGACCCAATTTGTTTGTCAATGTCACACTCTTTTTCCATCATTTTTGAATAGATACCATGGTACTTACAATTCTCCATGAGCACCTGCTCCACCTTCTCCAAGAATACTCTAAACTGCTATTTGGTGCATACAGACAAACAGAGTTTTCCTTCCTGAGACTTATGTATGCAACCCTTTTGTCCAATGTATGCCCCAGCCTGAGACTGGTGAGTTTCCCCTCAACCACTTATGGGAATTCTGGAGTGGAAGAGAGACCACCACCAATCGAGAAGTCTGGTACAAGTATATCTAGTCCATAGCGTTCCATCTTACACACTAACTCTTTACGTGCTAAAACACACTAGGCTCTTCCCATGTCAGCGACTTTTCACATTCCCAAAGCCAGTTTCCATTGGTCCAGTCTATATAAGACTATCTATCCATCACGTCTGCCACCGACTGCCATCGCACTTGATTCCTGCCATTCATCTTGCAGGTGGTGAGCCCACAATTTGGAAGCATGTTACCATTTTGGACTGAGCCCTACTGGGTTACATGGGTGGTAGACACCAACCCCCCAGGGCTGACTCCAGGGGTGTGTCCATGTGCTTCTGGATTCATGCTCAGTATATCTGTTATTAGGAAACTGCACTATATGCCCAGCATAATGTCATTTGAGATTCAGTCACAGAAAAGTGTGACTCAAATAATGATTGGTGAAAATAAACTAATTAGATATATCGTCCACTTTTAGAACACATACATTTTTATATGTAATTAGTCAATTAAATTAATTAACATGTGTAACAATGAAGTAATTCCATAAATGACATTTATTCACAACCCGTTTGTACATCAAGTGAGAAATGGGTCATTTTGACCATTCAAGTGACATTTGTTCTGTCTGCCCTAATGGAAATTTAAAAAAATTCTTAATGGATGAAAAAGACATTGTTTTAAAAGCTGCAAGTAGTAAAAATGGGTTTTTAACCTATTAACAATCCTGTAAAATTAGCCTAAAGCACCTATCCAAGGCATACCAAAAGTAAAATTAAAGCTGTTCTTGAGCCATTTGGCGGGCCGTGGAACTTTTCACGTCTTGACATTCTGACTGAAAATCAAATTGAATCACGAGGTCCATAGAGATTCCTGACCATATTCCCTGTCTTTACCCACGTTTACTGCTCCATAAGCAGAAGAAGTGCTAAAAGCTCTGACTTTATTCTGGTGGATGGGTGTGTTTGTGTTTTTTTTTGTTTGTCTTTGTAGGTCTCAATTTTAACCAATTGCATCATGAAGTAACCAAATTGTGATATACTGAAGTTCCTTATTTCTTAAGTTCTGAGATTTACAGATTACTCATTCTTAAGCAGTAAATCAGATTAAATGTTTGTTACAGAAAAAGCTGGCAAGGCGAGCTGTTTCCCCTCCAAATCCCATGATGAAGAGGAGGCTTGTATTGGGGTGAAGATTGCTGAGGCACAAGGTAAACATCTAATGCTTCTGTCTCTCCTTGTCTTTCCCCTTGCTTATTAAAACCTCTCCATGAAGTCTTTATTACAAAGCATTTTCAAAATGTTGAAAATCAAATACTTGATTTTTTTTTTTTAGAAAGAATCTTCATCCATGAACAAAGCACCCAAATACCTGCCAACCTTTACAGATTTTGTGTAGAAGCTCTGCATTTTAACATCAGAGAACACTGCTATGAGTTATCACTGAAAATTATGCTAAAAGAGTATTCTTTTTTTTCCCCTGCTAATAAAAAGATGAGCCAGTCGCCAAATGAATCTGGAATAACTGAATAAGTGTTTTGAACTCCTTGATATCCCCCGTCTCACGTTAGTAATGTTTGGCTGGTGCTCTCATCTTGATTTCTCACCTGAAAGATGTGGTGGCCTTGCTTATGGAGACTAAATGGAGAGATTGTTTTGAGTTCATTAATGTTTAATAAAATCTATCAATGTACAGTATGGTTGACTTAACTAGAATGCCTCAGAAAATGTGGCTGGAGATTGGTAAAATAAATAAATAAATAAAATAGAAATAACACTCTTTTGAACAGTGTATAAATGCAGTAAATTTGGACCAAAAAATGATTAAAACACTGTTTGCTCTCCTGCTCCAGGCTGCACAAATATACAGTTTTACAGTAACCATTAGGTGTGTAGGGGGTAGGGGTAGGGGGAGTTTTAGTTTTAGGGTAAGATGTAGACTCTAGAAAAGTTTACATTCACACTTCTTATTAATTAAATAGGGAAAGTGTGCATGTAAACTTTTGTCTAGATCTTAACTAACACAGAAGGGAAGCAGGTGGTTCCAACTGGTGATTACCGTAAAACCCTGTGTATACTAACACTCCAGTATCTAACTTGGACACACAATTTGTAAAAGGACTAGAACCCCCAAATCCCCAGCAGGACTTATTCCTCTTCAGGGTTGGCAGGTCTGCAAATCATTCTTTTACATAAACATATTAAATAATATATTTCCTTTTTTTTTTTTTTTTTTTTTTTTTTTTTTTTAATTGAAAAATGTCAGCAGTAGCAAACATTTCCTCATAGCAGTTCATTTATGTACTTCAACTTGAAATGTGCAATAACTGTTTGTCTAGTATACTGACCTTGCATCATAACCCATGACACACACACACACACACACACACACCCCTGTTCTATACAGCTGTCACATGCTCACTGAAGAGTTTGTTTCTGCATTGTGATATGTGACACACAGAATTTCTTTATAGTCTTCAACTGAATGTGAACTTCCTCTGTCCAGTGACTGTGTGGTTCCCAAAGTGATTTACTCAGTCAGTATCATATCCCTGTGCACTGCCATGATAAAGGATGTTGTCTAGTTTATATAACATACACTATGTTTGCAGAATGTTAAGTAGTAAAACATATTGCATATTCAGGTCAAATACTTGATGCTTTTCACACTACACGGGCGTGCTCCATGCATTACCTTACCTGTGGTACCTGTGATTCATCAGACCAGGGCACCTTCTTCCATTGCTATATGGTATAGTTCTGATGCTCACATGTAGACACTTTCGGTGGTCGACAGGGGTCAGCATGGGCACTTTGCGATGCACTGTGTGTTCTGACACATTTCTATCACGGCCAGCATTAACCTTTTCAGCAATTTGTGCTACATTAGCGCTTCTGTGGGATCAGACCAGACGGGCTAGCCTTCGCTCCCCACATGCAGCAGTCAGCCTTGGGTGCCCCTGACCCTGTCGCTGGTTCACTGGTTGTCCTTCCTTGGACCTTTTTTGGTAGTTACTAACCACTGCACACCGGCAACACAACACAAGACCTGCCATTCTGGAGATACTCTGACCCTGTTGTCTTAGGCATCACAATTTGGCCTTTGTCAAAGTCGCTCAGATCCTTACACTTGCCCATTTTTCCTGCTTCCAACACATCAACTTTGAGAACTGACTGTTCACTTACTGCCTAACATATCCCATCCCTTGACAAGTGCCAATGTAATGAGATAATCATTGTTTTTCACGTCACCTGTCAATGGTTTTAATGTTATGGCTGATGAATTACTAGTACATTCATGTGTACAATTGATCTATACAGTGTAATATTCATCAGCCAATAACTGAGCAATATCAAAATAGCCAGTTTTCTGTATATGTTATATCATTTAGTAAATAATTCATTATTTTACTTCTGTTTTATTTTATCAGAACTGGTCCATCATCCTGTAACTGTCACACTGGTGTCTTATAGAGAACTAAAGTCTGTCTCAGTGTTATGACTAGTAGATCACTTCCTTGTTCTCAGTCATACTGAAAATGCAAGTGCAGAATGGACTACACACAGAAGCACATGCATGCATCATTTGAGTTCTGTTTTATGGCATTTTATACAACCTATAATGTTCAACTCAAAGGTTGATTTTGTGATATTTGTGGTTCATATGTTTTAGCAGTATAGGTGGATATCTACATCTCTACCTGTAGCACTATCTATCACTAAGAATAAAATCATCATGAAGGAAATGATGGATTGAAGTGCATAAGTGTTAGCACTCAGTGTTAATTATAGAGCTCAGGTATCCTGAGCAGTAGACAGATGTGTTATCAACATGACTGACATACCATTTATGCATGTTTTTTCAAATGGATGTCTGAATTAGCCATGTACATGTACCACTTTTGTGGTTGTTGTTGTGGATACTGTTGATATGGCAGGTTTGTGGTGAAAGGTTTAAAATATAATTTATTAGGCAGTCCTACTGTGTGTTTCTCCGAACAAACAGCAGATAATCTGAACCATGATCACAGTTTGGTCATAAGTGGTAGTATGGGATATTTGAGTGGCTAGAGCTGAGCAGAGGTGGGGGGTTTTGCTGTTAGCCTCTTGTAGGCACTCAAAATAAGGACGGAACGCATAAGTCCCACCTGTTAAAATTAGATTAAAGCAAATCAGATCAGCAGAAAGACCGTCAGGAATTTGGTAAACAGCTTACTGACAGTTATCTGCTTGTGTGTTTCCCTGTGTTTTCAAAAAAAAAAATGTTTAAGGCCAAAAACAAACTGGGGGCCGAACAAACAAGTGACACATTCAAAGATTTACAGTTTCTCCAACAGACATGTTTAATACACAACAACAACAACAAAAAAAACATGGCATCATGCTCAATCTGTAAAATGCAGCAAAACAACAAAGGCTAAAGGGAAAGTCACTGCTAGTATGCTGATGTCATCTGTAGCCACTGTTTTTGTAAAGATGGGGGAAAAAAAATCGCAATCAACAGTACTGACTATGTGTATGTACACTACCACTGTGTGTCTGTGTGTGGATGGATGGATGGATGCAGTGGTGTTTGAAAGTTTGTGAACCCTATAGAAGTTTATATACCTGCTTAAATATAACCTAAAACATCAGATTTAGTCTTCAAAGTAGATAAAGAGAACTCCATTAAACAGATTAGACAAAAATACTTGTCATTTATTTATTGAGGAAAATGATACAATATTACATATCTGTGAGTGGCAAAAGTATGTGAACCTCTAGGATTAGCTGTTAATTTGAAGGTGGAATTCAGGTGTTTACAATCAATGTGATGACAGTCAGGTGTGAGTGAGCACCCTGTTTTATTTAAAGAACAGGGATCTATCAAACTTCACAGCACATGTTTGTGGAAGTGTATCATGGCACGAACAAAGGCGATTTCTGAGAACCTCAGAAAAAGAGTTGTTGATGCTCATCAGCCTATCTCAATACCTCAATACACCAATATCTCAATACACCTCAGAGTAGATATACTGTATATTTATACAGTGAGGGTTTTCTGCTCACCACAGTTGTAAAGAGTAATTCTTTGAGTTACAATAGCCTTCCAGTCAGCTGGAAACAGTCTGGCCATTCTCCTCTGACCTCTCTCATCAACCAGGCATTTCTGCCCACAGCACTGTCACTCACTGGATGTTTTGTGTTTTTCATACAGTTCTTTTTAAACTCTAGAGGCTGCTCTGAGTAAAAATCCCAGGAGATCAGCAGTTTCTGAAATACTGAAACTGCCTGGCACAAACAACAGTGCCATGGTCAGTGTCACACATCCAAGTTTTTTCCCCATTCTGATGTTTGATGTGAACATTAACTGAAGCTCTGGACCTGTATCTGCATGATGTTATGCATTGTACTGCTGCCACATGGTTGGCTGATTCGATAATTGCATGAATGTGTTCCTAATAAAGTGACTGGTGTGGGTTTGTATTAAAATGGGTTATCTACTTCATATGGCTTTGCTACCTACCACATTTTATGGGTTTATTAGCCTTATTACATTTTTTTTTTTTGTTCCTCACTCTGACTGAAATCAGTAAATAACAAACAACCTCACTGAGACCATTCATATTTCACAACAGATCATGCGTTTTCTGAGTGATCTGAGTGTCATATTTTCCTTTCAGTTCTAAACTGAAATATGAAATCTAGATACGTATGTGTGCTTTGAATAATTTCTAATATAAAGCAGCATTGGCTACTTTTATAGATATGATATACAGTAGCTAATAGTTGTGTGTATTTTTCTCCTGAAACCAATGGCAACCATAATCAATATGTTGACATTGTCACAACTGTGTGGGTTTTATTAACTGTGGTTTTATTAACTGACCTATTGAATAAATAACAAGCATTTGGTGCATCATCAACATTACGAGGCCCCACAAACGTAATGGTTGCAAGTCACACACCTCACAGAGGGGAGGAGCTTTTCCTCTGTGGCCTTTTTTTGCTCTTTTACTTCAGTCAGTGTGGTGTACACAGGAACAGAAAGGCTTGTGTGACTGTATTGTTCTCCAAAGCTCTATTTTTGGATCGTATCATTGTCTGCTCAAAGGTGAGTTTAATTTGACCTCTGTGTTGATTGCCCTTTCTCTTTATGTGGTGCTCCACTTAATATCATGGAGCAAATTGAAAAGGGTACTGAAGTCTTATTGCAAACTGTATACAAACCTACACTGCAGTTTAATAGGAATTGCAGGATCTAGGGTATTTTTGTGTAATCACAATCCTCCTCTGATGATTATATGATTTCTGTATGATTTTTTTTTCTTGTGTTTGAATATTATACCTTCATGCGTTGAGCTGATCACTGGTTCTTCTTTCTAAGAATGCATGCAACCAGTGCATGTGAGAACTGACTGGAAGAAAATCTTAGTTTCGGTATGCGATTTGTTTGGAAGCCAAACTTGTTCCTGTCTATTTTGTCTTTTTCGTCTAACTCAAACTATCTCGGGTCTCACTGCGTGTCTAGATCTGGCTGTTCATCAGTGTATATCTTCTACAGTTCCTCGTTGCCTTTGACTCTAAAACCCTCTTCTTAAAATTCTGTTTCTTACTTGCAAGATGTGTTGACTTCATCTGACAGTTCTGCATTCTGTTCAGTCTTGTGGTCATTTCCTTTTTCACAAAGAAAGACCAAGTAGGTGATGTGATCTGTTCCATGCATGTTAGGGTGTTACTTTTGTTCCACTTGCGCTAGTGAAATAGGCTTCCCTGTACCACAGTAATCAAGAATAAACGTTTCCTCATAGCTGATACTAACAAAAGAAAAACCCCAAACTCTTGTTACAGTGTAACAGTGGCACCAGCAAATGATGTTTCACAGGTTGAAGGATTTATTTCCTGATGAATGTGTCGGTATTTCATTCAGGAAATTCTGGCCTCAAATAATGTTCTTCCTGGTGCAGATGGATGTTCAAGTCAGACACTAAGGCAACTTTGACCATGTTTTCACAACCATGTTTTCATATTCAAGGTGTTGAAGGCTGTCTGGTTGCCCCTCTCAGACCAGCATGCAAAAGAGATAGCATGATAGCACGACAGCCAATCAGATGAAGAGGTCCAGTGAGAGAAGTACACCTCACAACATGACAGTAGCAATGGGGAATAGCATGTGCATGCAGAATGAAACCAAGCTACATCCGTTTTTTCCTTTTCACTGTTCCTCCATGCATGTTTCACGTGCACATTCCCAGACTCCGGAAAGACAGGAGTTGGTTGCTATGGCAACACAGTCAGAAAAGTCCTGCTTTGGATTTTACGCTCATAGTCACATACACGCACATTACAATTGCTCTCTCATCAGTCTGTGCAAGCGTTACACTTTACACTATCTGACAGTGAGATGAATGAGGAAGTATGATAGAGGAAACACTTGGAGTTGTAAAGATTAGTTGCCTGAATAGTCCATGAAAACGTTTGTCATCAGTGAAGAGGTCTGGTTGATGAGTCTTGCATTTTTGTCTTGATGTACAATCACTTGATGGACAAGTGTTACAGAACAGAAGCGTTTATGGTGTGAGTGAATAGAAGGTATTTATGGTATGAGTAAGTGGCTATGCATTACATGAGGAAGTATTTTTTCATTTGCGAAAGTAGCACTTGAGTGTATACAGTCTCAGCACACTGTAAACTTGTTTTGGTGATGTAGTTTTCATAAAGAGGAGCGCACAATTAGCAGTGGCTGTGAAACTAATCATAGTCTCAGTATTGGCCTGCGTTTGTCATTTGACAAAGGAATGCATGACCCATTTCCAATTGCCAATTGATCGGAAGGTGTTGATTCATTTTCTATAACAGCACGGCTCTGACCGTGTCTCTGGCTGCAAGGTTTATGCAGGATAGTAGATACGCCACATAATTTGAGCCTAACAATAAACAGAGTATTGTTATTAACAAAGAGCAGCTGAAACGTTCAGGAAGGAGGCAGTTATTTAACATTTCATGGAAGTAGTCTCCAGTACTGGTGCTATCTAACAGTCAGAGGTAAAGCCCTTCCTTTAGTTTTCCATACGAGTTTGCATTTTGCAGTTTACATTTACATTTACGGCATTTTGGCAGACGCCCTTATCCTTATTTCATTTATACATCTGAGCAGTTGAGGGTTTAATAATAAATTGATGATTAATGATTAAATGATTAATAATAAACTGTTTATTATTAATCAGTCCCTCCAGGATTTCGCGATTATGCAATCGCAGAAATTAACGCATAATCAAGCGAACTCCACAATATTCGCTTGCAATTTTTCAAAATTACTGCAGATTTTCTGCAGATTTGGGCCAAGACACATCATGTGATGTCATGACATCCGGCCAAAGCCCTCTTCGATTCATGTGTGTCGAACATGAGTACAGCTAAAAGGTCTCGTTTACCAACAAACATCACTGCGAAAGACAGTGCAAAACAATTTAGTGCAAGTGCAATTTTGCCAATTCAAGTGGTTTTCTGCAGAGAAATCAAGCATTTCTGGCCACAACAATCACAAAAAAAAAAAAAATCAGCAAAATCCTGTACGTACTGATTGATATGACGAGCTGCGATTGTCTGTCTTATAAGAGAAAAAGAGGCCAGTCAAGGGAACAACTGTTTAGATCTTAAAATCTTTCGTTAAAATCTAAGTGATGACAGAAACAAACTTGTATAGCTGTTACATTAAATGTAGCTCTAAAAGGACAAAAAGTATGCTGTCTTATTTCAATTTAAAAGTGTGTAGTTGTTGTCAGACTATGGTATAAGTTTCACATCAGGGCCGTATCGCACCACCTCACTGTTGATTTTTTTTTTTTCTCTCTCTCTCTCCCTGTAACAGTAACAGTTTCATTACTTATCTTTTGCGATGTTTCATTGTTCGTCTAATAAATAAAATCCAGCTTGAAGCTGAAAGAATCAATCCGACATTAAAGTGTCATTCATTGCCCTGTACCCCAATCTCCTAATGTGTTTACAGCACTCAGCACCATCTTTCATGCCATGGGGAAAAAAAAAGAAAAGTTTGAGAATGCAATAGAACTGTGTTTTTGCGCTGGGTAAACAGTTACTGTGCAAATGCTTTATGTCTAGAAATCTCTGTGGCATAGACATGGGTTTACTATGTATTGATTTTCCTAGCACATGCTAACACGGATACAAACACAGTCGATTATCAAATACTGAGATTAGCCTCAGTGCTTAATCACATTTTTTTCCATTAGACCCAAATACTCAAGAGCCAGTTTTAGCATGAAGCGTGGGACATCTGTATTTTGTGTGTGTGTGTGTGTGTGTGTGAGGGGAAAAATAGCAATAAAAATAGCTCTGTATTTTCCATTAACTGTTCCGAGATTAGAAAGATACAAGCTATTTACATTCTTTAGTTCACTGGTTTCCCAACCCAACCCAACGCTAAATTCAGTCCACATTTTATATCTCTCCCAAGTCTCTGTACAATAATATACCACCTTGTTGACTGCAAAACCAAGGGTTGGCTTGGAAAACATTGCAAAAACTGTACACTGGTGGAACTTCATGAGAATCACAAGATTTCTTCCACCATGATCTTAGGCTCAGTGAGTGATTTAAATAAATAAATAAATAAATAAAATAAAAAAATCACTCTGTGTTGGCTGTTTTTTAAATTGATATTTTCTTGACCCAACAGAAATGTAAGGAAGCAGCATCACATTTGTGTCCACATGAGCATGGATTTATCAAATGACTGTCAGTTGATTTCCAGAGAGGAACACAGTAGGTAACACTGCCTGCTTTGACTGAGTCAGTTTCAGGGTCACTTTTCAGATAATCTTGTCAGATATGAGAAGTCTGACAGCAAGTGTGAAGTTTAACAGGATTTCAGATTTGAATCAGCCAGTTTCAAGGTCACTTATTCAGATGATCATGACATATCAAAAGCATGCTTCAACAATAGAAATCCTTCGTTCCAGTGGTACACATGCACAAACAGTTGAATCTTATAATATAAAATTTGTATGAATTTGCATGGGTGGTGGCGGCATTTTGTTCAATTTCATATAAACAACATTGTAAGAAAATATACAAATGATAACCATAACCGCAACTATAACCTTTGTAGCTTTTCACACATCTTGAGGTGTACTGTATGTACATTTGCTAGTGAGAGGCCAAGTAAGGAGGCCAAGAACATTTCTCACATCATTCTTACAGAATAAAGCAGTCATGAATCAGCACATAATTACTGAAGAATGGTGTGAGACACCATTCTTTGTCACATTTTTGTTTGCTGGTACATGTCTGAGCATGCGGAGTTAAAAAAGCCATGGCACATTCGCAACCCACCTGTCTTTCCTCATGACAAATGAAGACTAAAATAACTAAAAGGAAATTTTCAGCGAAGGTGTAATCTCTGAGCAGTTGTTAGTTAGTTTATTTTCTGATTTGGACGAAGGGAAGTGAAGGTTTAGAATGACACGCTTTAGTAGATTCTTGGGGTGTCATGTTTCAGAATAAGCAATTAGAATCCACTGCCATAATAATTTGCATGGAAAAATTCCACTAAAGAAGCACTTCCTGGGAAAAGTAATAATTAAAAACTATACAATCTACAGAGCCTGAACTTCACCAAGAATCATCAGAACAAAAATTTAGGATGGCTAAAAAGAAGACAAGGAAAAGCAAACATAGCCACCGTAAGATATGATGCTGGATCGTTCTCAAGGACCGTGTTGAAGCACTTGTTATGATTTCCACTAAGCATCAGAATATTTTACACTTTGTCTGGAAACTGGTCTTTGGACTTAAACGGGTCTTTAAACGATGACCTCAAACATGCATCCATATCAACCTAGAAATGGTTTTGAGATGTTTTGAAATGGCCATTTCAGTGCCAGGATTAGAACCCTACTGAAATCCTGTAGTAAGAACTGAAGACGTAATTTGACATACACAATCCTGAGTATATAAAAGATCTCAAAATGTTCTGTTCATAGTTCTGTTTATTCTCTCTAGAATCCATCCATCCATTTTCCATACAGTTATTCTACACAGGGTCACGGGGCGCAAGGAGTCTGTCCCAGGGAACTCGGGGCACAAGGAGGGGGACACCATGGACGGGGTGCCAACCCATCAAAGGGCACAATCTCACACACACACACAACAGACAATTTGGAAATGCCAATCAGCTTACAGTACATGTGTTTAAACCGGGGGAGGAAACCCCCAACGCACAGGCAGAACAGGCAGGCTCCGTGCACACAGAGCGGAGACAGAATTCGAGCCCCCAACCCTGGAGCTGCGAGGCAAATGTGCTAACCACTAAGCCACCATGCCCCACTCTCTAAAACCAGTGATGTCTATTACTTTGAAACCTTTTTTTAGCATAAATTAATTCATTACTTAAAAGTTTTTGAATGTTATGTTAAAATTATTTATACCACAGTGGGTGTTGAATTCTGTTTGGTCAAAATGTGTTTTTCTATAACAGCAGCTCTGACAGTAGTTACAGCTATAAGGCAAATCACAGGTCTATTTTAATGTACTTGTACATTGTACTAATACATTATTGATTCTATAGTAACAGTTCATTCAGAGGGACTTGTTAAGATTAAAAACGCATACATATTTATATAACCTACGGAAGGAGTCTTCAGTGTCAGTGTTTTGTAACAGTCAGAGGTAAAGTTATAACTTTTATAAAGTTTTCAGACATGACAATGGCTTTTAGACAGAGGCCTTTTTTTCTTGTACTTTTTCAGTAGCCTGACAAGCTTCATTTTATTATTTTATTTGTTTTATGTGTTTTATTGCAGCAGGAATGGACAAAAAGTACAATGTGTCATTCTTTTATTAATAAAAATTGTAATTGGTAAATTGCTGTTGCATAAGAGCAAGACATGTTGGTATTGGAAAACAGTCACATCACCCAGTCGCTTCTTTTTATATAACAACATGCCTGGTCATGTTTTATTCCTTACAAATCAAAATATCAGTCATTGCATCTGTTCTTTGTTTTAAATATTTATTTTTTCTCGCCATCATGAAGAATGTCAGGTGCTTAGAGATTCATGTGAACTACTTCTCACCACCCATATTGTTGCTGTCCCATTGAGTTTGTTTCATGAGCCTGCAGACAGTATAAAAAAAAATTTTTTTTTTTTTTTAAATTCTCCACTACCCAACCCCTTTCTGTCTGTCTCTCAGATCTTGGCAGTAGGCCTGCAGATCGAGCCAGTCGCAATGAGAAGCCACGTCAGGGAAGCAGAGCAAGCGACAGAAGCTCCACAGGAGTAAATGGAAAAGGCTCAAGACGCCAGCTTCCTCAGCGTATCAAACCACAAGGTAGAAATACGCGCACACACACACACACACACACACACACACACACACATGTACCCACAGATGTTGTCATTAATCATTAAACAAGCCATGACCTGCACACACTGTATGCTATACCACAGTGTTCTTTTAGTTCATGCATAGAAAGTTCAGACTTTTATCTGAGCCATGACATCAGATAAAAAGCATTAGGTTCTACACATATAAACATAATATAAATATATTATATACAGCACTGTGCAAAAGTGTTATGCACATGCAAAGAAATGCTGTAGAGCAAAGATGCCTTCAAAATAATGAAATTAAATGTTTCTACATTTTAAAATACCGTAAAGAGCAGTAAACAGTAGTAAATGAAACAAAGTCAATATTTGGTGTGACAAAAAAATAAAAATAGTAGTCTCTTGTACAATTTGTGCAGTTTTATAAGGAAATGAGCTGGAAAGTTTTATTGAGCATCTTGCAGAACCAGCCACAGTTCTTCTGGAGACTTTGACTTTCTCTTCTTATTTTTGCAGCCAAACCCGGCAGCCATTATGTTTTTTGTCTGAAAAGTGTCTCTTACGTAATATGCTGCTTTCTTTAATGACATTATTTTACACACATAATTTTGTGCTAGAAAACTAATGTTTGAGAATCTAAAATGTTTTTTGTACTGAATATATAAATAAAATTAAAAAAAACTATAACAAAGTTTGTACTAAAAAAAATAGGGTGCCTAAAACTTTTGCACAGTGCTGTGTATATATAAAAATTATATAGTTTTTGTAATTATATAAATATAATAATATAAAAATTCTTCTTGTGTCAATAAATGGTATACACCATTTACTGTGAGACAAAATAGTGGAAATGCAAGACTAGACCAGGCACCAGGAATATAGTAATCTTGTGTCAATAAGTATAAATAAAATGAAAAATTTATTATTTTATTTATATATTTAATACCTGGAAGTTTTAGCATTTACTATATAATTTGGTTATTGCCTATTCTTCACTGAACAACGAATATACCAGTAGTTAGACACTGTTGATTAACTTTCTTTTATGCTTGAATGGAAAAATCACAACATTTTCAGTGATGCACAGTTCACGCTGAATCACACTGGCCACATCTGTGTTTTTTTTATTTATTTTTTTAATCCAAAATGAGAAGCCAACCCTGCACTGATGGGCCATCAGAACCACTTTTCAAAGAGACAGCTGTTTCCTATAATGTGGTTGTGTGTGTGTGTGTGTGTGTGTGTGTGTGTGTGTGTGTGTGTGTGTGTGTGTGTGTGTGTTTATGGGTGTATTATGGTTTGTGGTTCTACCAGGGAATACTGATTAGAGTTTACTCTATATAGTGACCTGTCACTGAGAGTTTGATTTGCTGTTTAGAACTGGAGAGCATTTCCTGGCTTAATGAGAGACCGTTCCGTTTAAATTAGAAGCTCATATGACCTAAGGTTTATGTGAGACATCCAGCCACACAGAACTTTTTACACAATTATTTACAATGAAATGTTGTCATGTTTGATTTTGCTCTTAGTTGCTGTACAATGCATGCTAAAATAAAGCACTTAATTGCAGTGTGAATGAGGCTTACAAGCCCAAACTTTCATTTTATCTTTTACTCCTTTACTTTTCTGTACAAAGCTTAGAATCACTTACTTGGTTTTTGTCACAAAACCTACAAACAGTTATGCACAGAACATTGTCACAGCCCTGATGGAGTAGCGATGATGTACAGTGTGTGTGTATGTGTGAGAAAAGCTTCTCAGTCTTGGTTGTTTATGGCTAGAGGTCGACGGAGTAGTGGATTTTACCGATAACTAAGTTGGCAATAACCGATTAATCAACCGATGAATGAAAACATAACACTCAAAGTAAAATATTGCTGAACTTCATTACAAAAATAAACAGTACATTCAAACTGAACCAAAAAGTAAAACTCCAAATAACATAAAAATAGAGACATCCAAAATGAATCAAAAAACACTTCAAATAGCACAACAAAATTTGTCAGGGACAGTTTTTATTTCGCCTCTAGAGGTCGCTCTCATACTGTATAATGACAGCAGACCCTTCTCAACCGCTCTCGCAATGGATGCAACCTGGAAAAACTATTGCTGTGGCTTTATAGTACCGATATAGAACCGATAGTTCCAGCAATCGGTTATCTGTGCCGATTAATCTGCAAAACCAATCGGTCAGTATAGTGATGTATTCTGAGAACACTGAGTGTAGAATGGTTTGCTAACTAAGGCTCATTACTAGGCACTAATTAAGAGCTTATTACTAGACACTTATTTTGGTCATTAAAGTGGCCAATTAGCCATGCCATTGCCTTGATTGCTAAAAAGATTGCTTTGAATCTCGTACCAAGCAGGGCGAGGCAGTGTCCTTGAACTGAAGCATGGTGTCTGGTGTTTGTTAAAGCATGAACAGAAATTGTGTTTGAACAGTGTTACCTCCTCAGAGATAAGATAGGAAGTGGTCACCCTGTTTGTTTAGTTCACAGACCAGTGAACAAGTTTAAGTTGAGTTTAAAATGCACAGGATGAGTGCGGATAAGAGCTACGATAAGATAAGGGACTGCAGCTCTGTTTCTTACATTCAAGGCTGCTAAGGATAATAGAATGTGACTATTATCTAATATGTTACATAGCATTTTGGGATAAGAGGTACTTTTTAATGCCGTTTTGAGTTTTCTGTGTATTTCTCTGGTCCTGCACTATAGTGCCTCCTAAGCCAACACACCTCCAGACTCCGGTGACCGAGCTGTGTAAGCCGCTGGGCAGGAGCTCACCCTTTAGCTCCAAGATGGAGGAGGGAGGAGGAGGAGGAGGAGGAAAAGGCAGAGTGTCTGACCTCATCAGCCGCTTTGAGGAAAACAGGTACACACGCAAAAGGTAGCCAATAGGAGGGCTACAGGCTTTTCTGCTTGGTGCTTTCTTCCTGGTCTCTTTGCCGCTTCTTGAAAGCTACAGAAATGCTGTCAGACGCCTGATAAGCAAAATAATTAAGCGCTTGATGTTAAAGCGAATCACTTTGTATTACTTGGCAGTTGCGTTTTCACATCCTCTAGTGTAGTAGTTCTCAAAGACTCTAAACCAGTGAGTCTGTGATTTTGTATTTTGTTCCAGTGGTGGAACTCACAGCCCACCATTATATAAGTTATTCTACGCTCACTGGCCACTTTAGCAGGAACACTTCTGCACCTGCTCCTTCATCCAGTCAGACAATCATGTGGCAGCACAATGTTATTGGCTGACTGGATAATTGCTTGAATGAACAGGTGTATAAAGTGGCCGGTGGGTTATTTATTGTCAAGTTCTTATTGTGTTTTTTGTTTTTTTATTTATTTAATGGTAAACAGGGTAATAACTAAATTATTGTTAGTTATTACCCTGTTTCTCTGGTCACTTGAAGTGTATGGGTGGATTCAAACCTCACTAACTTAATCCCTAACAAGTAGGTCTATAAATAATGACAAATTGGACGTAATGTGTTCCGTCAGTGGATAGCTGAGGGATATAAACATCTGTGGTGCCAATAAATAGCCTGAAAATTAATATACACGTTTAAATCATATGTCTAATAATTGAATAGGGGAAAAATCTGTGTTATGATGGTCCATGGAATTTATTTTAGAGTTTTCAGGATAGTTCCTGGCTGCAAAACGTTGAGATTCCCTATTGTAGTGATGTTGGTATGCATCTTTTGTTCACAGGGGCATGGTGGCTTAGTGGTTAGTACTTTTGCCTCGCACCTCCGAGGATGGGTGTTCGAATCCCGTCCCCGCCCTAAGCGCGCGGGGTTTGCATGTTCCCCCCGTGCTTTGGGGGTTTCCTCCAGGTACTCCCCCAGTCCAAAGACATGCGTTGTATGCTGATTGGCATTTCCAAATTGTCCGTAGTGTGTGAAGGTGTGTGCAACGGATCCAAGGTGTCCCCCGTCTTGTGCCCCGAGTTCCTTGAGATAGGCTCCAGGCTCCCCCGTGACCCTGTGTGTAGGATAAGCGGTCTGGAAAATGTATGGATGGATATTTGGAATGGAATCTTTTTATAGCATTGAGTATGTAATTTGGTTATTGCTCGTTCTTCACCAGCTTGGACACTTTTTCAATTGGATACAAATGAGTATTAATTCAGTGTTGTCAAAAACCAGCCATATTATCACTCTCTATTTCCTCAATTCATGCATAAATGTTTTCAAAAGGTAACAAGCACTAATTCATCACTACCTGAATGTCACCATTTATGAAGAGCCACCCACTGTCGTAATGCGTCCTTAATTGTGTAACCAACAATGAGGCAGACTGTGAAAAATATTCACCGTCAGTTTCAAGGTTGTACAGGAAGACTTAATCAAAAAGTAGAAGTTGGGTGACTTCCAGTTGCTAGAAATGGTTTCTCAACAGTGGTGTTACGAAGAGAAGAGATGGGATTTCGAATGAGCAAGACGAGAGTCCTCTAGAATTGCTAAGATATTAGATTTATATTTTGGAGCCTAAACACTGGTAAGAATATATTTTTACTATTCTGTTTTATATGTTGTGGCTCACGCAGACACAGTTTAGTGACGTTAGACTGCACTCTACTGGTGGAATTTAGCAAATCCATTATTGTCAAGTGTTTTATGGCTCATTTCATTCTTTTACTTTATATACCGTAATCCTGCGAGTTTCAGTCAGATATGGTGCTCTTGGCTGTAGTACATACACATCATTTAAATGTTGCTTTTACATTTACAGAGGCAGGTTGACTCATGGGTAATATTACATGTATCAGGCTGGTACAGAATGTTACATATGTGTGTGAGAAATAGACTAAGACTATGAAAGTCTTATGACCGTATGGAAAAACAAGTGTATAAAGTACAGGTGCATCTCAATAAATTAGAATGTCGTGGAAAAGTTCATTTATTTCAGTAATTCAACTCAAATTGTGAAACTCGTGTATTAAATAACTTCAATGCACACAGACTGAAGTAGTTTAAGTCTTTGGTTCTTTTAATTGTGATGATTTTGGCTCACGTTTAACAAAAACCCACCAATTCACTATCTCAACAAATTAGAATATTTCATAAGACCAATACAAAAAACATTTTTAGTGAATTGTTGGCCTTCTGGAAAGTATGTTCATTTACTGTACATGTACTCAATACTTGGTAGGAGCTCCTTTTACTTTAATTACTGCCTCAATTCGGCGTGGCATGGAGGTGATCAGTTTGTGGCACGGTGGTATGGAAGCCCAGGTTTCTTTGACAGTGGCCTTCAGCTCATCTGCATTTTTTGGTCTCTTGTTTCTCATTTTCTTCTTGACAATAGAGAATCTATGGGGTTCAGGTCTGGTGAGTTTGCTGGCCAGTCAAGCACACCAACACCATGGTCATTTAACCAACTTTTGGTGCTTTTGGCAGTGTGGGCAGGTGCCAAATCCTGCTGGAAAATGAAATCAGCATCTTCAAAAAGCTGGTCAGCAGAAGGAAGTATGAAGTGCTCCAAAATTTCTTGGTAAATGGATGCAGTGACTTTGGTTTTCAAAAAACACAGTGGACCAACACCAGCAGATGACATTGCACCCCAAATCATCACAGACTGTGGAAACTTAACACTGGACTTCAAGCAACTTGGGCTATGAGCTTCTCCACCCTTCCTCCAGACTCTAGGACCTTGGTTTCCAAATGAAATACAAAACTTGCTCTCATCTGAAAAGAGGACTTTGGACCACTGGGCAACAGTCCAGTTCTTCTTCTCCTTAGCCCAGGTAAGACGCCTCTGACGTTGTCTGTGGTTCAGGAGTGGCTTAACAAGAGGAATACGACAACTGTAGCCAAATTCCTTGACACGTCTGTGTGTGGTGGCTCTTGATGCCTTGACCCCAGCCTCAGTCCATTCCTTGTGAAGTTCACTCAAATTCTTGAATCGATTTTGCTTGACAATCCTCATAAGGCTGCGGTTCTCTCGGTTGGTTGTGCATCTTTTTCTTCCACACTTTTTCCTTCAACTCAACTTTCTGTTAACATGCTTGGATACAGCACTCTGTGAACAGCCAACTTCTTTGGTAATGAATGTTTGTGTCTTACCTAGTGAACCAAACTGAGAGACCATTTTGAAGGCTCAGGAAACCTTTGCAGGTGTTTTGAGTTGATTAGCTGATTGGTATGTCACCATATTCTAATTTGTTGAGATAGTGAATTGGTGGGTTTTTCTTAAATGTAAACCAAAATCATCACAATTAAAAGAACCAAAGACTTAAACTACTTCAGTCTGTGTGCACTGAATTTATTTAATACACGAGTTTCACAATTTGAGTTGAATTACTGAAATAAATGAACTTTTCCACGACATTCTAATTTATTGAGATGCACCTGTAGAGCACGGGTTAGGGGTCTGCGGAGTATAGTCAACGGGTATGGGATTTTCTTTTTCAACCCATCAGTGAGTTTTCTGTACTTAGGCAAGCAGGTCTACAAATAATGTCAACTTTGATCTTGGATGTTTTCTGTCAGTGGAAAGTTCAGGAACCAAACACTCTATGGTTGCAAATGATGCAAATATTGTAAAAAAGCTTTTAGATTATGTTCGCGTGGGGTTTGTGAAAATTAATTTACAATTAAATGGGTCCCTAACTTCAAAATGTTTCAGAACCCTTGGTTTTAAAGTAGCTAAGCTCTTTCTTTCCATCCTCATTTTTACCTAATGTTAAAATGAAAATGAATTCCTCTGTTATTAAAGCCTTGGTTATTCTTCACTACGGATTATTTTCTCAGAGCTGGGCACTGGCTGAAGTAGCAGTCTCTTATGGAATTATCTGCCACCCACAACAAGCCAAAGATGCTGATATCTACTCTATAAATACACACACGTACATCCTGTTTGTGTTTCAGGTCTAATGACGTCGTCTTTTTACGTTTTGTGTAGGAGTCGAGCTCTTTATTGTGTCACTTGAGTCAAGTTCCTGTGGAGGGCCTTGAGACAGACAATGAAAATGTGTTGTAAGGTATTGGCGTTAGCAGTAGCTGATGGCTGTTAAAAGGAGTGTTTAGGAGAGTTTGTGGATCCTGAAAGCAGGTTGCATTTCGACTAATTTAACTCATTCAAGATCTTAAAAGGGAATATAATAATTGATTCTTTTGTGCCTTTGCTTTGTTTGAAAAGGTATTACATTCGATTGTACAGCTGAATGTAGGTTCAGCTGCATAGCAAATGACAGGTTTATATCAACTCATTCGAATATGTTAACGTTTCTACAGTTAATTGTATAACAGCTAATTGTATGGTAGATGCTCCTCATAATCTAAGCCTAATAATAAAGAGACTAAAGAATCGTGTTGTTATATAACAAAGAAAAACATGTAATCGTTGATGCTGTGAAGCTTTCTGCAAGGAGATGTTTACGTAAGGAGTTTTTCCACCATGGGAGAGCCTTCACGACCAAGGCTTTTGCACTTCCTGGTTTCCATGACAAGCTGTGTTTTTGTCTAATTTAAAAAAAAAAAAAAAAGAGAGAGAGAGAGAATGACTGCTTTGTTAACGTTAGACAACATTAAACGTAACTGATCAAAAGTCTTTCATTAATAAGTTCAAAATTGTAATTGGCAGATGGCTGTGGTATAAAATGAATGAAACACTCGGGAAATAATCCACTTTGGGGTGGCAACGGCACATGCTGTTCTAGTATTATTTCCTAGAACAGCATGTTCCAATACAGCATGGAGTAAAAACTGGTCAGTATCATCTCACCTTTTTGACCCAGAATTTTTTTTTTTTAACTAAACAGCTGATTGCACAGTGTCCTGGTATGGTGTGGTCCACTGCACCGACCACACCACCCTCAAGTCCTGCCATCCACCCTGTACAGGAAAGGGCTGTCTGCAGGTGGGCCGCAGTCTGGGAAGCAGCTGGAGGGCCTGCAGGATGTGTTTATGTGGGGTGTGTGTTTAAACACTGAGTACTCGTTGTTTCTGCTTCTCTGGCCCTTTTTTTGTGTGAAAAGTCTATAGAAAGCAGAATCTAATTTGGATTATGTCTTCACTTTTTTTTTTGTTTTCCACCTGCACTGCTGAACCTATAGGTAGAGTTTTTAAAAACTTAAGCAAAATGTAGTATCACTCTGTCAAAGAGCTTGTGTGTGTGTGTGTGTGTGTGTGTGTGTGTGTGTGTGTGTGTGTGTGTAATCTTGGCACGTGCTCTGAAATAGGGCAGCAGGCTATCTCTCGGGACTCGGCGCGGCTGTACCTCTGCAACCTATCCTCTCTTTTCCTTTGCCTGTTCCTCCCATCCTCCTCTTCCCTTTTTTTTTTTACCTCCCCTGACCTGCATGCTCTCACATCCTCCGATAACACTGAAACTCGCATGCGCAGTTTCACACACACACACACACACACACACACACACACACACATTGTACTGCCCTACATGATAGAGGAAGTTTGTGCAGCTAGAGTGGAGTATTTTTAACTCAGACACATTTTCACACATGCTCCCTCTCGCTAGTTTTCTCGCCAGCTCTCAAATTCTGAACTGGAGCTCTGCGCACAGAAGAGGCTTTTTACTGATTAGCAAAAAGAGATTGACCTACCTACTGTACTCTCTGTCTCTGTCTTTTACACACAGACACACAGACAGGAGGGACGGCTCTCCTCAGAAACACTCAGCCAAACCTGCTAAGTGCAGTCCGGTACACAGGAGCTGCCAGAACGAGACTGATGCTAAAGAGCAGACTCAGGACGGTAGCACCAGCCATGACCTCATGCCCTCTACCAATGGAGTGTTAGGTCAGATGGACAGAAATGGTGATGACAGCGGAGCTGTGAAACCAGATGGCGAACCGCTGCTGAATGGAGACATGGTGGAGCAAAGTTTGGACAGGGAAGCAGACGCGTCTCAGAGTGTCATCGAGATGCCTGAGAAAGAGGATGAGAGCAGGAGAAGAGAGACTGAGACAGAGAATGAGGCCAGTACGGATGATGGGGGTATGGAACACAAGGTGGGTGTGTGTCATGGGTTACTATACATTTAGATATTTTTAACTTGGACAGCTGTATTTATCATATTTTTAATATAACGTGTGTGTGTGTGTGTGTGAGAGAGAGAGAGAGAGAGAGAGAGCACTGTGGGTTGTTTTGCTTTTGTGTATTTCCAGTCTCGCACAGTCTCGGGGACAGAGAGTGACTCGTTTATTTGACACATCCTGCATATTGGTGCTGTGTGATCTCCCCAGAGTTGCCAAGCAGGTGCTAACTATAGAGCCATAAAGTCAGCTTCCTCTAGAGAAGCTTATTTACCTCGTGTAATACTTCCGAGCAGTGCGGTAGAGTTACATGTGCAGTATTTTTCTGATTCACTAATCTCTCTGATACCATTTTAAATTTCCCCGCTCTATGTACTGTATGTTGTGAATAATCTAGCACCTACGTTCTAGCAGTGTTGTCTAAATGGTTATGGCTAATCTGATTAGATTAGATTAAGAAGTTGTTAACAGCTCAGAGATAACTGACTTTCTCAGTAGATCTGTATAAAGCTGTAATGTTACGCATGAGCTCTGTTTATGAATCAGTCACAGTCTAACTTACTAACACTAACTTAGCTAACGTTAATGATGAACAAATCATAGTTTGTGGGATTCTGACAGTTTTGATGTGAGCTGAAGAGAACAGTTTACCAACTAGCTAGCTTTTTTTTTTTTTTTTTCTTTCGATAATAATATTTTAACTCCAGTTAAAGACACTCCGTAATAAATAAATAAGCTGTTTGTGCTTCACGGCATGTGCACAAGATGTATGAATTGGTGGGTATTTTTTTTTCCATGAGGGAGATGAAAACTGAGTGTGATTTTGAAAGAAAGAATAAGGAAGATTACTCTGATGAAATCAGTGTCAAACGGATGGAGAGAAAAGAAGAACTGTTCAGTCTGAAAATGGGGCTGTGACAAAATGCTGGCTTGAAGCTAAGATTAGGAATCCATCCGTCTAAAAAACTAGCCTTTGCGATGGCAGGAGGGCATAGGGGCATTCCCTAATAATGTTTTCATGCGTATTTACAGATCCGGGCATTTCTAATGAGAGTAATGGTGTAGAGATGTTTCTAGGTCTCCTGGGAGATCAAAAGTGCTATCAAACATGTTATTGTACATGTATTATTTTAATGTTTTGTATGTATGTTATCATGCTTTACTATAATGCTGAGCTCTAGCAATGCATGCGAGTTGTCTAACCATGGGATTCAGTGTTATGTGAAGGTTACATGAATGTAATTTATGTAAGCTTTTTGGGATGAACTGGAATACTGATTGCACCCAGGGCCTACTCATTTGACATCAGTGCCTGACCCCACTAATGATCTTGTGGCTGAATGAACGCAAATCACGTTTACGGCACGTCAACCCGCCAAAATCTACTGCAAAGCCTTCCCAGAAGAGTGGAGGTTATTATAACAGCAAAGTGGGGCCAACTCTGTGTCCACGGTTTTGAAATGGGTGCATTTAGTTGTAATGGCCAGGGGTCCACATACTTTTGGCCATATAGTTTATCTCTCTTTATGTCTCTGTCAACACTAGCCCCCACTTTTACTGTACATACTTGTTTCCTCTTTACCACACTCTCATTTCCTTTCTGTCTGGCTTGGTCTTTTAATTCCACATCGTGTCCCATATACATTCTGCACGTACACTCTCAGTTAAAAAAGGGTACTAAACTATACAATTCCTTGTCAATGGGTTGTTATCCTCAAGCATACACCTTTTGTACTTTTAGTATATATATCTTAAAATGGATGTAACTGAATACATTGTTCAGAATCTTTTTTATGGAAAGCTTGCCAGATATCTGGTTGAGACTAGAGGTGTGAGACAGAGTGGGGTCCCACAGAAAAAAAATTAAGGCTTTTACTTTCATGTGGGTGATCTGTTATATATGTAGCTTGTGGGTGTGAAGAGGTCTGATATGAATCTCAAGGCAGTGCTGCATGATGCATTTTCATTTATCCATCCTTAGTACCTGCCTGGTCTGGGCCACAATGGTTTAAATTGAACTACTAGTTTTTTTGTATTTTGGGAAATAAAACCAACTAAATTCCTTAGAATATACTGTAGGCAGACACCAAAAAAAAATTTTTTCTTTTAAAGTATTTGTTATTTGCTAATCTCTCTGATACCATTTTGAATCTATGTTCCTTCTTTATGTATGCTGTGAATATTCTAGCACCAATGATATAGCAGTAATGTTTATACGTTTAATGGTTTAAATTATACTACTAGTTTTGACTAATTCCCTTAGACCAGTGGTCACCAACCCTCTTCCTTGAGATCTACCTACGTGCAGGTTTCATCTCCAACCAAAATCTAACACAACTGTTTTCGTTGATCAAGAACTTCTTAAGGCGATGATTAGATGGTCAGTTAGGCGCGATTTTGGTTGGAGCTAAAGTCTTCAGGAAGGTAGATCTCCAGGAACAGGTGTGGTGACTGCTGCTGTACCTTAGACAATATTGTAGGCAGGCACAAACAACAACAACAATAATAATAATAATCCGCTACATTGCTATACATTAGCTCGAGTAATGTAGCTGAGGTTGAGGAACTGTCAGAGCCAGAATTCACACACCATGCTGACAGTGCTGCCATTTCTACCTTTTATTTATTTTTGCCAGTGTTTTCTGTTGTCTCCAGGGGCATAGTGGTAGGGTTCATGTTTAATTTCCCCCCACCCCACTGACACTTGGAGCAGCACCGTGATTTGTCTTTCTACACCAGGAAGTTCTCTCTACAGCCCTTAGCTAGCAACAATGGCTCTGTGTGTGTGGTATAGGAACCACTGGAGTAAAGTCACAGGGTATTATGTGTGTGGTGGAGAATGAACTTTGGCTTTAACCTTTGGAGCCCAGTTTCCCATTCAGCTGCGACATCCTTAGCACGCAGAATATTCACAGCCGTACGTCTTGCTTAATAGACGTGCTGAAGGTTGGAATTCAGCTTGCACTGCACACCTTTGTGTGTTCCTGCCCTCAAGGCTTTATAATTATCTAATCATATGACTTAGACCCAAACTGTGTAGTGTAAAGGCATACCAGGATGGGAGTTGGGAAACAGTCGCTGAGGCCAATTCCACGGCGTTGAGATTGTAATATGAGCTGATAAGGAAATGTGTGCAAGTCAGTCACTGTGGATTGTGATTCGTCTAGCTTTCTAGACTGGTCCACCTCTTCAGGCTACACTCTCTGGAGGCACCCAAGTATTTTTCTCAGCCTTGAGTCACCATGACTGTCATGTCATTATGTCATTATCCTTTTCTAAGAAAGTGTCTGAAGTAGCACATGTTTGCGCCTTCAACAAAATGTCAGCAAGTCACTGGCTATAATCTGTAGTGTTTATTTTCCCATCACATGTAAGATATTCTGCGTAGCATCTTCTCAACTTGAGGTGTTTGTGTGCTATGTATAGTTATGGCACTGCACTTTATTTTGTTCAGTTTCACCAGTGCCTCCATTTCCTGATTCAGAACAGATGATTAGTCACCTATGCACATCGCACATCACCCATGCGAATTAATCTGACTAGTAAAAGCCAGTAAGTGTGTTTTGTTTATACGTAGCAAGTAGATTATCCCCCCCCCCCCCCAGGTTGTTCAATAAGAGAAGAAAAAGAAACTCTAGTGGCCTACTGAAAACTGACCGACAGATACAGTTCTAAGGTTTCGAATTAAGCTGTCACTTCCTACTACTTCTCGCTGTAGAAGTCAACTGTACTGTTACTGATTCCATCCACAAGAATTCAGTAACCTATTTCAGGCTATGCTGTACTAAGTTGTAATAAGAGCAGCTTTGCCACACTCTCTATCTATTTAACTAAGAGAAAAACTATTCTATAGGTCTAGATTTTTATTGATTTCCCGATTCCTTTGCTGTTTTAGGAGACCAACGAACAGAAGCTGTACAAAATCGCAAATGAGCTTCTGCAGACAGAAAAGGCCTACGTTGCAAGACTAAATTTATTACAGGTAAGTGTATTTGCATTTTGTGGGTCAAAAAACAAAATGTTTCAAAACTGCACAAAAAACCAAACAATTATGATAATAAAATGCAATATTAATCAGTTCCATAGCTACATTATAGGCAGTAGGATATTTCTGAAGCGTTTTACGTATTTTATTTGTTTTATCTAAGCAAAAATAGGCTTTAAATGAGATTAACATTTTAAATTCAGCTTATTGTTATTGAGTATAGCAGATAAATTGGGGGAAAACAGACAAGGCTTACTATGAGCTATATTACTTGGATAATATACAAAAATCCACTGTTAAAAAAAATATTTTTTAAATCAAACCCTAGTTTGAATTTTATACATAATGCTGAAGGGCCATATTCAGAATCAGTGAGTTAAGTTCAAAATTTGTCAATAATCACATGAGGAAAGTTCTCTGTATTCTGTATACAGTATCTCACAAAAGTGAGTACACCCCTCACATTTTTGTAAATATTTTATTATATCTTTTCATGGGACAACACTGAAAAAATGACACTTTGCTACAATGTAAAGTAGTGAGTGTACAGCTTGTATAACAGTGTAAATTTGCTGTCCCCTCAAAATAACTCAACACACAGCCATTAATGTCTAAACCGCTGGCAACAAAAGTGAGTACACCCCTAAGTGAAAATGTCCAAATTGGGCCCAAAGTGTCAATATTTTGTGTGGCCACCATTATTTTCCAGCACTGCCTTAACCCTGTTGGGCATGGAGTTCACCAGAGCTTCACAGGTTGCCACTGGAGTCCTCTTCCACTCCTCCATGACGACATCACAGAGCTGGTGGATGTTAGAGACCTTGCACTCCTCCACCTTCCATTTGAGGATGCCCCACAGATGCTCAATAGGGGTTAGGTCTGGAGACATGCTTGGCCAGTCCATCACCTTTACCCTCAGCTTCTTTAGCAAGGCAGTGGTCGTCTTGGAGGTGTGTTTGGGGTCATTATCATGTTGGAATACTGCCCTGCGGCCCAGTTTCCGAAGGGAAGGGATCATGCTCTGCTTCAGTATGTCACAGTACATGTTGGCATTCATGGTTCCCTCAATGAACTGTAGCTCCCCAGTGCCAGCAGCACTCATGCAGCCCCAGACCATGACACTCCCACCACCATGCTTGACTGTAGGCAAGACACATTTGTCTTTGTACTCCTCACCTGGTTGCCGCCACACACGCTTGACATCATCTGAACCAAATAAGTTTATCTTGGTCTCATCAGACCACAGGACATGGTTCCAGTAATCCATGTCCTTAGTCTGCTTGTCTTCAGCAAACTGTTTGCGGGCTTTCTTGTGCATCATCTTTAGAAGAGGCTTCCTTCTGGAATGACAGCCATGCAGACCAATTTGATGCAGGGTCTGAGCACTGACAGGCTGACCCCCCACCCCTTCAACCTCTGCAGCAATGCTGGCAGCACTCATATGTCTATTCTGCAAAGCCAACCTCTGGATATGATGCTGAGCACGTGCATTCAACTTCTTTGGTCGACCATGGCGAGGCCTATTCTGAGTGGAACCTGTCCTGTTAAACCGCTGTATGGTCTTGGCCACCGTGCTGCAGCTCAGTTTCAGGGTGTTGGTAATCTTCTTATAGCCTAGGCCATCTTTATGTAGAGCAACAATTCTTTTTTTCAGATCCTCAGAGAGTTCTTTGCCATGAGGTGCCATGTTGAACTTCCAGTGACCAGGATGAGAGAGTTTGAGAGCGATAACACCAAACTTAACACACCTGCTCCCCATTCACACCTGAGACCTTGTAACACTAACGAGTCACATGACACCAGGGAGGGAAAATGGCTAATTGGGCCCAATTTGGACATTTTCACTTAGGGGTGTACTCACTTTTGTTGCCAGCGGTTTAGACATTAATGGCTGTGTGTTGAGTTATTTTGAGGGGACAGCAAATTTACACTGTTATACAAGCTGTACACTCACTACTTTACATTGTAGCAAAGTGTCATTTCTTCAGTGTTGTCCCATGAAAAGATATAATAAAATATTTACAAAAATGTGAGGGGTGTATTCACTTTTGTGAGATACTGTATGTACTCCGTATATGCAGCTGCTTAAGTTGATTCTCTGTGCATTCTCTTTTTTCTGTTTGCTGTCAACTGTGATCCAATGTAACGTAAAAGCAAGAGACAATTTAAAAAACATACAAGTTTATAGTTACATCTAAATACAAATGTGCCCAATTTCTTTATTATGACGAAAACATTTTGATGGATTTTACCATGATTGTCCGATATCTGCCTGGAAGGATATGGAATTCAGACAACTTAACATGCAGAAAACTACTGTAAATAACTTGATATTTACACACACACTCCTCCTTGGCCCTGTTGTGCAGGTGTTTTGTGCCAAGCTGATGGAGGAGGCAGGAAAAGGCACGTTCCCTTTGGAGGTGGTGAAGAACATCTTCTCCAATATCTCCTCCATCAATACCTTCCACAGCCAGTTTCTGCTGCCAGACCTGGAGAAACGCATGGGGGAATGGTGAGAGATTAAAGAGTTTTACTGCTCAGTTTCATCCTTCACTGACCAACTTTATCCTGGAACTCAATTAACTGTAAACCATTTGGAATTAAGTATACTACTCTATGTCTTAAAATGATAATTTCTTGTTTTGTTACGACTGATGGCAAAATTACATGAGAAACTAGTGCAATATCCTTTATTTGCAGTGACTTGCGAATAAGTAAACATGTTACCTGTCTGCTGATCAGTTCCTTCACAGTGGTTAGAGAGTCATCTGCCTGAAACTGTTTCAATTCCTTTGTATTTTGGGATGTCTTGCTTCAGATCCCACCAGTATACAACTGTAATTTCCTCTGAAGACACTAGAATCTCACTATAGATACGTTCTTATATGCTTTCAGTGTCTGATACTATTCTATGCCATGCTTTGACCTCTTTGTATTTTGGTTTATGAGTGTCTTGTCCCGGTCTTCACAGGGAGACGACACCTCGAATCGGGGACATTCTGCAGAAACTTACACCCTTTCTGAAGATGTATGCAGAATACGTGAGGAACTTTGATAAAGCCATGGAGCTGCTGAAACAGTGGACAGACCGCTCGCCTCAGTTTAAGACCATTGTTCAAGACATCCAGGTGAGTGCATTTTCTGTTTTATTGCTAATTATATCTGTTAGTGTTTAAAACTAGAATGGTATTACAAACTCTGACCTCTCACCAGTTGTTTTATAGCTTGCTTTTTCTGTGGTTGTTGTCCTGAGTACAGAAACAGGAAGTGTGTGGGAGTCTGACGCTGCAGCATCACATGCTGGAACCAGTACAGAGAGTACCAAGATACGAGATGCTACTCAAAGACTACCTGAAGAAGCTTCCTCAGGACCACGTGGACCGGCGGGACGCTGAGAGTAAGTCTTCCTCTGACGCTTTTTACTCGTCCCAGTCAAATCTAATAGTAGCAATTCAGTAGTCTTTGCTAATCATGTGGGTCAATGTGTTCAGCCTGCTCTCCAAATGAGCAGCAAAATATCTTAAATAATATAAGGCAGAGCTCCCGAGTGGTGGAACAGAAACAAACTCACCCTGTCGTTGGGAGATGACAGGTTTGGGAGCCAAGGGAGCAAAATTGGCCATGCTCTCTGGGTGGATGTGATGGTATACTCCCTCTCCCCTGTCAGTCACTTCGATACTAGCCAATCATGGTCATCTGTGAGCTTGTGTATGCAGAAGAGGGCACATTGCACTTGTGTGTGTTACACTGCCTTGTGACACAACAGTTTGCGCCTCGATGCACAATTCCAGTATTTTGAAACGGATCCCGTTTTTTCTTCTGCCTGTTTTGTGACCTATATCTGATTCCCGTGTTTTCATCATTCCCCTGCCAAAATGTACAAGGCTAAAAACAGCTCAGTTTTACCAGTAGTATCAGTGTGGTTGTAGAAAGGATGAGTGATTCTGTTGTTCTGACTGAGACTAAATTGACTAAATTGTGGTCTTTAGCCTCTTTATAATTTGTCTTAAAGTCTTTAATATTACATTGGCATTGGAGCCAGGAATATTGTTTTACTTATGTTTACTTTGATCGTACCGTTTTAATTTGACGTTACAGATTCTACTTGCACTCCCACTGTTTCAGCGCATCTACACTGCGAGTGAGGAGCAACGCGGCCTTGTTACTAATAGATCGCTCCTGTTATAATAAACTACAGAAGTTACACTGCAAGCGTGCAAATACAGCATAGAATGACAATAAACTTGAATTAAACTAAACCTTTTAAGCAACTCACACCAGTTTCCCCAACCACACAGTGGAGCATTTTGCAAAGTTTGTGCTCGCACATCACTGTCGTGCCTCCGTGCCACACAAGCTCTGCGTTGTAAAGTTTCCAGGTTACAGTCTTCTTCGCGGCATTTAATATAAAATGCCACCTTGCCTTAGAGGACTTGGAGGTTACACACTTTTTTCCTCTGTGACTTGACATTTGAATCCGCCTCCGTCTGATGGTGACTGAGGTCATGTTGGATATAAAGGGTAACACTGACATAAACAGTAAACTGAAGAAATGTATTGTTGTTGACTCTGGGCATTCTGCTAAAGCTAGCAGCGTCGCATTACGTGCATTTGACGTCAGGTGCCATTGACTGGGAAACGGCTTATACCTCCGGTTAGTAAAAAAAAACGCCTGTGTTCCATTTGAGATGACACTACCCTTCTAAACTTCATACACCAGACAGTTGAGTACATAATACATAGTGTACAAGTGTATAGTACCTCATTTGGGACACAACTTTGGTATGTACTCTCCGATGCGTGTTTTCGGAACAGAAGTAACGCACCGTAAATGTAAATGAGTAAATGTACCCCGTGCCGTTCGCAGACCAACTAATTGATAATGAGATTTGTTGCGAGCTATTTTCATAATCGATTATTGTCAATTTTATCGATTAGTTGTTGCAGCTCTACATAGAACACTGAAAAAAGCTGACATCTTACCAAGTCAGTCTGTATACAGGATTTCAGAGTTTTTTTGTGATCGTTGTGACCAAAAATGCTTAGTATAAAAATGCTATGTGCTTTTTTGCGTTAAACTGCTTGAGTTGGCAAAATTGCAATTGCACAAAATTGTTTTGTCTTTCACAGTGATGTTTGTTGGTAAACTAGACCTTTTAGCTGTATTCATGTTCGACACACGAATCAAAGAGGGCTTTGACTGAATAGGCGTTGTGATGATGTCACATAATGCGTCTTGGCCCAAATCTGCAATAATTTTGAAAAATTGCAAGCTTCTCAGAATATTGCGGAGTTTGCTTGATTTTGTGTTAATCTTGGAGGGACTGCCAAGTAAAAATATCTTAATATAGTCAAATTAACCTAATATTTCCTACTGTAAGATTACAATAAACCAAATATAAGATTATTAAACCTATTTTGAGACATTTTATGCTTTACATTTTTCTTATTCTATTGGCAGATCATTTTGCATTTTTCTAGAAATAAATGCTTGAAATTAGGAAAAATGATCTGCCAATAGTAAAAGTTAAAATGAGTAAATTAGTTGTTTTTGTTGTTTTTTTTTAAGTCTAGAAATAGGTTTAATAATCTTTATTATATATATCTTTATTTATATATTTGGTTTATGCCAGTCTTATAATAGGAAACACTAGATAGATTTGACTATATTTAAGATATGTTCACTTGCTAAGTAAATTGTCTACGTAGTCAGTCCAAATGATCAATTTTGGCCTAGCCTATTCTAACATAACAGTATTGATAATTTCAGAATTAGCAGAAAAATCAGATGTGAGCGTTTACACGCGAGTCAAATATCAGATATGTTTTGGATTTAGAACTTCATTTGACTGTGGCTCATATTGATGTTAAAAACAAAAAAAGGGACTGAGATGTTTACACGTATGCAACACTATCTGATCTGTGTCAGAAGGGAAACAAGTGAATTTTGCTTAGGAATGTAAATGCAGCGAAAATGTCACGTGGTCCCTGACGTATATAAAAACCTTCTTCTTATTTTAGAATCATTAGAGATTATTGCCACAGCAGCCACACACTCGAACACTGCAATTCGCAAATCTGTAAGTACTGTTATTTTCTTCTTCTCGCTTTTTTTCTCCACTTCAGTGTAATCAAATTAGAGCACACTCGACTTGCATGAGTACAGAATGACCCATATTTATCACTTTAGTGTTAAAATTTGATGGGAATTATCCTGAATATGTATTACTGTCAGTTCTCATGCTTCGTACCATTCGTCACAGGAGAATCTAAAGAAACTGTTGGAGATTTATGAGATGCTGGGGGAGGAAGAGGACATTGTGAATGCCTCCAATGAGTTTATAAAGGAGGGCCACATTCTCAAACTGGCAGCCAGGAACACTTCAGCTATGGACCGATACCTCTATTTGGTGAGTACCTCTAGTTGCTAGTGCTATTTTCCCTGCATACATTTACAATATACAGTATTCACACTCAAGCAATGTTCAGAGCAGGATAACAATTTTATATTGTTTTAAAGAATTTTGAATTGTGGCACTAGTTTTATTTAGCTTAATGACATACATACAGGTGCATCTCAATAAATTAGAATGTCGTGGAAAAGTTCATTTATTTCAGTAATTCAACTCAAATTGTGAAACTCGTGCATTAAATAAATTCAGTGCACACAGACTGAAGTAGTTTAAGTCTTTGGTTCTTTTAATTGTGATGATTTTGGTTTACATTTAACAAAAACCCACCAATTCACTGTCTCAACAAATTAGAATATGGTGACATGCCAATCAGCCAATCAACTCAAAACACCTGCAAAGGTTTCCTGAGCCTTCAAAATGGTCTCTCAGTTTGGTTCACTAGGTAAGCCACAAACATTCATTGCCAAAGAAGCTGGCTGTTCACAGAGTGCTGTATCCAAGCATGTTAACAGAAAGTTGAGTGGAAGGAAAAAGTGTGGAAGAAAAAGATGCACAACCAACCGAGAGAACCGCAGCCTTATGAGGATTGTCAAGCAAAATCGATTCAAGAATTTGAGTGAACTTCACAAGGAATGGACTGAGGCTGGGGTCAAGGCATCAAGAGCCACCACAAACAGACGTGTCAAGGAATTTGGCTACAGTTGTCGTATTCCTCTTGTTAAGCCACTCCTGAATCACAGACAACGTCAGAGGCGTCTTACCTGGGCTAAGGAGAAGAAGAACTGGACTGTTGCCCAGTGGTCCAAAGTCCTCTTTTCAGATGAGAGCAAGTTTTGTATTTCATTTGGAAACCAAGGTCCTAGAGTCTGGAGGAAGGGTGGAGAAGCTCATAGCCCAAGTTGCTTGAAGTCCAGTGTTAAGTTTCCACAGTCTGTGATGATTTGGGGTGCAATGTCATCTGCTGGTGTTGGTCCATTGTGTTTTTTGAAAACCAAAGTCACTGCATCCATTTACCAAGAAATTTTTCAGCACTTCATGCTTCCTTCTGCTGACCAGCTTTTTGAAGATGCTGATTTCATTTTCTAGCAGGATTTGGCACCTGCCCACACTGCCAAAAGCACCAAAAGTTGGTTAAATGACCATGGTGTTGGTGTGCTTGACTGGCCAGCAAACTCACCACACCTGAACCCCATAGAGAATCTATGGGGTATTGTCAAGAGGAAAATGAGAAACAAGAGACCAAAAAAATGCAGATGAGCTGAAGGCCACTGTCAAAGAAACCTGGGCTTCCATACCACCTCAGCAGTGCCACAAACTGATCACCTCCATGCCGCGCTGAATTGAGGCAGTAATTAAAGCAAAAGGAGCCCCTACCAAGTATTGAGTACATGTACAGTAAATGAACATACTTTCCAGAAGGCCAACAATTCACTAAAAATGTTTTTTTTATTGGTCTTATGAAATATTCTAATTTGTTGAGATAGTGAATTGGTGGGTTTTTGTTAAATGTGAGCCAAAATCATCACAATTAAAAGAACCAAAGACTTAAACTACTTCAGTCTGTGTGCATTGAATTTATTTAATACACGAGTTTCACAATTTGAGTTGAATTACTGAAATAAATGAACTTTTCCACGACATTCTAATTTATTGAGATGCACCTGTATGTTACACGTTTTAATTTGGGGTCAGTGTTTATTAAAGTTGCTGGATGTAAGATTTTGGACATTCGCCCCCTCTGGTAGAAAAAAGTTACTGCAAACCACTTGCGGAAGAACGTTTCGTAATGTAGGTTGTTCTGTGTCATTCTTGACGGCGTGGATTAATCACATGGGTGAGAGTGCACACATTCAGAGACCACATTATGTAGTATGCCTAAATAGTAATGACACCAGTAGTGTACTGGCAGAATATTTAGCACAGTCGTATGTGGTTTGGGACATGGCTCAAGTGTTGGTGCTGTCTTTCTTTTTCTCCTCTGATTGGCTGCCGCCTCTCATGTAGTCAGACTTCTTTCATGCCTAAAGTATAATGCGTGTGTAAAAATTTGCTGCCAATTCTGAAATGACACCCCTGACACATTTTTTTTTCCTCCTATGACTCAATAATCATGCTTTTTTTTTTTTTCATTTTTAATTTGAAAAAAAAAGTTGTAGTAAAGTAAAGTAGCTTTAATTTGTGTAGTAGAGAAACTCTAGTCTATATAAATGAGAGAGAATTCTGTTAGTATTATTCGGACAAGATGGTGTCAATCATGTTGCCTGTCACTTCAGAAAAAGCTCTGGCTCCTCCACTAGCATTCAAACATTTTAGGGCGTGGCTTTGCAGGGGGTAGCTATCTGAACCTAGCTTTTTGTGCAAAGTTGTTAATTATACCTTAAATTAAATTGAATCTCTTTACCCTGTCTCCAGTTCAACAACATGCTGCTCTACTGCGTTCCCAAGTTCAGCCTGGTGGGCCAAAGGTTTACGGTGCGCACACGAATCGGCATCGATGGGATGAAGGTGACAGAGACTTATAATGAGGATTACCCTCATACGTTCCAGGTGTCTGGGAAGGAGCGTACCCTCGAGCTGCAGGCCAGGTAAATGTCAGTTTAGTTGTGTATCAGTCACAGGCAGAGACAGTACAGGTAAACATTATTATCATGCAGCACAACAGATGAAATGTACATAGTGCTTCTAGTTATAGCTAATTTGCAGCCCCTGTCCCTGGTTAGGCTTTTATGACAGGAATTAATCATCTACAGTGTAAAGCACACACTATATGGTGGTAGACATATTTAAACCAAGCTGTATGTACAATTGTAGGTTATGACATGAAAAATGAAAATAAATACAATATTAATCAGAACAAATGTATCACATTTATGGGGTCCCAAGGGGCAAATCCTGATGATGCCACAGGAATCTGTGGCCGGGAGTCCAAGAGAGAAAAGGGGAGAGAGGGGTGGCACATTCTCTCTCTCTCTCTCTCTCTCCTATTGATCACAGTGACACTAGCCAATCATGGGCATTTGTGAGCTCATGCATGTGGAAGTGGGCGGATAGCACTGTCCTCCGAGTGTGTTACACCACCCCCTGATGTTACATGAGCAGCAGTTCAAAAAGATGCCGTCAGCTGGCATCACATGCCTCAGAGGAAGCACGTGATAGCTTTCACCCTCCGTGGTTGGTAGCTGTCATGTGATAAGGGAGAGATTTCCGATGGGTGGGAATTGGCCATGACTAAATTAGGGAGGGAAAATGTTTTATTTATTTTATTTTAGTTATGCACGAGTTCATTTTTATGTGCCTAACATATAAATGTCTGCATTTGAATTCATCCCAACTCTTGTTTTTTTCCTCACTCCAGCTCCGAACAAGATAAAGAGGGCTGGATAAAGGTAAAAGTGTGACTTTAGCTTGTACTGTTTTCATTTATCATGTGGAGGTTTCTCTGACAGTAGTGTTGTGTGAATTTTAGGCATTCCAAGAAACAATAGAGATCTTTCACCAAAAGAATGAGACCTTTAAAATGGCTGCTAAAGAAGTGGAGGAAGTGACGGAAGTGTCAGTGAGTATCATTGAACCTGCCAGAATTGGTTCGGTTCACACATTAGCTGTTGGTTGATATTTTTGATGATTGATTTCTGACACGTGTATGCATTTGCCTGTCAGATAACAGATCTGGGGAAACGAGCACCACGCTGGATCCGAGACAACGAGGTGACCATGTGTATGAAGTGTAGGGAACCTTTCAACGCTCTCACGCGCAGGAGGCATCACTGCCGAGCTTGTGGTTATGTAAGTGACACAATACAAAGTTTTGCTCCTCATATAGCCTCATGCTATGTACAGCCGTGGCCAAAAGTTTTGAGAATGACACAAATATTAATTTTCACAAAGTCTCCTGCTTCAGCGTTTTTAGATCTTTTTGTCAGATGTTACTAACTGTTACTGAAGTATAATCACAAGCATTTCATAAGTGTCAATGGCTTTTATTGACAATTACATGAAGTTTATGCAAAGAGTCAATATTTGCAGTGTTGACCCTTCTTTTTCAAGACCTCTGCAATTCGCCCTGGCATGCTGTCACTCAACTTCTGGGCCACACCCTGACTGATGGCAGCCCATTCTTGCATAATCAATGCTTGGAGTTTGTCAGAGTTTGTGGGTTTTTGCTTGTCCACCCGCCTGTTGAGGATTGACCACAAATTCTCAATGGGATTAAGGTCTGGGGAGTTTCCTGGCCATGGACCCAAAATGTCGATGTTTTGTTCCCCGAGCCACTTCGTTATCACTTTTGCCTTGTGGCAAGGTGCCCCATCATGCTGGAAAAGGCATTGTTCGTCACCAAACTGTTCTTGGATGGTTGGGAGAAGTTGCTCTCTGAGGAGGTTTTTGTACCATTCTTTATTCATGGCTGTGTTCTTAGGCAAAATTATGAGTGAGCCCACTCCCTTGGCTGAGAAGCAACCCCACACATGAGTGGTCTCAGGATGCTTTACTGTTGGCATGACACAGGACTGATGGTAGCGCTCACCTTTTGTTCTCCGGACAAGCTTTTTTCCAGATGCCCCAAACAATCGGAAAGGGGATTCATCAGAGAAAATGACATTGCCCCAGTCTTCAGCAGTCCAATCCCTATACTTTTTGCAGAATAGCAGTCTGTCCCTAATGTTTTTCCTGGAGAGAAGTGGCTTCTTTGCTGCCCTTCTTGACACCAGGCCATCCTCCAAAAGTCTTCGCCTTACTGTGCGTGCAGACGCACTCACATCTGCCTGCTGCCATTCCTGAGCAAGCTCTGCACTGGTGGTGCCCCGATCCTGCAGCTGAATCAACTTTAGGAGACGGTCCTGGCGCTTGTTGGACATTCTTGGGCGCCCTGAAGCCTTCTTCACAACAGTTGAACCTCTCTCCTTGAAGGTCTTGATGATCCGATAAATGGTTGATTTAGGTGCAATCTTACTAGCAGCAATATCCTTGCCTGTGAATCCCTTTTTGTGCAAAGCAATGATGGCTGCACGTGTTTCCTTGCAGGTAACCATAGTTAACAGAGGAAGAACAATAATTTCAAGCACCACCCTCCTTTTAAAGCTTCCAGTCTGTTATTCTAACTCAATCAGCATGACAGAGTGATCTCCAGCCTTGTCCTCGTTAACACTCTCACCTGTGTTAATGAGAGAATCACTGACATGATGTCAGCTGGTCCTTTTGTGGAAGGGCTGAAATGCAGTGGACATGTCTTTTGGGATTAAGTTCATTTTCATGGCAAAGAGGGACTTTGAAATTAATTGCAATTCATCTGATCACTCTTCATAACATTCTGGAGTATATGCAAATTGCCATCATAAAAACTGAGGCAGCAGACTTTGTAAAAATTTATATTTGTGTCATTCTCAAAACTTTTGGCCACGGCTGTATTATTGCTCAGTGGATTTAGGAGGAAGTGACCTGCTCTTTCTGATGTTTTTTTTTCTTTTCTTTTTTTCTCAGGTGGTATGCTGGAAGTGCTCAGACAATAAGGCTCCTCTGGAGTATGATGGCAATAAGATGAGTAAAGTGTGTCGAGACTGTTACTCCATTTTAAAAGGCCACACAGACAGCGAGGAGAAGGAGGGCAAGAAGAAAGGCATTCTAGAGGTGAGGAGATTAAACTAGATCACCTCTTGTAATACAAATATATACAGATATCAATATAATTTTTATACTTCCATGAAATGGCTGGGTCTACTTTTAAACACTGAGGATGATTCCATTAAAGCAGCAGTTTGTCATTTTTAGAGTCCTCCGCTGCACAGGATCAAATTACAACTGAACTTCCATTCAGTTCAATTGAATTTTATTTCTGTAGCACTATTAACAATAGCCATTGTTATAAAAAGCTGGATGTAGGTTTAGATCCCTGATGAGGAAGCTAGGGGTGACAATGGTGAGGAAAAACTCCTTGAGATGACAAGAAACCTTGAGAGGAACAAGACTCAAAAGGAAACCTGTCGTCTTCTGGGTGACACTCAACAGTGGCATTAAAAATCATTGCTCTTCTGCAACTGCATGCTGTACAGTCAAACAGTACCATTGTATAAGTATCATAGTCTTTATGATTACAGCAGCAGTTCTTGTTTATCTAGGTGAGATTATCCACTGAACAAGGATGAGACTTGGGAATAAACTGTTTTTCGAAGTGTCAATCTTTAGGGTATCCATGTGGGAACATCCGCAGCAGCAGAAAACTACTTAAACTGTTAAACATTAGCTGTATTCTGTTATTAATATGTGTTCGTGTAAAATAATTGCAGCACTAGGATTACTGTGGAGTGTAGAACGCTGTCACACTGTGGAGATGAAACGGCATGATAATCCGAGGGTTACAGAGAGTGAAGTACTGCTTTGTTCCCTCATCAGAAGTGTTTGCTAGTGTGTATGTACTCTCACTAAAAACCACAACGGCTTTTACTCTTCTGCTTCCCCCCGGTTTAGTTTCAGTTTAAGGTCGCCCTGCAATCTTACACGGGAAGTCGTGACTCACATATCTCTTTAGATAATTGTGTTTAACCTGCTCTCTGTCTCCCTCTTACTCTCTCTTTTCATGTCAGATCGAAGCAGCACAGTTCTCAGGCAGCAGTATAATGTGTGGCTTCCTGCAGTACTGTGAGAAGAATAAACCCTGGCAGAAAGTCTGGTGTGTTATTCCCCAGAAGGAGGCTTTGGTGCTCTATCTGTATGGCGCACCGCAGGTGAGTGGAACATGGCTACAGTGTCTTATCACCTAGTTACTTTACAAAACAGGCTTGCATGTTGACTGCTTCCTGACAACAGTGTAGTCATAAGTTTTCTCCCTCGTGACATGGTTTAGGAAGCACTTCTGCTTTTGTTTAGACAGCGATAACAATAAATCAGGATTTAGTTTAAACATATTTTTTTGCAGTTTAAACTACATATTGTGTTTTGAACTGAAAGATGCCTGCATATCATTGTAATATTCCTAACACAGTATGTTTTTATAAATGCTACTTGCTATACTTTATTATTCGGTTACTGTTACTAATGCGGATGAAGTTAATGTAGCCATTTATTCCACAGTGCTGTTGAATTCTCAAATTTGATTGGTCAGAAGGTGTGGATTAGTTCTGACAGTAGCACTAGATGCAAGTTTTATAGTAATGCCTTGTTGTAATTCATTATAATTTCTACAGTAACAGTTTAAACAGGGACTTGTATGCCGGGCGTCCACGTGAACTGTTGTGTGTAACTGTTAATATGGTGAGGTGTTCTGTGAGGAGATGTTTGTTTAGCATGTTTAGAGTTTCCAGTGTCAGCACTTTAGTCAGAGGTAACTGTTCCTTTAAGTTTTCTGACACGGGAAAATCTTCAGGATGGAGACAAGACGAGCTTTTTTGTTTTATTAACTTTGAGAGAGGCTGGTAAGGGAACAACTGTTTATAGCTCTTATAACACAAGTGAAAACAGGAACTACTGTAACTTGTTCTGCAGACGTTCCCCAACATTAGAAGTTGTGGTATAAGATTGAATAAAATGCTTCGGGAAGTACTGTTAGCGGAAAATAAGCAACTTCAGCATGATAACAGTAGCTCCGCTTCACATCAGGCTGCATCACACCACCCTGTCGTTGATTACTTTAATATACGAGCCTGCACAATTGTGGGTTTGTTTGGTTTTTTTTTTCCTTACTTACAAAAAGAGTTTATAATTTCTTTACTTAGACAGTCATGTAAGCTCTAATTTAACAAACCAGAGAATAAACTGACCACATAATAAAAATGATACAAGGCAAGAGTGCAAATGTTTGTGCAACCTTGCGACATCTTCCCGATCCATCCATGAGAATGATTTCAATACGAATAATATAATAATAATAATAATAATAATAATAATAATAATAATAATAATAATAACAAACGAAGTATGAAAAATTTTGGTAGACGTTTTGCTAAAAAGTGTTAGTTTCCCGTTATGTATGCAAACTTTTGGGACACTTTGTAGTTTGAACAGAACGTATGAAAGAAGCCCACGTTTTCTCATAAACCCATCTGACGTGATTTAAAGAAGGAAACCTATAACATCTGGCACGGATATAACAGATGTGTCACGAAGAATGTGGCTTTTTTGAGATATTTTGAGAACATTTGTTAGAGGAACATAAAAGCATTTGTCTTCATTTTCTCCTAAAACTTTTCTACTCAACTGTATAATCATGTATACTGTATATAGTCATCTTTTCACGTCTCGTGTCTCTACACAGGACGTTAAGGCTCAGTCCACCATCCCGCTGCTGGGTTACTCTGTAGACGACGCTTCGCGACCCACCGATCCTCCAGCCAGTTTCCGTCTGTCCCAGTCGAAGTCCGTCCACAGCTTTGCTGCTGAGAGCGAGGAACTGAAGCAGCGTTGGCTCAAAGTGATCCGAGTGTGTGTGACGGGTGAAGTGCCCACAAGCCCGCCACCTACAGACACGCACACTGCAGAGTGCAGCCGGGAGCCGAGCACAGAGAGCCTCTAAGAGGAGAACGAGAGCACACTGTTGGTGCCAAAGACACAAGGAGGTAGGAGAGAATCCCAGAGACTACACACAGACAAGGCTCATGTCAATCACTCGATGGGGCCGAGCGGTATTACGGCCATGCTGGATTTAATTTGTGAGCAAAAACAAAAACAAACAAAAAAAAAAAACAATGAGGCTCTCCTTCTAAAGCTGCTCTGAAACACAGCAGTCCAAAGAGATGGTGCACCCAAGTGCTTTGAAACTAAACTGGTGCTCTAGGATGGTTGGTAAAATGATCAAATATGTATGAATACACTCTGATTTCCACACATCACGCTCTCAATCTCACCTCTGCACTACATTTTGGTGCAGGCAGTGCTGTTACTCTAGTGCGGTATAATAATTTACGCATTGTGTATATATTGTTGCATTCCGTCTGTATGTATGGATATGCCCTCACTGTCTCTTTTATAAAGATGTGAAGCCTCTTTTCGATGCTGAAGAGAATCCTGAGTTTAAATTCAGGCTGCCTCAGTACCCCAGGAAGAACGATTATTGATCTTTCTAGGATCTCCCCCAGAAATCCCATTTAGTTACCCCTCGCAATAAACACGGATCACCTCACAACACCTGGAGAACAGCAGGAGTCGTGATGCCACATTTACTAACCAGCATCTATAACCTCATTCCATCCCAGCACATCAGTGGAAGAATCACTCGGGTTAAAAACGTGCTCCATACAGACTGCAAGAAATGTACGATGAGAGTCGTGCACTCTCGTAAGCGAAGGACGCGGCAATAACAGTAAAGTGTTACATAAGCTGGGTAAATCCATCCTTTATAATAGACTGTCTACTGAATGGTCTCAAACTATAGTTTTACCCAAGCTGGTGCATGTGTTGCCTTCAGTTTTAGAAAGAAAAAAAAAAAACATTCTAAATATCTATGATGATTAAAGGAATACTCCAGTGTTTATCAACCTAATATCTATCTGTAACATAAGTTAACGTCATTAATAAGAATGTAGACACTTTACCCTGTACAGAGAAAAGAACAAAAAAATGTTTACTATAAATTTTGTTATAATTGTAGTTTAAGGGCAGTTGTTGAAACCTGTTGAACACTATTATGAATACACACCAGACTAACGTGCGCAGGCACACGCACACACACACGCACACACACACGCACACATGATTATGAAATCTGTTCACTCCGAGTTACTCAACCGGGTATTGTGTCCTAAGAGCGTTGTTACCATGTCAGAGATCATATTGTATTCTTTCCAAACATCCTCCTTCATGCTAAACCTAGGCTGTGTGTAATTCATTTACAAGTCTTATCTTGTCAGTTATAACACCAATGCCTGATTATACAAATTTAAGTAATAAGATGTAATAAGATGCAGTGTTGGGTAACATTGTTAAATTACTAATACAAAAGCCAATTTTAGTATTCACTAATGATATTGATTCTAAAATTGTTCTGGATACACCAGAGTTTTTATGTATTTTCATCCAACGTTATGCTTTGTCACAAGTTTTAAGGTATAACTCCACCTTAACGTTTGCCTCGCACCTACGGGGTCGAGGGTTTGATTCCCAGCTCTGCCTGTGTGCGCGGAGTTTGCATGTTCTCCCCGTGCTTCGAGGGTTTCCTCCGAGTACTCCAGTTTCCTCCCCGAGTACAAAGACGTGCATTGTAGGCTAATTGGCATCTCCTAATTGTGCATAGTGTGTGAATGTGTGTGCGATTGTGCCCTGCGATGGGTTGGCACCCCCTCCAGGGTGTCCTCCGTGTGCCCCGAGTTCCCTCAGATAGTCTCCGGGCTCCTCGTGACCCTTTGTAGGATAAGCAGTGTGGAAAATGGATGGATGGAAATGATTTCTATCCGTGAAAACAACCATTTATAAATACTTAAATTGAAGAATCCGTGAAAGTGTTCTATAAAAATCTGTTTCAGATTAAACATTTATAGACTGCCCTAACAACTGCCCTTAGACTTTCAACCCATTTCCCAGTATGAGTAGTCAAATTATACACTGAAGTATTCCTTTAAAATCCATAAGCACAGATCATTTCCTTTCTTTTTCTATGTTGGCTGTGTTTGTACGTCAGCTCTGCCTTTAGACACGTGCTGGCCAGCGGGAAGTGTATTTTAACGCTACTGATCAGTGTCTTAAATAAGACTTCCTGTACAATCAAGGACAAATAGACCCACAAGCTGGGAGAGACATGTAAATGTTTTATGAAATACTGTAATTAATTGTATTATTTAAGAGTAATTTATAATTGGTGTGCATGATTTTGAGGAAAAGTAGCACAACGAATGGCTTCTTCTTCTTCGTCTTTTTTTTCCCCTCTTCCTCAATTTTATTGTCCATGTACCAAGCGCTTGGTATGCAGAATCTCATCATAAACTTGGTCCTATCTCTTTTTCCTTCCAGTTTGTCTTGTATTATTGACAGCTGTATGAGGAAATAGTCAGTGTTTTATCAACAGTATATTGTACCTATGACATTCGTTCAGAACTTTTAGTGTTATGCACAGAGACAAATCCTCAATCCAAACTGCAGGTTGCATATGCAGTAGAATGTAGTGTTTCAGCTATGTAGAGGTCATACATAATGCACGATAAATCACTAGTGAAATCAGGCAGGCTTGCACTTTTGTAGCCGAGATTTTACTGTGTTTTGTTCTCGCTTATATAACATTCAGTCTGGTTTGATCTAAATATCCATCGATCTGATCTCATATTAGAAGGGACCAGATTAATGAAACCTAAGAGTGACAAGAAAATGAGAGAGAAACTGGAAAAAATGCCCAACATCAGTTAAGAGAATCGAACAAAGCTTTTGTACCGAATATTAAATTCCAAGTAACAAACTGATCCATAGTTAATCAGATAATATTTTACAGAGAAAGATTTCCAGCGTCAGTTAGACTCTTTTACCCCAAGATGAGTGACTTATGAGTTACTATCAATTAATAAATTAACAAACAATTTAATGGAAAATGGATTTAATGGGTTACATGAATATAAGAATTCAAATATAATAAAAGTTATAAATAAGGCCATGTGTGCATGCACCTGCTTCTTTCTGAAAGTAGGCCTCTGGTTTATTTTCATTTTCCTGTCAGCATTAGTTACAAAACACACTGACCTTAGAGCTATGTGGACACCTAGTTTTATACATCTGTATTTATTTCCTTATCTAAATCTGAAATGCACTTTACCATCTTCTATAAAGTGTACATTGTAAAAAAAAATAATAATAAATAATATTAAATTAAGAGGATTATTAATAACTGGATGTACTGTAAAGGTTTTAATATTCACAAGGAATTTTTTGTTGTTGTTTGGTTACCTTAGATGTTGTGTATGTGCTCTTATTAGAGGAAGCAGCTTTTCTTGCTTGGTTACACCTAAACTCACCTTAACAGCACCACCGGTCCTGTGAGGAGAGAGGAAACGTGACCCTGGTCCAGGATGGGCTGCAGACCAACTGTAACTGTAAGAAAGTGTAATGCCACGTATATTTCCTGAGAACTTCATAGTTCCTGAGATCTCTCAGTTGCTCTCATAGGGAAATGTAATATAATTACAATATGCTGTCTGTTTATTCCTAAATGTACATAAAATGTACTGGAATATTCCATTTTGGGCACCGTTTTACCTGCTAATCAGTCCAAATATGTCCTCTTTTGTATAGATGGCAAAGTAAAAGAAAACAAAACACCTGGGTAGGTCTTCAGCTCAAATAGGTATTACCTGTGGCTGGTTCTTCTGACTGATGGAAAAGGATGTTTCAAGTATAATAGTAAATGGATTCACACACTAATGCAAAAAATCCCTTTTTTAAGAACTAATGTAGTTATAGGGTGCTGGAACAGGCAAAAATACTGTTTTGTAAGTGCCATAGACAGGTTAGTCTGTAATTTCAGTTATTTTTCTGAAACATTCACATTTAAAATGTCTTTAACCTTTTATTTTATATCTTTGTAAATGTAACAACCGTGGGACACAAATGTCAACCCCATCACGGAATCACCCAGCAAGTCATTCTGGCAGCTTGTCCCTGAGGTTCAGTGGTATCTACAGTCCTCTTTAAAAGTATTGGAACAGCAAGGCCAATTCTTTGGTTTTTGCTATATACTGACATTTTGTTTGACAGATTGTAAAGAATAAATAGAACAATGATAAAATTAACAATAACAGTAATAATTATAACAAAAATCATTTCCAGACTGTACATGTTTCTCTTAAATATAACAGTTTTATTCAATTACTTAAAGAATTAAAACTAATTTAAAAAGTCTAGTCATAGTCCTCAAAGTTTTGTAAATCTAAGAATAACAGATGTTATTTGTAATTTAACAACATACTAATGATGATGTATACATTATATTGTAGCTGTTTAATAATGTTTTTCCTAAATATAGTTGCTTTCCAACTTAACTGATATCCAGGCAATAGGAAATGCATTTTGGTGTCAACATCCAAATCTAACTCTGAAAGTTAACTGATAAAGTTTGTCCCAGCCCTCTGTCATGCACCCCTGTTAACCACTTGGACACTGGTTTTTTCAGCATTTTTTGTGCTCTTGCTCTTCTTTAAACCAGCTAGAATAGTGGCTCCTTAAAAATAAGCTTAGCTTTGGTCCTTTCAAGCTAGTAAAATATTTTGCAATGCGTGTCCATAATCTACACAGCACAGAACCTCCGGGGTTGGGGGTTCAAATCCTGCTTCTGCCTCCCTGTGCTCCCAGGCACTCTGGTTTCCTCCCCCAGCCCAAAGTCTTTGACATTTCCAAATTGTCCGTAGTGTGTGAATGTGCCCTGTGATGGGTTAGCACCCTGTCCAAGGTGTCCCCTGCCTTGTGTCCCAATTTCCCTGGGATAGGTTCCAGGCTCCCTGCAACCCTGTGTAGGATAAGCAGTACAGAAGATGGATGGATGGATACAGTGTAATGTATGTTTATAATAATTTGATGGACATTACAGATAGTTGACGGTTATACACACTAAACCAATACAAGAAACTACAAAAATAAATTAAATCTTTTTCACCCTGCTGTAGAACCTGGTCAGGGTGTGTGTGTGTGTGGGAGGGATGGAGGACTCGGGAGACAAGCAATGTTTGACAGAGTGTCGTGCTGTGTTTATTCTTATTTCACCCATGAGCACTTTTCAGTGTGCACCGTTCATGTCACACCAATAAAATCATAACCAAAAACTCTTAGCCGCTCACAGCCCACTATGCTTAAGTTCAAGGCGAGTGTGTTGTTTGTGTCAGCTCTGTCTCTCTGACTCACAGTGTTCTCTAAAAGGACAAACACAGAACACTTAAGTAAACTCACTGTCATCACACACAGGTGAGAATAATCACACGTTACCTTCCCGTTCACCCCACCTCCTCTCCATCTGCAGTTGATGCTCGACCACGCCCTTGCTGCCAATTGTGTGTCCAATTGCTAGTGTCTTAGCAAAGCTAGCACTGTTGGTTAATTTTACCACTCACATGGGTTTTGTAATGTACAGTTAATAGAACGTTTTTAAACTCTGTTTCTGATTTAGCATTTTTGGGATTTGATTTTCACGATCTCCATATTGTGGCACTCTGTCATACTAGTATTCACTTTAACGCCGGTAAACCTTCCAGCCTTACGCTAACCCTCCTCAGCAGCAGCAGCAGCATCATCGATGAACATTCTCCATTGTACATCATTAGCATGGTTAGTGTTGGTTAGTGGATGGTTAGTGCAAACATGCATAAAAGCAGTGAAATGTTTCTGTTAGTGAGGAGTGTGCTTTTGAGTGTCGGTCAGTCATGTACTGTAAGTAAAATACAGTGGATAGTAGCACAAATTCAGTCATTTAAATCATTTAAGAGTCTGTCAGTTACACCTCTATACACCTGGATAACCAGACTCAACCAAGCCACTGCATGGGCAGATTGTCCAGCTTGCCTATAGGCTGAGGTGATGACATTCACCACCCAATGAGCCAGTTTCTGCTTATATGTGATGACCTAATCACCACCTTCCAGTCCCAGGTGGACCCTTTGTGTCCGAACACCCCAGCATGTGGCGGTGTCTTAGAAATAATAATAAGAATTTGAGGGCTAGGTAGAGCTCCCTCAACCCCTCACACCAGGGCTCTACATATCCCCTTGTGCCTCTGCGATACCATGGAATAGTCCATGGAGACTAAATTCCTCTGCTGGGGCACTGATCTTAGGCGGACCCCCTTTTGGAGAAAACACGGAAGGACACACGACAATAAACAGATGAATTGTGCACAGTTTAATGTAATGTTTTAGTTTCTCCTTCATCTCTTCACACTCGGTCAGGAGGACGCTGTGAGCCTGCTGCTGTCAGCTCCTAAAACACAGAGCAAAAGGGGTTCAAAATCATGTGCTTAATGTTTACATCTGCAATGGTTCACTTCCATTCAATAAAAAAACTAGCAACTTGAAAATTCAATCTTCAAATTGGTTAAGTACATATAGCCTGTCGTGAAGTGATGAACCCCAGAAACTTGTGACAATGTACATCGTGGAAATGTGCGATTCACATCATAGATATAGGAGGTCGTGGAAAACGGGCATTTTAGCCGACTTTGGAGTTCTAGCTCTGGTTAAAATGATGCCTCAGGGGCTGCTATAGAGCTCAATATGTTTCAATTGATCGTTTTCCCAGAGCAGAGACTTTGTTTATTCAATCAAATTTTTGAGAGAGTTTATACATTATTTATTTATTTTTAAGATAAGTGGTGAACCTGTAGTACATTTTGTTTACAATATTTAATCTCTGTTCACAGGAATTCTTTATTTATTTAGTTGTATATAGAGAAAAATGCACACTGTTTTGCATTGTTTATGATTTAGAAATAAAAAAAAGGATTCTTTTCAGTCATAATCTTTCTTCATTAAAATTTTGTTCAAAATATTCTAATAATTGATTTGAATAGAATTGTGAAACCAGTATTGTGAATCGAATCGTGACTGGAGCGTATTATTTACACCCCTAATAATTACACATCGGCCAGGGGTTTAAAGGGGTTTAGCTACGGTGATACATAAGACACCTAAAAATGACGTTAAATGACGCAGTCAGGCCAAACACAAATAAGATTTTTGCTGTGTGGAAAAGCCAGTATGCTGTAGGGGAACAAACGCGGGATGCACATTTGCTTTTGGTAGCAGTTACTTCAGCCTTGTGTAGACTTTATCTAAGTGAACTTTGACCAGTGGTTTAGCAAACCTTAGTCTTGTAAGCCAATAGAAATCAAGAAGACTAAGGCAGGACTGGGTTTTTCGGTCGGTACAAAAATGAAGGAGCTGTTCATTATTAAGTCGCGGCCACAACAGTCTCTTGCCTTGCTGTTTTCTTACTGTTGCTTGGACTAAATCTGAAGAAAATTATGCATAAAGCTTGACTATTACTTCTCAATATCCATGCTTTTGCTTCGAAATATCCATGTTTGAAATGCCCAGAAGTGCTGTTTTTATTTGTTGGGCCCATAACTGATACACAGTTTACTACAGCAGTTGTTGCTTAGTGAGAAGAAAAGCTTACAATGAGTACCTCTTCATGCTGTTTTAACGTCTTCTTCATCTCTTCACACTCAGACAGGAGGACGCTGTGAGCCTGTCGCTCTCGCTCACACTCCTAAAACACAGGCATGAGGCAAAAGTTCACATCAGTTTTCATTAAGTACATATAGCCAGTGGTGCAAGTCATTAAGCAGCATGAACATTATTTCTACAAAAACTGCTTAATGCAATGCTTTTCTCACTTACATTCGTTAGCTCGTCACACTCAATGTGAGTCTGATAGAGGACTTCCCCCATCTCCTGCACTGATGCACGCAGTTTATTCATCTGGTGCATCAGCTCTCTCTTCTCTTCCTGAAGCTGACTGATGGACTCCAGAGCCTTCTGATGTTTCTGCTCCGCATCAGCCAGGGACACCTGGAAGTTCAACAAACACGGCTTGTTGGCTTTAATTACTTCTTCACTGACACTCAGATACTTTTATTGTTCCGTGGTTTCATGGTTTCACAAGAAGAAAGATTTACCTTCAGTAACTCCTCTTTTTTTGAAGGAGATTCCTCCTTCATCTCATCATATTTGACCTGCAGGATGCGGTGAGCCTCCTGCTTTTGCTCACACTCCTAAAACACAGCCATGGAGCAAAAGAGGTTCACTTTACTTACTTTTCACAGATGAGTGCTTACTTTTCACACATGTAATAGACCACTTACATTCCACTTTTTGAAAATGTGTATTAAGCTGATCTTGTGACGTATTTAAAACTGCCTCAGACTTTTGCCTCACTGTTTTCCTTTTACTGTTGCCTGCCAGCTTTCTTATTCATTGATATACACTAGGGATTTCATAGTAAAATACTGCATGTTCTTTCTGCCTGCTAGTATTTTCTTGAGGGTGCCTCCGCATCAGCTAGTTATCATGAACTGGGTAAGGTGTGAAAAAGTCAAAATGTTGTTTGAAGAGCATTATTTCCAGTATTCAGGGATTTCCTTTTTGCTGTATGATTGTAAAAAGTACTTGTTTGATCACGTGCACTTACTAGCTTGTTATTATAGTCTTAAAAGGAGGGAAAACACAAAAAATTCACTAGGAATGTTATTGGGAATCAATACTTCTGCTCGTGGTGCAAGTCATCGTGTAGCATGAACATGAAAAATACATTATTCCTGAAGAAACTGCTTAATGCAAAGTTTTTTACCTACCTGCATTAGCTCGTCACACACAATGTGAGTCTGACTGAGGACTTCCCCCAACTCCTGCACTGATGCACGCAGTTTATTCACCTGGTGCATCAGCTCAATCTTCTCTTCCTGAAGCTGACTGATGGACTCCAGAGCCTTCTGATGTTTCTGCTCTGCATCAGCCAGGGACACCTGGAAGTTCAACAAACACGGCTTGTTGGCTTTAATTACTTCTTCACTGACACTCAGATACTTTTATTGTTCCGTGGTTTCATGGTTTCACAAGAAGAAAGATTTACCTTCAGTAACTCCTCTTTTTTTGAAGGAGATGCCTCCTTCATCTCATCATATTTGACCTGCAGGATGCGGTGAGCCTCCTGCTTTTGCTCACACTCCTAAAATACAGCCATGGAGCAAAAGAGGTTCACTTTACTTACTTTTCACAGATGAGTGCTTACTTTTCACACATGCAATAGACCACTTACATTCCACTTTTTGAAAATGTGTATTAAGCTGATCTTGTGACGTATTTAAAACTGCCTCAGACTTTTGCCTCACTGTTTTCCTTTTACTGTTGCCTGCCAGCTTTCTTATTCATTGATATACACTAGGGATTTCATAGTAAAATACTGCATGTTCTTTCTGCCTGCTAGTATTTTCTTGAGGGTGCCTCCGCATCAGCTAGTTATCATGAACTGGGTAAGGTGTGAAAAAGTCAAAATGTTGTTTGAAGAGCATTATTTCCAGTATTCAGGGATTTCCTTTTTGCTGTATGATTGTAAAAAGTACTTGTTTGATCATGTGCACTTACTAGCTTGTTATTATAGTCTTAAAAGGAGGGAAAACACAAAAAATTCACTAGGAATGTTATTGGGAATCAATACTTCTGCTCGTGGTGCAAGTCATTGTGTAGCATGAACATGAAAAATACATTATTCCTGAAGAAACTGCTTAATGCAAAGCTTTTTACCTACCTGCATTAGCTCGTCACACTCAATGTGAGTCTGACTGAGGACTTCCCCCAACTCCTGCACTGATGCACGCAGTGTATTCACCTGGTGCATCAGCTCCCTCTTCTCTTCCTGAAGCTGAGTGATGGACTCCAAAGCCTTCTGATGTTTCTGCTCAGAATCAGCCAGGGACATCTGAAATTTCAACAAACACTGCTTGTTGGCTTTATTTACATACACACATTCATACACTTTTGAAGCCTAAAAGATTTTAGGGACCAAAGGACAAAATTTCTAAACGAACTAAACAAGAATCAACACAAACATAAATTCATGACCTTATTAGCTACCTTACTTCAAGCTAAACAAGAGGGGCCATTCAATATCAAGAGGCAAATTTACAGATTGGTAAGAGAAAAAACATCTATACTCTGAGTTCATGTGTGTGTACATATATGGGTGTGTTTCTGGGTTGCCGTCGAGGTGATCAGTGAATCATGTTCCCCATAGTTACATGCATTACTACATTAGAAGTTAAACTTATTTGAACTGTGAAGGTGAGGGAAAACACACTGGTGTAGCAGGTAGCATTACTGCCTCACAGCTCCAGGTTCCTGGATTTGATCCTGAGCTTGGGTTATTGTCTGTGCAGAGTTTCTGTACATGTTCTCCCTGTTTCCTCTGGTTTCCTCCCACCTCCAAAAACATGCCAGTATGTGGATTGGCTAGGATACATTGCCCCTAGGTGTGAATGAGTATGTAAAGTGTGTGCCTGGTGCCCTGTGATTAACTGCCATCCCATCCGGGGTGTATTCCCACCTCAAGCCCAGTATTCCCAGGATAGGTTTCGGGTATTATTATTACACTATAACTATCAAATATACATTTACTCTTCTGTGCCACAACTCTTACTCTAAACGCTTACTCTTAACACACACAGTTCACGAAAGCAGTCATGGATAGGCACTGTTTCAAAGATGAATGTTTGCTTGTCCAAATATGTCAAAAAAGCCAACAATTTCCATGGGGTGTATTTATTTTTTCACATGACTGCAAATGTGAATGTTCTGCCATTAATGAAATGATGAAAACTTGAAACACTTAACACTGTGTGGCCAAAGTTTGTTTTTTACTTTTTTGTACTTCTCACACCATGGTTTTTACCTCACACTCTCTGTGCGCCTTGCAAAGCAGTCCCTCCAACTCCCTTACTCTGTCTTCCAGCTGAGCATTGGATGACTCAAGCTTCTGATTTTTGTCCTCAGCCGCAGACAGAGAATCCTGAAATGTATCATCCAAATGTTGTTGGGTTTATTCACTTTACACTTAGATTTTGGGAATGTGTACAACAGTCAAAGCAGAATAAACAAGAACAAACAAACACACATGTGGGCACACAAACACTTTTAGAGACATAAGGTCTCCAATGAGTGTCTAATCAATAGCTAATACACACACACACACACACACACACACACAAAGTGAGACCAAATTGCCAAGAATTACCTTTAAGTCCTCAATGGAAATTTCACTTGATGCCGTGATATAAGTGCTCCTACTCGGAGAAACACCATTAAGTGAAGCCAAACATGCCCCAAAGAGAGGGGATGCAGGTCTAGACTCCTAGAAAAAGCACAAAAAATTAATATAATTAAGTAGAATAAAGATTGCATGATATACACAGCCTAACAGCTTTACAAAAACAACTAACCTCCAGGAAGTCCAGACTCTCATGCATGAGAAAGTAAGTTAACTGGCTTCATGAAGATTAGGATCAAAAGAAAAAGCCCAATTTCAGCATCACAGATACTATACCTAGTGGACTGCCGCAAAATTGCATTTGAACTTTTCAAGAATGTAAAAGGTTTCCAGAAGGAGCTAAATGCACTGACTCATTTTTGGCAAAGGCTACATATGTATTTCCACGACAGGTGCACTCCTGAGCGCTCCTGATCACTACCGTTCAGTCCACACATCATGTTTAGTTGCAGCTCTGTCTGATATATCTAAAAGCCCTATAGCCTACAACTGTACCTTGTGTTAATCAGAACTGTGAAGAAACTTTATGGATAAAACTTTATCCTTTCCTGACAAAAACTGCAAGCCTGGATTACTGTTCTTAGCCTATTGTTGGAAAACTACAGTGAGGGAAAAAAGTATTTGATCCCCTGCTGATTTTGTACGTTTGCCCACTGACAAAGAAATGATCAGTCTATAATTTTAATGGTAGGTGTATTTTAACAGTGAGAGACAGAATAATAACAAAAAAATCCAGAAAAACACATTTCAAAAAAGTTATAAATTGATTTGCATTTTAATGAATGAAATAAGTATTTTATCCCCTATCAATCAGCAAGATTTCTGGCTCCCAGGTGTCTTTTACACAGGTAACGAGCTGAGATTAGGAGCACTCTCTTAAAGGGTCTGAAACGTCTGACCTCTGTGATTGCCAACAAGGGTTTTGCCACCAAGTACTAAGTCAAAGGGGTCAAATACTTATTTCCCTCATTAAAATGCAAATCAATTTATAACTTTTTTGAAATGTGTTTTTCTGGATTTTTTTGTTGTTATTCTGTCTCTCACTGTTAAAATACACCTACCATTAAAATCATACACTGATCATTTCTTTGTCAGTGGGCAAACGTACAAAATCAGCAGGGGATCAAATACTTTTTTCCCTCACTGTAACTTCATTGCCTCCTCAAGTGCCAAACCCTTCAATCAAAATGTGGATTAATGTATTCACTAGTTTCAGTTTCTAAAAAGGTTAGGCTTTGATGCTACCAAAATGACTGCAATGTTCTCAAATGATGTAATGACATCTGTTATATATACGTTATGGAAACATTTGTTTTTGCAATGTTAGAGAATCATTTATGAATGTTCTTAAAACAATCAGGAACTAAAAATTCATATGAACTTTAGTGTAAATTGAAATTTTAAATACAAATTAAAACCAACTTTCAAGTAAAAACTGGATGCTCTGATGGATAATGATATTTGACCTAAACTCTTATCCAGGGTTAACAGGTGAGCTACTGTTAATGTAACTAGCTAATAACTAGCCCCAGCTGACAACATTTTAATACTTTTAAGCCATCAAAGTTATCTAGCTGGCTACTCAAATATCTATGGATAAAATAAGAGTTAATGCAGCAATATAGCTGTAAAACTGCAGCAATGGCTTTTTACAGTAATATACTTTTAACAATATGTAATCCCATAACAATATAGTTTTGCCCCCCTTTTTTAAAAAATACACTACAAAGTGTAATTACTGTAAAGAAACAACACAGTATTAATGCTGTAAATATTAATTACAGTAACTACCTGCAATTCTGCTGACAGTAAGAGACTGTAATTTATTTAGGTTAGTGTTAGAAGCATACGAAATGTGTTTAGTTTTACCTCAGGTGCACTGCAGCAAGCACGAGGACATGCTGTGGGAGGAGACTCAGGACGTTCCACGGCCTGGTCCTGAGGAGTCTCCTTGGGTTGGCCCAGAGCCGGTTCCATGGCCTGGTCCTGATGGACTTTCGTGGCTAGATCTTTGTGGAGATTCATAGCCTGGTCCAAAACAGGTTCCATGGCCTGGTCCTGCACTGGGTCTAAATACAAAAAGTCATTATATCATCACATAATCACCCAATTTGATTGTTTGAATAAAACAAGCTACTTATTATGTATATTTTGAATGCTGTATTTTCCAGTTCTGATCCTGATGTACTCCTACAGCAGACATATTCAAATGTTTTTCCCCTGGGAAAACAGGGCTTTCTTGTTTTTGTTTTTTTATAACCCTGAATACAAAACGACAAACTATGTCCGTGTCAGCCAAGTCGAACACACTGATAGATATTATTTCACATCAATGACCTCAAAACATTCTCTAGTTAACTTGACAGAAAGTGAATGTGCTGCATGAGCGCATGTTTCAAGCACCAAAATATTACTAATATATTTAAAATATTACTAAGATGGGGAAGGGGGCGGGGCGTCGTCGAGCACTTGTCGATGGGCTAGTCTGCCGTTTTTATTATGAAACAAGAAGACGGATCGTTTTGTTGTATTATTGATTGATTGTTCGTGTCAGTGTAGACCGATGTTTAAATCTGGAGCTCCTACGCAAAATGGTTAAAGGTTGTCAGGACTGATAAAGACTTTTACATATTTATTTGGTGGTATTTTCCGTCCCACCCCTCACCAGGGCCCCATTTGCTATCCCTTGGCGCGGTTTACGGAATAGGCTAATTCAATCCTGTCTGGTCAAATCCACTTAGAAGGGCTGAAAAAACCCAATAACTTTAAATAGATCAATTTCCGCCTAAAAATACAGAGAAATAAACTTAGCAATGCATGGGTACACCATAACTGAGAATCAAGAAAAAGAAATAGCCTACCGTCGGTCACAGTCGTTATCTTCTCCCCATCGCGACGCTTGTTACTGTAATAATAAAAGCCCGCGGCCGTGGCTGCAACTCCAGCCGCACACAGCAGGGGTCGCAGCGGAAGGTCCACTACTCGAGTGGCAAATACACCAAACAAATCTTGCATTGTAGCCTATTATTGTTCAGAGCACTGCCAAAACACAGCTAACAACAGGAGTATCAGTGGTTTTCTGAAGTTCCGCATTCGTTCTAAACGTAATTAGGAATAGACTGAGAGTTTTCTGTTCTGTGACGTTACGGTGGCAGGAGATATTCCAGAAACATGCGCAATCAGGAAACAAAACGCAATTAAATACGTCATTTCTGTCACCATTTTACAAAGGTCGTAAAATGGTCTATATGGTGTGTGTGTGTGTATATTTATGTGTGTGTGTGTGTGTATATATATATATATATATATATATATATATATATATATATATATATATATATATACACACACATACATACACACACACACACACACACACACATATATATATATATATATATATATATATATATATATATATATATATACATATATATATACATATATATATATATACACACATACATACACACACACACACACATATATATATATATATATATATATATATATATATATATATATATATATACATATATATATACATATATATATATATACACACATACATACACACACACACACATATATATATATATATATATATATATATTGAACAAAATTATAAACGCAACACTTTTGTTTTATTTTTCATCAGCTGAACTCAAAGATCTAAGACTTTTTCTATGCACACAAAAGGCCTATTTCTCTCAAATATTGTTCACAAATCTGTCTAAATCTGTGTTAGTGAGCACTTCTCCTTTGCTGAGATAATCCATCCACCTCACAGGTGTGGCATATCAAGATGCTGATTAGACAGCATGATTATTGCACAGGTGTGCCTTAGGCTGGCCGCAATAAAAGGCCACTCTAAAATGTGCAGTTTTACTGTATTGGGGGGTCCGGGGGGGTCCGGAAACCAGTCAGTATCTGGTGTGACTACCATTTGCCTCACGCAGTGCAACACATCTCCTTCGCATAGAGTTGATCATGTTGTTGCTTGTGGCCTGTGGAATGTTGGGTCACTCCTCTTCAATGGCTGTGCAAAGTTGCTGGATATTGGCAGGAACTGGAACACGCTGTCGTATACGACGATCCAGAGCATCCCAAACATGCTCAATGGGTGACATGTCCGGTGAGTATGCTGGCCATACAAGAACTGGGATGTTTTCAGCTTCCAGGAATTGTGTACAGATCCTTGCAACATGGGGCCGTGCATTATCATTCTGCAACATGTGGTGATGGTCGTGGATGAATGGCACAACAGTGGGCCTCAGGATCTCGTCACGGTATCTCTGTGCATTCAAAATGCCATCAATAAAATGCACCTGTGTTCGTTGTCCATAACATACGCCTGCCCATACCATAACCCCACCGCCACCATGGGCCACTCGATCCACAACGTTCACATCAGCAAACTGCTCACGCCATACACGCTGTCTGCCATCTGCCCTGTACAGTGAAAACCGGGATTCATCCGTGAAGAGAACACCTCTCCAAAGTGCCAGATGCCATCGAATGTGAGCATTTGCCCACTCAAGTCGGTTACGACGATGCACTCAGGTTGAGACCCCGATGAGGACGACGAGCATGCAGATGAGCTTCCCTGAGACGGTTTCTGACAGTTTGTGCAGAAATTCTTTGGTTATGCAAACCGATTGTTGCAGCAGCTGTCCGGGTGGCTGGTCTCAGACGATCTTGGAGGTGAAGATGCTGGATGTGGAGGTCCTGGGCTGGTGTGGTTACACGTGGTCTGGTGTGGTTACACATGGTCTGCGGTTGTGAGGCCGGTTGGATGTACTGCCAAATTCTCTGAAATGCCTTTGGAGATGGCTTATGGTAGAGAAATGAACATTCAATTCACAATTGTATGCTCCCTCAAAACTTGCGACATCTGTGGCATTGTGCTGTGTGATAAAACTGCACATTTTAGAGTGGCCTTTTATTGTGGCCAGCCTAAGGCACATCTGTGCAATAATCATGCTGTCTAATCAGCATCTCGATATGCCACACCTGTGAGGTGGATGGATTATCTCGGCAAAGGAGAAGTGCTCACTAACAGAGATTTAGACAGATTTGTGAACAATATTTGAGAGAAACAAAACAAAAAGCCTTGCTGTTCCAATACTTTCAGAGGGGATGGTATCAGCAGTCAGACCCATGAAACGACACTGGTGCTGCATCATCACAAATGGAGGCTAATGGAGTTATTTAGTCATTTTATTCACTCAATAGAAAATAGTAATAGCCAAAGACAGTCAAAAAACATGGAAAATTCTATGACAGCATTTCATAAACAAAGCAGAATAATGGTATACAAGTCAGATTTAAATTACAGCACAGAAGTGTTTATGTTACTCCTTCTCTGAGAGCTGATGGGTTTAGTTCTTGCAGTGGTACACACGCTATTGAAATTGTTCGGGCAGGGTGTGTCTAGCTCTTGGTGTGGCGCACCAGGCCGCGGATCCTGCGTGTCAGAGCCTGGATGAAGGTGTGGCGGGAGTGGCTTTTGCTGTAGAGCCCTTCAACCTCCAGCAGCTTCCTCTGTAAGTGCTCAGTGAAGCTGCTCGCCACATCGCTCTGCAACTGCACGCACAAACACACAACTGTTAGCACAAACTATATTCTATACAACATGCACAACAACTGAGGGAATGGTGAAGGGGTTTGTACCTGCTCCAGATCCTGCTGGCTGACCCTGGACAGGCCCAGACCTGCAACACCACCATCTACACCCAGAAAAAAAAGAGAAATGTAATTAGTGAACTTCCAAGATATGATAACCCAACATTTGGTTTAAGAATACTTAAACCAAAGTCTGCAGATTTTTGGGGCAGTTAGTAGCACAAAATTAATTCAAGTGTGCAAGGGATGTGCACTCCAATTGCTTGCTTTCTTACCAAATGTTACTGCTTCAATGCTGGTCAAAAAAAGTAAATACCGGAATAAGGTACAAGCATCCCAAAATTAAATGTAATAATTGTTAAGACTTTTCAATGTCATTTCAATTGGTATTTAAGATATATATATATATATAGACAGTTGCATACATATATATATATGCAGCACTGCCAATAAAGGTAAGGGCAAGTCAGAGGTTAATATTAATGTGCTTGTTCTAATATATGTTGTTGTTTCTATAGTTACAGTAACAATTACTATTGTACTATTTCGATATTAAAAAGACTACTTCCTGTTCTCCGACCACTTCTAGATTGTATTTACATTTTCTCATATAGATATCTCTGAGCCTGTAACATCAATAGTAGGTAGCACACCTGCTCCCAACTCATTTAATGCACTCATTAACTCAGAGCTTTGTCCGAGTGACACCATATCGTGATTGCAAATTTGTCATACACAATCTAATTACAAGACAAATAAAAAAAAAATGTTAATGACCCACAGGGAACATGAGGGTATTTGTGAAAAATTTAGTTCTGCATCTTACATGTCAGGTAATGTGTGATCTTTAGTCATTAATGTGCTCTCTAGCTGAACTCTATTTCTTTTCAGTCACAATATAACACTACACAAATCAGTGAAGAAGTAATGTGATGCTTAGTCCAGTCATGAATTCTACGGTTTTAAAATGCGTGTAGTGTATGCAAGACTTCAGAGCTGTAGGTAGAAAGTGCAGCTTCACCTCTGTATCCTGGCAGAAGGGAGTCTTTCGGGTCACTGGGTGTGCAATAGAGAAGGTAGTACTCCAGGTGGCGCCAGATCACAAACAGGCAAGTCTCAATGATGTCTTCAAAACATAAGGTCAAGAAAAACAGTACCCAAGTGATACAATTCAAACTAATGCAATACTTTACATTAGAAGGATAGTGTGAAAGGATACATGAGCAGAGTGCCAGTAGCTTGGCACGGTTATTGACGAGCTGAACAAGACGCCGTTTGGCCAGAACGCTCTTTTGCACTGATGGGATCTTCTCCACTCCACCTGATCCTGACACCAGGCCCTGGCACAACTGCATGGAGATAGACAAAATACTTTAAATGTTTTGATTAGTAGGTTGTATGCACAGGGCACTGTGATTGTTTCATCTTACTGTCAGCTGTATGGAAGCAAAAAAGACACAAAGATTTTAATGTTAAAACCCTGAATTCTTAATAATGAATTCAAACAACTGAATTCATAGCACTGAGATATATTACTGCAGAAATGACACCTCTGAATTTATTTGTCTTGAATTAACCTTCTTGATTGATATAACTTTTTGGATACCTGAAGACTGAATTATTGAATCTGAATTTGAACATACATGCTTGTTTATTTAAAAATGTGAACCCCTGAACACTGGGTAATTCAAAACAAATAAACACAGATTAGAACAAGAAAAGAAAAACAGATGTGTGGAAGTAATATATTTCAGTGCTATGAATTCAGTGGTGTTTAAATGCCATTATTAAGAATTCAGTGGCTTTTAACTTTTAAACAGTCACAATCTTAGACCTGATACAACAGGTTAGTTTGTAGTCTACCTCTTTGAGCTCTTCTGGAGCGAGTTGTTCGAGCCTCTCCAACTTGCTTAAGCTCTGTCTGTGGCTGTCGTGGTATCTAAAGAAGTCTGTGGTGCTGTTCTTCAGCAGGAGCAGGACAAGGCCCAGGCTGGGCACCCGAGACACAGATGGCACTGCCACGTCTGAGCCATAAAGAGGAACAAAGCACACAGGACAGGTTTAGGGGAAGATCGCAAATGTAGATGTGTGTACATAGTGTGTATGAGATGAGAGAGACAGCTGACCTGTTGGTTCACTGGCTGAAGGGCTGAAGAGGCAGACAGTAAACTGAGCCTCAGCTGAGCTTTGCAGGAGCAGTGTCTGACAGTATTCCATGATGTTAGCACAGATCTAACCAAACAGAGACACAGCGAGACATAAGGAATGTGTACGGGAAGGTACATGCTCGTATAAGTAGGTAGCTGCTTTACTGTGTCCTCATGCCTGTTGCATGGCGAGTTCCATCTCCTCTCTTTTGTCAGCCGGGTCGCCAGGGGCAACACTCTCTTCCATCTGCTTCAGGTAGCGAGCACGGTCAGTTCCAACCAGGCGCACAAGCAGAGACAAGCACTGGCGCTGAGAGAGATATAAAGAGATGTCAGATTTCCATCTACCTGTTTTTTTTTTTATACAAATGGAGCATAAAGCAGTAGTCAGATGTAACACAAATAAAACTAGGTCAAAAAGCCAATTTCCTTGGAAGGGAAAGATATAAATAAATTTTATATATACATATATATATATATACATATATATATATATATATATATATATATATACACACACATATATATATATATATACACACACACACACATATATATATATACACACACACACACACATATATATATATACACACACACACATATATATATATATATATATATATATATATATATATATAAAAAGCCTTTCATTTGCACCGAGTTCATCTGAACTTTACAACCCTCAGACACATGAGCAAATGGAAAACAAGGGCGTGGGCTGTGGTCTTATTCTTTGAACAAGTACAACTTGACGCCAACGGTGTCAACAGGGATGCCTCCACCACCACCAAGTCTAGTCTTTCTTGTTATTAATTTGTATACCCTTAAAATATACTACAAACAGGGAGGAAGCTATTGAAGAAAAACTATTTCAGACAATAGACCCTGCTGTGACCTTGACCCTGTTTGGATCAATCCAAAAATCTAATCAGTTCATCTGCTTAGACTAACTGGCTCGCAGCCTTTTGATTCCTTACTGATTATCTTGCTGCTGCATCATCTTTGCATTATGTGTAACTGAGTGATAATGAGTAACTGATGAAAGCACAGCTTGAACTGCATTTGCTTTTAGTTCTCTTTCTTACTCAACATTTGAATCTAGTAACCAAGCCCTATCAGATAAACTGAAGTACAGATATCAGCCAAGGGCTTTTTAAAACTGTACCTGGAATCTGCCAATGTGTCCCTGGAACTCCAGCATGGCTGCACTGTTGACCTCCTGCCCCAAATCCAAGGCACCTGACATTAACACATGGGGTTATTTCACATTGTGCTTACATGGGCATTAACATTAGTGATGCATTTTTGCATGTGGTGAGTACCTGGGAGGGCAGTTTTACTGATGATGCCCGTGAGCAGAGACAGCTCCTGTAACGACCCCATGCTCACGTCCTGACTATGCAGGACTGACTGAATGGTGTCTGAGTACACAATCAGCCACTGGAGCACCTGGACTCACACACAAAAAAAACCCTTTACACACCAGCCAATGCTGACCATATGCATAGCTGTGCATGAGTAAGAGCTGTACCTGCACTGCCCCCTGCTGGTGGTGTGTAGTGGTAGACGTGAGGATGACCTGTAGGAGTCGAAGGGTAGGGAGCAGGATCTGTCTGTATCGCTCCAGAGGACTGGGGATGAACCCTGATGGGTCTCTCTGTCCAAATACTCTACACAGATATAGAGAGAGACGGTGGAAAAGGTGGAAAAGCTACAGGTACTGACAGACAGGCATAATCTCAGAAATACATCGCTCATCAGAGGCTAATTTAAATAAAGAAATGTATTAAATATTACCACATTCACCTCAAGCATGTTACAATCAATAACTACAACCAAATACAAATTTATGAACAACAACAAACAGGAACAAATTAAAGATTTCTACACCGACAAAAGTCCATCTCACTTTTCTGTATAAAATATAGTTATGAATTTTGTGTATCTAAGCTGCATCTGGCTTAAATTTATAGAGAAGACACCAAGCATCTGTAACATCTGTAAATTACATCTCCAGTGTTTGTCTCCTGATCCCCCTTCTCACCTGAGTGAGTCGTTCTCAGGCAGCATGTGGAAAACCTGGCACTCGACCAGCTGAGCCACCAGGCCACAGCACAACAACTCCACAGCTCCCTGTGCTGTCTTAGCCACACGGGTCAGCAGCGCCTGCATTTACACACATACACAAGGCATCAGAAACATAATGATGTATTTTAACCTGCCAAACGACAGGAAAAGCAGTAGTGTTCTCTCACCATCTTGGACTCATAGATGTATAAAGGTTTGAGCAGAGGTGGTTGGGGTATCAGCAGGGTTTGCAGTGCAGCATCGTCCTGCCTCAGGCTCTCCACCAGAACGCGCAGGTAGCCGCTGTTACACAGGTAGACCAGCCACTGGCTCTGTCTGTCTATAGACAACACCCTGTCCAGCACAGCCAGGGCCAACATCTGAGATGGACAAAAGGCATTGCATCATAAATATTACACACTTAAATACAAGAATTAGGAAAGTAGTCACATGAACAATGAGATCACATTGCTTTATCTAAACATTTAATAATGTCTGGTCAATAATGAATATTTCTGAATATTACCCATATTTCACAGCTTATAAAAACTTGTACACCACAGCATTGTTAAATTCTCTATTCCGATTGGTAAGAAAGTGTTGTTATTTTCTATAAACAGCAAAGCTCTGACAATAGTGTCAGATTTAATCATTTCTATAGTAACAACTTACACCGGGACCTGTATACCAGATGCTCTACATACATTTAAAAACAAATTAAAGAGAGTGTGTAATTGCTGATATGGTGAAGTTTTCTACGAGGCATTTCTTTAGCATTTCGGAAGGGGTCTCCAGTGTCAGAGCTTTGTAACAGTCAGATGTAAAGCTATAACAAGTTTTCCAAACATGGGAAATGGGAAAGAAACTATGTTTTTGTTTTTTTCAGTAAAACAATTGCCTTATTAACCTCAAGAGAGAGACAAAAGAGAGGCTAGTGAGGGAAAGACTATAGCTGTTATAACGCAAGTGATAATAGGAACTAACTTTTCTTGGATTCTTGGAAGTTCCACGACATTAACGTAAGTGTAACTAGCAAATGGATAAAATACATGATGTCGTTTTTCAATACATAAAAAAATTGTCATCGGTGGTAAACACTGGTATACAAGAGGAATAAACCACTTTGGGATGTGCTGTTATGGGAAAACAGTAAACATCAGTGTGGTGTAAAGGCATCACACCACCCTGTCATTTATTATTTTTGTATAACAGCATGTCCTGTTGTGTTTTACTCCTTACGTAGTTACATTTCCATAACAATGATGTTTACGCCAATATTTCCATAGACAATTAGCATTTTATCAAAATTATGTTCGTCAAAGCCTACCATCCAGTCGTTTTGAGAACAATCCTTAAAGAATGAAAATAGCAAAATAAGACAGGCAGGTCTAGAAACATCCATTCTTAATCCTTTCCGCATTAGGACTAAGAACAGAAGATGACTCGGGAGTTTAAAAGGAGACTAGAGTTTTGCTCCTACCCTGCCTATTTCATGGCCATCACAGGCGTCTCTGCACACCACCTCCATCAGAGCAGTGCCGTAGCTCTCTATGATGGCTAGGTTCTCTCTCTGCAGCTTAGAGAAACCGTCCTCTGGTGCGGTTAGCCGCTCCCACATAGACGCTCCTGCAAATGACAAATTATTTTTAAAACTTTCTAATCTCAATTTGTGTCAGGGTAGCAAAATATCACTTAACAGTCACGTGCATGTGGTCTACCTGTTTGCAATGTATCTGGCTCCTCAGGTTTCTGTGCGATTTGCAGGTAATAGAGTAGCGAGCCGTACAGGTGAGCACGCAGACGCTGGAATCCCCCACCTAGAATAGCATATATAAACATCTTATATTAACTTCAGTCCATATATTATGGTTTAGCAACTTAGAAATCAATAACAGCTTCTTTAAAAGCAGGCTATTAGGACTTTTACACACCTGTGCATAGAATAAAGTCCAGCAGCTTCCTCAAAATAAGGTGAAGGGCCGAGTTAGCAATAGAGGCGAACCCTGATGAAGAACCACCCTCCAGTCCGGCCCCTTGCTGCTGCTCAGACAGCACTGATTGGCTGAGGTAAGCCGTCAAGGTGAACACTGCCCCAGCAACGATTGGCATCAATTCAACAGCAGCATCCTCTGATAAAACCTGAAAACGAAGATGAGACCCCGGATGTGAAATAAATATAGAAACCCATCATAGAATATAAATGTCAACAGAAAGGTGTAAATGGCACTGTGCAGTACTTTGTCGTGCAAGTCGAGGAGCAGGTCTCTGATAATGAGTTGTCTCTGATCAGCTGGGATGAGTTCAGCGGGGCATGCAGTAAGGATGGTCTCCACGAGACTCCTCCAGCTCTGCAGAGCATGGCGCTTGGCACTCAGGCTGCGTCGCACACGGTTCCTCTCCACCACCTGCTGCAGGATGGAGTTCACCTCCTGTCACAGAAGGAGAGAGCACTGTGTTTAAAATGGCATACTATGTATATTATTTATTACTACACCCCCACCCAAAAAGCATGCAATACACAAAAATACTTTCAGTATGCCAAAGACACTCTGACGACATACTAATGTTAAATATCCAAGTTATGGAACCAAAGTTATCTCTGTATTCTAAAGAGTGAGTTTCATTTCCAAAATAAAAGCCCAAAAAAATGTGCTGAAGAAATTAACAGCAGCAGCGACATAAGAGACACTAACCTCCATCAGCAGAGGCCGTTGCCCGATAGCAGCCATCCCCTGCAGTGCGTTGATTTCTGCAACCAAGACTCTGTGCAGCAACTGACACAAAGAAAAGCAAAAAAAAATTTCAATCTAAATCTAAACATGTACAAGCAGTTTGGCTTTCTGGAGGAAGAACATGGGAACAGCATACAAACAGAACACGCATGGCTGCACGGCACTGTGCTAACACAAACCTTGACGTTGCAGACAGTGTGTCCTTGCTCGTTGACATGTTCGCAGTTGGAGATGACCTGCTCGATCTGTGCACGCTCAAAAAAGTCCAGCTGCAGCTGCTCAGGCACCTCCTGACTGAAGTTTATAGCATCCAAAACACTCAGTAGCTTCCTGCGCACTGAAACACAAGATTACAGCAGCGTTATTTTTACTTAGACACCTCAAATTGAAGACTGCATGTGTGTATGTAAGCTGAGGCTTTAACCCACCTTTAGAGACGGTGTCAAAATGTAGGAATCCGCTAACAGATCTGCTCTCATCCTCCATACCCATCTCTCCATCTGTAATAGGTAAAAAGAAACAAAGCATCAGTGGCTGTTTCAAGCAATATCTATAACCAAGTGTTGAAAGGTTGTTTTAGAAGAAAGCCTTAATTTGTCACATATACAGTGCCCTCCACTAATATTGGCACCCTTGGTAAATATGAGCACAGAAGGCTATGAAAAACTGTCTTTATTGTTTAACTTTTTGATCTTTGGTTCAAAAAAATTCACAAAAATACTCTGTGCTCATGGTTGTCAAACAATTGGAAAGAAAACACAGGTTTATCATAAAAAAATATATATCTTTGTTAAATATAGGTGTGCAATATTTATTGGCACCCTTTTAGTCATAATTTGTGCTACCTGCCAAGATAACAGCTCTGAGTCTTCTATAATGCCTGATGAGGTTGGAGAATATATGGCAAGGGATCTGAGACCATTCCTCCATACAGAATCTCTCCAGATCCTTCAAATTTCTAGGTCCATGCTGGTGGACTCTCCTCTTCAGTTCACCACACAGGTTTTCTATGGGGATCAAGTCAGGGGACTGGGATGGCCATGGCAGGACCTTGATTTTGTGGTCAGTAAACCATTTTTGTGTTGATTTTGATGTATGTTTTGGATCATTGTCCTGCTGGAAGATCCAACCACAGCCAATTTTAAGCTTTCTGGCAGAGGCAAGGTGCCAATATCAGTGGAGGGCACTGTATATTACAGATACAGTGAAATGCTTTTCTTTGCATATACCAACTTGTTAGGAGGTGCCCCTGGAGCAATGCGGGTTAATGGCTTTGCTCAAGGGTCCAACAGTGGCAACATCATTGGTGCTGGATTCATTTCAAGTCCTGCTCAAAGCCAGAAGCCTGCACTACAATATTACAAGTAGTAGCTAGCTAACATTAAAAAAATATGTATTTGCCTGGGGCATACAGGTTTTGTCTGTTAGATACCTCTCTTCAGTGACAAGGTTAGAAAATAAAATATAGCTGCAACAATCACAACAAACTCTGCGAATTCCTGTACGGACTGACTTAGTGGCATTGAAAAGGCTTCAATGCTTTGTAGAAATCTACTGGATTGTTGTCTCCTGCAGTGGGGTCATCAATAAGAAGCTGATTTGGAGCGATCCATCTGCACTCATGTAATACCTGCATGCTGCATGTGTGGTTGGTCATCTAAGAGAAGATTGAGCAGCCTTTGAGTATGCGAGCGCTGGCGGTTCAGTGAGGTCACTCTGAGCTCTATAGCCGAAGTCTTCATAAGCCAGGACATCTGGTTAAGTGCAGCAATCTCGTTCCCTGCAACATCAGGAGGAAGGTTGAAACAAGGAACCAGGTGATGAAGAAAGAAGTGAGAGTTACTTGTGACTGGAGGCACCAACCTGCTATCACAAAGGGTAAGTGTTTCAGGTGAGAGAACAGGAAGTCCTGACTGGTCCTCAGGTAGCGCATAGTTGGCCCAGAGGTGTCTGCGCATGCACACAGCTGGTAGATGACCTAACATGAGAGCACAGAGCATGCTTACTTTAGTAGAATAAGCAATATACACAACAGTAGCTACAACAGCATTGACACATATCTGTTATCAGTTAAGTTCCTTTTTGGACTTTTCTTAGTTTTAAACCTGTTTTTCTTACAAAAAAAAGTGTTTTGGAATCTGTTTCGTCACATACTGCATCAATGCTATTATACACTGTTGTAACACATTCGGTATAAAAAAAGCTCATTATAAATAAAATGCAAGTCATTATTATAAAAGTTGGTACCTGGTAGCAGAGTTCAGCCAAGTGTGGGGCTTGCTGGGTAAGTACAGGTCCAGAACGTCTCTCACTGCCTCGCTGCAACAAACTTAGTATTGCATGCAGGCAACTACGCGGACAACCAAGAACCCCTAAAGTAAACCAGAAAAAAATGCTAAATTTCTCATCTTCATAAATTTTAACATATGCAAGATAACACGTCTAAAATGAACAATGAACTTGTACAGTGAACTGACCTGGGTCCTGTAAATTAGTTGACGAGACGGGTTTCTTGACCTCGTAGCCTAACAAATAGAGGCCCAAGTTAGGACCGTTTAGCTCCAGAGATGTGACCAGTAGGTTCAGGATGTGGATCTGTGTCTCGTGACGGATTCTGGCCACGCGCTTCTCAGGGTCGGCGTCTGATTTACACAAACAGATAAAGCAGTGCAGGATTCTCTCAGACTTAGATAAACACAGTAAAGAGATGTGATTCACAGTTTATTAGCTACAGAAAATTTCACAGAATAGCCATTTTTAAGTTAGACCCACCATCTGTCTTTTCCACACCCTCCTGAGCCTCTTCATTGTCCAGGCACTCCACAAATCCAGCCATCAGCTTCTCACTTATTGTCTGCTCACAACACAGCAAACCAGCTTTTAGAGTACACTCACAACACTACACTGACATGAGTGAATGAATATGCATTTTCTTTTAGCGACTTCTTAGTGACTTTCTATTCTATAGAACCACCAGATGTTGCTATTGAATGGAAATATAACCATGTGCAGAGCAGTGAGCAGAGGAGCAGGTCGCTCACCTGGTCATGGGTGAAGTCTCCAACTAGTCTGAACTGGATGTTGGGGTAGCGTGCAATATGTCTCAGGATCTTAGCACTCAGAAACGCAGCATCAGGGTTGGAACTGCTGTGGTACAGATACCTGTAGTATGAAGCGACAGTTAGATTCAGATTATGCAAACAATTTATATCTGAAACATTCATAGAATTAGATACTAGATCGGAATTTTGAATTTCATGACCACACTACTACTTGCACTGTAAACTGTATATCATCTATTATGTGGCACTGCATTGCATGTAATCACCAGGCCTTAATGTTTTTTAATTAGAGATGCAACGATTGCAATTTTTTTGGCCGATTCCGATTTTTTTGTAAGTGTGACCTGCCGATACCGATTTTCTTTCTAAGAACTATAATTGACAGCATATACAAACAAAAATCTACTTTTCTTTAATGCAAAATTTTATTTTCATAATAAAAGAATTATTAAACATTACAATTTCCCCCAAACTGCACTAAGTTACAGGATCTTCTCTCACTTAAACAACTCTCAAAATAAAGTGCTCTGTGACTGGAAAGAGGTAGAAATAACAATTAACTGAAAATGAGTTGCTTTATATAACAAAACAGATATCATTTTCCACTGTTTATAAATTGACCTTTTTCGCTTTTTTACTCATCTCACAAAAGTCCAAAGATTACAAGCCTATGAACAAAACTGAAGTGTACAATACTCTTCCAAATATTAATAGATGCAGTGGCTAATAACTAAATAACAAGCGTAACAAGTAGAATTAGTTACTGCTCCTTTAAGGCGGGACGTTCTCTCTTACTCCCGCACTGATGAGTGGGCAGTAGGTAGACGGAGCACGAGCTATGATCATCGCATGTATCCATGTAAAGTCTGGTTATATTTCTGTTGCTCTTTGCCCTGTTTTATTTATGTTCAGTAACGCAGTTGTTAGTGGAGTGTTTTGCAAACTGCCCCATGCGTGCGGGGGATCGACAACGCTGATAATAAACCACTGTGAAATATCAGATACGTGAGTTTTGCTTACACCTGGCTACAACCATTCAGGCTATCCAGCCTCTCTGTGTAAAGTGTTACACAAGGCACCTTTTCTTTGTTGCCAACATATGTATACTTGAGCATTAATGGCAAGTTTTTCTTCACAAACAGAAGCATCTCTGCCTTGTCACCTCATAATCGGTTTCTCCTTTCATCCATCACATGTCCAGCCAAGCTAAACAAGCGATCACTTTCAACGCTTGTACATGGAGCAGAGAGGTATAGGCTCGGGCAAGTGGAGCAAGTGCAGGGAAACGATCTTTGTTGATCCTCCAGTAGGTCAATGGGTTTTCGCGTTTTTGCCTACGACATGTTTACATGCGGCTGTGAGCGTGGCTGTGACGTTATTGCCTGTGCTGCTGGCAACAACACGGACCGGCTCGGAATCGGAAAGACGTGAGACTGACCGGCCGGTCACCGGTCCGGGCCGCTCATGCGGAAAATCGGCCGATTCCGGTCCCTGGCCGGTCAATCGGTGCATCTCTATTTTTAATGCTTTCTAAAGATCATCAAAGCTCTTCCTACTGTCTGGAATCAACTCAAAATGCTGAGTGTGTTGCACTTATCAACTTAATTGTACAGCACATGCAGTGATTTTTTGTAGCATATTTGCACCCCCATTAAATTAATTCCTGGATACACCACTGCAGTACAGTGAAATTCTTTCCTTCGCATATCTGAGCTTGTTAAAAAGCTGGGGACTGAGCACAGGACCAGCCATGATATGGTTCCCCTGGGGCAGAGAGTGTTAAGGGCCTTACTTAAGGGCCCAACAGTGGCAGCGCAGGGATTCTGATCAGTAGCCCAGAGCCTTAACCATTGAGCCATGGTCTCTGTGCTGTACATTCTATACAATCAATACACTACTGCTAACAAAATTAATTAATGAATAAATTAATTGATGAAGATATTGTATAGTATATATATTTTCAACACTGAAATATCAAAGTGTTATTCAACATATGTGTATGAGGATGATAAGAAACAACACACACCTGGCGATGTTAATGATGTGGTCAGCGCGTCTGCTTTGGGCATTGACACCCTGCAATAACTGCTCTAGTGGAGAAACCAGCATTGAGGCCTGGCTCTCTCTAAGCAGATCCATGAACAGCACCTCTTTCTGCAGGGCCAGATCCAGCAGACTCAAACAGTGCAGCACTGCTGACTCCAACTGCTTCTTACCTACACCATCACCAACATCGTCATCGTCCACACTTTTAGCTCAGCAACAACCAAAATAGCAAATACAGTAACAATTTACAAAAATGTTCAATTACTGAGTAGAGAAAATTCACTTATTATTAGTGATAAACTGACCAGGAAAAGGAGCGTAGGTGTCAAGCTGACGAACTCCCTCTTCCAGGAGGCTGAGGCAGAGGGTTAGGGTGGGAGAGTCATTGAGCAGGTGGAACATGAGGTTGTGTCCCGGGGGCTTATGGGCCGGAACCTGCTCACCCTGCAGCTCCACGGACTCCTGCAGGAAGTCAGCGGGCTGAGGCTCGTAGTTCTGTAGAAGCTTGTGAAACACCTCCAACACTGCCTCTGCCACCTCCCACTGGAGACAGGGAAACACGAATTTAACTTATGAGAGGTAAAGTAAAACAAGGTGGTGTGGTGTGGTGGTCATGCCCAGTGCACAGTACCTTCTCAGCTGGGCGACGGTAAGCTCGTGTTGGAAAAGGAAGAAAAATAGAGTCTCTCAAGAAGGTGAGGTAGGGCTGGAATCCTGGTGCACGCAACCCCGCCCCGAGGTTAACAGGAAGTGCACTCTCCACCAGAGTGCTGATCAACTGACAGAAGGCCCGGGTCAGAGGGTACTCCTCACAACTCGACTCAATCTCGTTCAGCTCCACCTGCAGAGGAGGACACACAAGTGGTCTCATTCACAACATCTTTTTCTTCTTTAGTATTCAGGACAGGTTCATAAATGTATATATTATTTTATATATGTGTACATAATCATAAATATCTATCCATTTAAATGTCAAGTTAATGTAGTCACATAGAACACATGGCAAACATGAAGTTCTGTATTATAATCGCTACTCTTGGTTTTAGAACTGTTATATTTATGTTCTGTGGCATCTTTAGTGTTGTATGAATTGTAACTTTTATAAAACAAGGTGTAACGCTACTTTATACTCTGTAATCAGCTGTGGTTGTGTATGCCAAAGAAATGACCTGCTTATACACACGTAAACAAATCCCAGTGTCAGCTCACCTCTATGCCTGCAGCTTGTCTTTGTCCAGGAGCTTTTACTGTCTGCAGGATCTGACAGAAACATGACATTTCGGTGCATTATCAGTCACATATACAAGGTCCATGGCCATTTTGGACAAATTCATCAATCAAGGTTCTTTGTATAATATTAGCGAAGTGGCCCAGAACATATAGTGTGTACATGCAGTGTGTAGGTACGCTTACCTGTGTGTACTCCAGAGACTGCCAGAGGGATGCAGCGATCTCCGGAGACTTGCTGAAAGCAGCGAGAGCGTGCAGAAGATGGGCTTTTAGTGCCGGCTGCACGCTGCACTGGAGTAAACCCAGCATAACCACCACGGGAGTCCACTGAGGGTGCTCACACAGAGCTAGACGTGCATTCTCACACTGACACACACAAATAACAATGCCAATAAAATAGCCTGATCACAAACACACCTGTGGCAAATGTATGCATAACTAACTTCAGAGGATTGTTGCACTAGGAGTTTATAACTATAGCAGATATGTTTGTGTGTATGGGCATGTTTGTAGATCTTGTCTGAAGGATTTTTTTTTTTTACCAGCAACCTGTAATTTCTGTTTAAAAATTAAAAATTATTTCCCTTAGGTGCAGTATCGCATTAAATATCTACAGTAATTATTAGGTCAGTGGAAGGTCCTCACAAGTATATTAAACGTGTGTATACGTACGTTTGTGTGTGTGTGTGTGTGTGTGTGTGTGTGTGTGTGCATCTATGCATGTGTTACCCAGGTGGTGATGGTGGTGAGCAGTTGGAGGAAAGCAGTCAGGCCTTCCAGCTCTCTCTGAGTGATGCCTCTGATGGGTGGATGGCGATACTGGGTGAAGTCTGCACTGGGAACGTCCCGTCTCAGGTTCTCATGATACAGCATGAGAGAATGGAACAAGTGCTCCCATGACACTGGGCATCCTGATACACCACCCTGCAATTTCTCTCCTGGAAAAAAATCACACACTCACATGTTACTGTTGACAATTTAACATTGTATACACAGATACAGGCCTAATTAAAGGGGCAAGAGCATGCATTCATTCTTACCCTGCATTCAGACTAGCAAGCAACAAAATGATTGATTTTCTATACAAGTTCACATCACCTAACCACGAGTCTAGCAAGCGGCAAGCATCGTATCAACAGAGGGATAAGTGAAATTTGAAATGATATTTCCTCAGTTATATTCAAATTAGCTGTGACACGGCACAGGTATAAATTTGATACGCTCCAGTAAATCCCCTGATCAATCTTATGCAACAGATGTCAAATCCTGCGTCCAGTTTCTTTACTCTCTTCAGTTCCTACCATTGATTAGTTCCAACTCGGTGGTTTTTACCACAAAAACAGAACACAACCCTATAGGCACAGTTTTAACCACAATCCTTTTTTGACAGATTGATAAAACACACAGTAGAAAATTGTACAATAGCCCTATGGTTACTACCATTTCTAATAACACAGTGCTGTTAAATTCTTGATTCTTATTGCTCAGTGTTTGTTTATTAATTTTCTATAACAGCAGCTCTGACAGTAGCTCTAGCTGCAAGGCAAACCACAAGTTTGTATAATTCTTGCTCTAAATTTGGTCTAAAAATTGTTTCTATAGTAACAGCTTACATAGGAACTCCTATGGTGGATGCTACAAATAAACAGATTTTAAAAATGTGCATATTTATTTAAATGGTGAAGTTATCTGTGAAGAGATTATTTATCATTTTTTGGAAAATGTCCAGTGTCAGAGCTTTGTAAAAAATAAAAAAAAGAAACAAAGCTGTAATTAAGTTTTCCATCACAGGAAAGTTTTCAGGGCAGAGGACTTTGTGCTTTGCGGTTTCTCTGTAATATGACGAGCTGTATGGCATGTTATACTTGTACAAATGAATAAATGTTAGTGTTGCCCAGGATGAAATGCTAAGAGAAATAAAACACTTCAAGCTGTTATTGGAGGTAACTGTGCTTGGCATCAGGCCTCATCATACAAGCCCATCGTTGATTATTTTCCTAAAACAGCACAAACCATTTTTTCCTATAACAGCTCTTCTTAACTGATAACAGTCTCTACACACTCACTAGAGACAATCGATGAGTGACATCAACGACTTGTAGCGTGCTAATGTGAATACAAGTTTACTAAATCAGCTAAATGTATAGCAACTGAAACCTCAAGATGGCCCGATGACTAAGTTACACAGTTTCTACACTGGTTATGCCACTGGAATGATTTTAAGTACCACCACTGGCACTGATTCATGCACATTATGGAACTGCAGTGATGCTTACCGTGCGGAGCTCCGTTGGACTTGAGCAGACTGAAGCAGTAGTGAGAACACTGTGGCCCGTTGGCAAGCCCCTTCAACATACGCAAGTAGGGGATATACAAAGTGGGAGGCAGCAGGTCCCCCATCTGACGTACAAACTTGGAGAGAACCACCTGTGCAGCAACACACACATTTTGTAAGATCAAAACTACGCCTCTCACTATCATTTCACAATTACTGAGTACAACATACTGGTTAGAACAAAAAAAAAAAAAAAAAACAGAAACACAAAAATGGACACACAAGTACACACCTGTTTGTGAGGAGGCCTCTGTAGGGCCACACCTAGAAATGACCCTGTAAGTGATGTATGCTGCAAGGATTCTGACGGACACCAGAACTCCACACCTAGCTCCAACCCAAATGAGTCCTTACTGTAGAACTCGCCAATCTGGCAAATGCACACACACACTCTTTTATTTAGGCAACACAACACAGTACTGAGCAAACTTCAAACATCATAAATAGCAAACATAATACCAGTCATCATACCAGTATCATGAGGTGCTCCAGGTCTTTCCGCAGAGAAGATGGAGGCTCGCTGCCCATCTGCATTGCCATATGGATCAGTCGAGCATCTTCATCAGCACGGTTACGCAACTGCTTCACCTGAACACAGCCATTTTACACCTTATCTCTATTTATACAAGCTTTACGAGAGTGACATTCACACATGCATGCTAAAAGTGTAAATCTTTCACTCGTGTGCAAACCTTCATGGGCATGAGAGCTAGGAAGTCAGTGATAAGGGCATGAAGTCGCCGAGTGTAGAACTCTTCCTCGCAAAAGCCTTCACTTGCCAGAACGCCCTCTGTCAGGAAGAGGAAGACTCCTCCCAAAACTGCCTGATCAGCCAATGCTTCATCTGCCTCAGTGAACTCTACAAGTGCTGAGGAGGTAACAGTAACAATTCCTCGGTTTGTAACACTCTGAGAACAATACTGAAAAAAATCACTGGAAACAGCAGGGGTGGGAGATCCTAAATGTTACATCACAATAGTAAAAAAAAAAAAACAAACCCCGAAATTAAATTTTATACATTTTCATTTTCATTCTCTCTCTCTCTCTCTCTCTCTCTCTCTCTATATATATATATATATATATATATATATATATATAATGAAAATGGATATGTAAATGCATTTTTTTAATTAAACATAATCTAAAAAACACAATTAAAATACTAAGTTAAAGGTTATAGACCAAAAGTTATAGGCCAGTTTTAGAAATTTAGGGCATTTTTTTTTTTTTTTTTGTTATTTGAACATTGGTATTTGTTATTTTTGTTATATGTAAACTGCAATGAAACAAACCTGCAATTTTACCATTAAATTTTATCTTTATGGTACAGTGAGGGGAAAAAGTATTTGATCCCCTGCTGATTTTGTATGTTTGCCCACTGACAAAGAAATGATCAGTCTATAATTTTAATGGTAGGTGTATTTTAACAGTGAGAGACAGAATAACAACAAAAAAATCCAGAAAAATGCATTTCAAAAAAGTTATAAATTGATTTGCATTTTATTGAGTGAAATAAGTATTTGATCCCCTATCAATCAGCAAGATTTCTGGCTCCCAGGTGTCTTTTACACAGGTAACGAGCTGAGATTAGGAGCACTCCCTTTAAGAGAGTGCTCCTAATCTCAGCTTGTTACCTGTATAAAAGACACCTGTCCACAGAAGCAATCAATCAATCAGATTCCAAACTCTCCACCATGGCCAAGACCAAAGAGCTGTCCAAGGGACAAGATTGTAGACCTACACAAGGCTAGAATGGGCTACAAGACCATCACCAAGCAGCTTGCTGAGAAGGTGACAACAGTTGGTGCGATTATTCGCAAATGGAAGAAACACAAAATAACTGTCAGTCTCCCTCGGTCTGGGGCTCCATGCAAGATCTCACCTCGTGGAGTTTCATTGATCATGAGAACGATGAGGAATCAGCCCAGAACTACACGGGAGGATCTTGTTAATGATCTCAAGGCAGCTGGGACCATAGTCACCAAGAAAACAATTGGTAACACACTACGCCGTGAAGGACTGAAATCCTGCAGCGCCCGCAAGGTCCCCCTGCTCAAGAAAGCACATGTACAGGCCCGTCTGAAGTTTGCCTGAATGATTCAGAGGAGAACTGGGTGAAAGTGTTGTGGTCAGATGAGACCAAAATCGAGCTCTTCGGCATCAACTCAACTCGCCGTGTTTGGAGGAGGAGGAATGCTGCCTATGACCCCAAGAACACCATCCCCACCGTCAAAAATGGAGGTGGGAACATTATGCTTTGGGGGTGTTTTTCTGCTAAGGGGACAGGACAACTGCACCGCATCAAAGGGACAATGGCCGGGCCATGTACCATCAAATCTTGGGTGAGAACCTCCTTCCCTCAGCCAGGGCATTGAAAATGGGTCGTGGATGGGTATTCCAGCATGGCAATGACCCAAAACACATAGCCAAGGCAACAAAGGAGTGGCTCAAGAAGAAGCACGTTAAGGTCCTGGAGTGGCCTAGCCAGTCTCCAGACCTTAATCCCATAGAAAATCTGTGGAGGGAGCTGAAGGTTCGAGTTGCCAAACGTCAGCCTCAAGCCCAAGCCTTAATGACTTGGAGAGGATCTGCAAAGAGGAGTGGGACAAAATCCCTCCTGAGATGTGTGCAAACCTGGTGGCCAACTACAAGAAACGTCTGACCTCTGTGATTGCCAACAAGGGTTTTGCCACCAAGTACTAAGTCAAAGGGATCAAATACTTATTTCACTCATTAAAATGCAAATCAATTTATAACTGCATTGATGCAACTGAAATGCGTTTTTCTGGATTTTTTTTGTTGTTATTCTGTCTCTCACTGTTAAAATACACCTACCATTAAAATCATAGACTGATCATTTCTTTGTCAGTGGGCAAACGTACAAAATCAGCAGGGGATCAAATAGTTTTTTCCCCCCACTGTAGATGCTAATGAGCAATTAATGCACGTAATTATAAAAGTGCACATGTATCTTAAAGAACTTAATATCAGATTAAGGCTACGCCCACATTAATCCGGGTAAATTTGAAAACGCATCTTTCCCTATGTCTTGGCCTTCCATCACACTGAGACAGCATTTATGTCCAGGAAAAACTGAGCTTTTCGAAAACGCTCTCCCGAGTGGATAAATTTGAAAACGCCGTTTTCGCATTGTAGTGTGGACTGAGAAAATAGAGACATTCGAAAACAATGACGTATTTTTAGTCATGTGATGCAGTCATGTGACCCATTCAACTCAAAACAAACAAGATGGTGAATGATGTACTGCAGTTGTTGTGCCTGCTATCCAGTTTGATAGCTTTGTTAAAGATTAAGGTCACTTTGTACAACCTTCAAATTGCATTTTTAAATAAACACCTGACAGAAATGATGCAGGCCAAAGCTTCGTATGTTTTTACGCATGGACAGTATAGGGATGCAAGCGTTTTCAGTAGAGATGCACCGATCGACCAGCCAGGGACCGGAATCGGCCGATTTTCCGCGTGATCGGCCCGGACCGGTGAGCACCGGACCAGCAGCACAGGCAATAACGTCACAGCCACGCTCACAGCCGCATGTAAACATGTCGTAGGCAAAAACGCGAAAACCCATTGACCTACTGGAGGATCAACAAAGATCGTTTCCCTGCACTTGCTCCACTTGCCCGAGCCTATACCTCTCTGCTCCATGTACAAGCGTTGAAAGTGATCGCTTGTTTAGCTTGGCTGGACATGTGATGGATGAAAGGAGAAACCGATTATGAGGTGACAAGGCAGAGATGCTTCTGTTTGTGAAGAAAAACTTGCCATTAATGCTCAAGTATACATATGTTGACAACCAAGAAAAGGTGCCTTGTGTAACGCTTTACACAGAGAGGCCGGATAGCCTGAATGGTTGTAGCCAGGTGTAAGCAAAACTCACGTATCTGATATTTCACAGTGGTTTATTATCAGCGTTGTCGATCCCCTGCACACATGGGGTAGTTTGCAAAACACTCCACTAACAACTGCGTTACTGAACATAAATAAAACAGGGCAAAGAGCAACGGAAATATAACCAGACTTTACATGCATACATGTGATGATCATAGCTCGCGCTCCGTCTACCGACTGCCCACTGATCAGTGCGGGAGTAAGAGAGAGCGTTCCACCTTAAAGGAGCAGTAACTAATTCTACTTGTTACGCTTGTTATTTAGTTATTAGCCACTGCATCTATTAATATTTGGAAGAGTATTGTACACTTCAGTTTTGTTCATAGGCTTGTAATCTTTGGACTTTTGTGAGACGAGTAAAAAAGAGAAAAAGGTCAATTTATAAACATAGTGGAAAATGATATCTGTTTTGTTGTATAAAGCAACTCATTTTCAGTTAATTGTTATTTCTACCTCTTTCCAGTAAAAAAAATCGGTATCGGCAGGTCACACTTACAAAAAAATCGGAATCAGCCAAAAAAATTGCAATCGGTGCATCTCTAGTTTTCAGACATTTCAGTGTAGACGAGCAATTTTTTGGAAAACGTTTGAAAATGCCAGTGTAGACACAGAGCGTTTTAAAATGAAAATGCAGTTTTCAGATCTATCCAGATTAATGTGGACGTAGCCTCAGCCACATTGCTGTACGTGCAGCAGTTTAGTGGCAAGTAAATTTAAGACAAAGACATATGCTGCCTACGTATAGTTATGCTTAAAATTATATTTAACAAAAATTTCAACCACTATGACATGTTCCCCGGTATAGAATCCACTGCTTGTTATGGCTGTTTAATTCGTTCAGTAATGTGATGCAATTTATTTTGAAATGTGTTTACATACCTGCACCCTGAGGGAGCTGTGATAGCGCTCGGAGTGAGAGTGCCCACGCCAGCCTCACAAGCGCCTGCAACCCGGGCAGCTTCCACGTCCCGTCCTCCACCACCCGATTGTGTACCGCTAACACATACTTCCTGTCTGTCACAAGGGGTAGGGCCTGGAGCAAGTCTAACACAAACATGCACAATATTAAGTGGCTTTCACACTTTTTTGCCAATCACATGCAGATTTCACACACTGTCAGGTACAAAGCCTCTAGTCAAGTAAAAGTTTCACAAACGACACGTGATGCACGTATACCGTCTCTGTCTTCAGTGCCTTGCTCCAGAAAACTGACATCGAAGCAGTAGAGCAACGCCATGACCAACGCAAGGTTCACACTATCCAACGAGCCGTCAGCTTCTGCGGTGACTGTCTCTAGATAGCCAATAAGAGCGAGTGTATCATCTTTACTAAGGGGTGACTGACATGTCCATGCAAACAGACACTCAGCCAGAGACTGGCGACACTCTTTGATGAGATCAGACACCTACAGAGGACAAAGACGCTATGGTTAAACTCTTTAGTTATAACAGCCTTCTATTACTTCCTTAATCAAAAACACAGCATCATTCAAAAAGAAACGTAGTAATTGATCAACATCTGACAACATGTAAGGAACAACATTAAGCTTCTCACCTCCTTTCTGTGTTTCTCATTGCCAAGACCTCGCTCCTTCTGCAGCTTCTCAAACTCACGGGTCATGCTGACTTCTGACACAAGGTTTAGAATTTGCTTGGTCAAACCCTGATTCATCAGCTCATCTGTGAAGCGCGTGGTCAGATTAACCAAATCCGCACTATGAGAGAGATTGAGAAAGACCAGAGATGTAAAGCCATGTTTTAAAATTTAAATATCAAAAACAAACAGGAAGTTAAGAACAACATCAGGGCAAAAAAAAAAAAGAAGGGGGAAAAAAAAAAAAAAAAAAGACATCGTACCTAAGGTCAAGAGTGAAAGTTTTGCCATGACGTGACTGGATGAGCGAGCGGAGAGAGTTGGCCAGGCAGCGTTTGCCATCCCAGTAGAGCAGAACAGCCACCAGACCCCTCGTCAGTCCAGGAAAATGAGGCTGCTGGTGCTCTCCTTTAAAAATAGAGCAGTGATGCTAAGAAAACTCACCACACAAACTGTCAATCATTCATTATACATACAGACCTCTTTTTGTTCTATACAATACTTCTTCTGTAGATATTCACCTGTAGTTAATGTTACATTCTGTGATTGTTAAGTAGAAACTGCCCATTGTGCATGTTTGTTTGGAACTTCCACTGCCTGTGTGTGTGCGAGTGTTAGGCCTGTCACGATATCAACTGATTGTACGATATATGGACATGACCTCGATCATTTCTGCTGACCTCATTGTTGCCCATTGTGTTTACATAAGAATGAATGTCACCAACATTTTAGCCATTCGTGCTGCTTCTGTCCTCTCTTCTGCTCTAGGGATGTCAAATTAAAATATTCATCGAATTTAAGATAAAAATGCACATTCGAATGCAAAAACTGTGCGCATTCAAATTTAAGATGTGAAGCAAGCACTAGCACTGACTTTAATGAAAACATACTGTTGAAAGAACGACACGCAATATATTAACAATGTGTTTTGAAGAAGAAAAATCTAGAAAGAATAGTCCTTGTGTTTCAAATAATCCAGTCATAGTTAAAGATGTCGGGGATTGATCTGCTTAAGCTGCGTGAGCTGAAGCTGAACAGTGAATGAACACCAGTAAACTGAAGCACTTTACTAGCGGGTTAATTAACTCACCCAAACGCATCCTATACACATATGAGATTAATCAGACATAAACACAACATAAACCTAATAGAACATCGCATCTGCACAAAATGACATGAATGCACAAGTGAACCTGAACTTAAGTAAGGCGCTGGGTAGAATGGTAAGTCATGTTGTGTATACGTTCTTTCCGTAACAACGCACTAAAACACGGACAACGAATATCTAAAGCATTCACAAGATAGTATTACAGTCCTTTTTTTATGGTTTGGTTGTGTGGTTTTATTGTATTTGTGTTTCATTTATTTTGGGATTTTTTTTTTTTGACATTCCGATTACAATGTCTGAATATTCTTAAGAATTAAAAGTTCATTGTTCTTTGAAAGGGTGCACTTGCATTATTATGCTATTATACTATCATTATATTAGTGGCATAATGGTTTTACAATGACAATAATATCACACTATCACAATTATTTCGTTGGACAATATATTGTCCAACAAAAGTTATTGTGACAGGCCGAGTGAGTGAGTGAGTGAGTGAGTGAGTGAGTGAGTGAGTGAGTGAGTGAGTGAGTGAGTGAGTGAGTGAGTGAGTGAGTGAGTGAGTGAGTGAGTGAGTGAGTGAGTGAGTGAGTGAGTGAGTGAGTGAGTGAGTGAGTGAGTGAGTGAGTGAGTGAGTGAGTGAGTGAGTGAGTGAGTGAGTGAGTGAGTGAGTGAGTGAGTGAGTGAGTGAGTGAGTGAGTGAGTGAGTGAGTGAGTGAGTGAGTGAGTGAGTGAGTGAGTGAGTGAGTGAGTGAGTGAGTGAGTGAGTGAGTGAGTGAGTGAGTGAGTGAGTGAGTGAGTGAGTGAGTGAGTGAGTGAGTGAGTGAGTGTGAGTGAGTGAGTGAGTGAGTGAGTGAGTGTGTGAGAGAGAGAGAGAGAGAGAGAGTGAGTGAGTGAGTGAGTGAGTGAGTGAGTGAGTGAGTGAGTGTGTGTGTGTGGGTGTGTGTGTGTGTGTGTGTGTGTGTGAGTGTGTGTGTGTGTGTGTGTGTGTGTGTGTGTGTGTGTGTGTGCCTACCAGCAAGCAGCAGCTCTAGCGCAGCAAGCTCTCCCAGGTCAAAAAGGTCACTGAGGATGAAGGCCTCTGTGAGGAGCTGCTCAGGTAGAAGCCGTGCACCTTGTTGGCCTTGAATAGAAATCCCCTCTGTGCTGGCTTTCCTCACCTTCTCTCTCTGCTCTGCACTCTTTGGCTATTTAGAAAAATACACCCACATTACTAAGGAGGCATAACAACAGATCTCCATATAAGACTGAAAGGCATTAACACTTCAATAACATTCCTAAACTTTATGATTACATTAACTTCACTGAAACACTGAATTCATTTAGAAACAAATTTAAACGGACAGTGGAATTTTAATATCATAATAATAACTGAAGAATTATAACAATAACTGGTAAACTAAGTCAGGAATAAAACTTTTGACAAATAATTAATGACAGGGTGGAATGATGCCTCAGAATTGATTATTTTCCCTAATAATAAACAGCATTTCCCATTTTATTCTACTTATACCACAGCAATTACACATTTTGATTTATCTGACTTTTATAAAAATGCTCTTTTCATATGATTAAAATTACATTTACTGCTGTGGAACGACCACAAGACAAGTTAATTCCTGTTATCATGTTATAGCAGCTATAAACAGTCAAAGCCTCTTTGTTCTCCCTCTTTTCTATTTTATTCTTCTAATGTACCTGTGATGTATCTAAAGCAGATAAACGTGACTCAGAATGTTTTTGGTAGTACTCACTGGGTTTTTAAATAGGGACAGAAAATAGGGCTTGTGTTTCTTTAACTGCACATCCAGAAGATGAACACTTTCCGGCTGTCTCCTCCACACCGCCCCCTCGACAGTTTCCCACAACTCTTTCAGAGGTCCCCACAGACTGGCTCCTTCAAATAAAAAATGAATTAATTAACACTTATTGGAACTTGTAGCAACTTTGTGAAATCACAGCCATCAAGTGACAAGGGCACGCCTATGGCTGTGTGATGCTTTAAGGCAATTTGTGCCCTGCGTTCATGTGCAAGATCTGTGTTCTCAGATTAGAGAACACACTCCGACATAAAAGCAGCATCGGACTGGATCAGAAAATGGGCCAAAATCAATCAGGGACCATCGGTTTCAGGAGGGTTTCAGAGTGGTGACAAAGACGCAACGTCGTCCCAAACGAATATTTATTAGATCATGTTTGAAGAGGTTCCGTGAAATTTATGTTGAAGTTGGTCTAAGAAGTCCTGTGTTAGAGGACACACAGCAAATACAGAATGTTTGCCTAACGTTAGTGTTCAGTTCCCTTTTAGTTATTTTTGTGGGGAAACTTGTCATGTAGAATGTTATATTTTAGTTAACACATTGAGGGTTATTATTATTATTATTATTATTATTATTATTAATAGTTATATGTATAATGTAGCTTGTTATATTGGAAAGTGAGTGTGCCCATCCTGTTTTATTAGATACTAAAGTAACAAGAACATAGTGAACAAGGTTTGTATCAGTACAGTAATGGGTGTGTATAGGGATGGCTCAGAGAACGTTCCCCTAATGTTAGAGGAACATCGTCCGAGCCATCACACGTTACTACAAGGTTGATGAGAGGTTCAAATAATTTAAACATTACCAAAACTTCAGGAGAATGTTCTCCAAATTATTCCTGGTTACCACAAGGTTATTTAGTTATCTGGGTAGCAACATCTCACTAAACATTTATGCTCACTGTTGCACATCACTGTTGCTCTTACTGTTCAACATCTACGTGAATATTTAAACTGATTATATTTTAATATGTGGACACCAAATGATGCTCGATGATATTAATGAACGTAGCACTGTCATGTCTGAGCAGTGTCTCCAAGACTAGTCCCTCGGGCTCTGTTCCAAATCGCACACTGCCTCAATAACAGCATGTCGAAAGCGTGGAAGTTCACCAGTTTATCTACCCGACTAGCATGCAAATACTAGCAACCTACCACACCGAAACACACACACACAGCACACACGTCTGAGTTATCAGTAGCTACTTATATTACAAACATTCCGTCTCCTCCTCTAAACACAAACACAGTGCACAAAGAAACTAATTCAACACATATAACTCGGTTCTGGCCGCCGCTGCTGCTGCTAACAAGCCAGCAACTAGCGCCTCAATGCTAATGCTAATGCACATGTAGTAAAGAACGAACATAAGAAGCTTTCGGCATCAAGTCAGTCTATTCGGTTACATAAAAGTAACATTTGTTTTATTTTAAACACCTGCATCAAAATACAAAACGAATAGTTAAATAATATAACACGTTTTTGCCGGTTACCTGAATTTACCGCCATCTGCGCTGCCATGTCTGATCAATCCATGCAGAGGCGTCCGAAGTAATGCCGGAGTAAAAATGATAACATTTAGTTTCTGTTTGGTTTAATTGGCTGATTATGCTATTTTAATTCTGTAATTTTGTAGTTTATTAAATTCTATCTTTTAATCAGTAATATTTGTGGAGGAAATTGTTCGTGGTTTGATACAATATTTTCTTTCAGGCAATCAACACAACTGTCAAAATCCGCTGTGGATTTAAAAATCTATTCAAATCGCGTTCAGTGAATAGCATTATTACACTTGTAACGTTTTTTTTTTTTTTTTTTTTTTTAAACTCCTTTTTGGCCAGTCCACACACACCTAAACCTTAATGACTACTTTTTTTTTTTTTTAGCTTTGGACCGCGGATTAACGGCAGGGTATTTGGCATGCGTTATATCCATTATATTCATCTTCTGCCAGTAAAATAGTTAAAGTGAAGTTTTTAAAATGCAAACAGTTAATGTTTAAAATGTTGAATGAACAGAAATTATACAACAGTCAGGTCCACTAATCTGATTGGTCGAACGTTAACGCGTCCGCCATATTGATCCGGGCAAGACTGCCTAAGTAAGTAACAGATAATTCACAGGGACTTAAACACAGAAACAGTGTGTTGTTATTTAACAAAGGAAAGCATCTTATCACTGATATGGTGAATCTTTCTGTAAGGAGAAGTTTATTTAACATTTATGGAAGGAGTCTGCAGTGTCAGGTATGTTTCCTGTCATGGGAAAGTCTTCAGAACAGAGGATTTTGCTCTTTCAGGATTCTCTGTAATATAACAAGCTGTGTTTTATTTTTTATCATATTAACTTTTTGTCTTATTAATTTAAAGAGAGCAAAATAGAGAAGAGGCTGGCTTTGGCAATGACTTTATAGCTGTTATAACATAGCTGATAACAGGAAGGAACTTGTTTTGCCGACATTGCATAACACTAAATGTAATTAGAAACAGTTAAAAAGTAAGTAGGTAAATAAATAAATAAATAAATGTTAAAAAAAAATAATAATAAATTAATCATTTTCTGTGGTATAAGAGGAATGAATTACTTTATAGGAAAATAATCAGCTTCATTGGGCCTCATCACACCAGCCCATCACTGATTATTTCCCTATAACAGCACAGCCTGACGTGTTTAATTTCTTTATTTATTTTTTAAAACGTATTTCTTACTTGGGTTGAATAGACTGCTCCCACATCATGAGATATATCAGAGAATTCACAGAACATGAATACTTGTGTGGTAATTAATTTATTGTGCAGTAATCAATCAATAAATAATAATAATGTTGTTATAAACCAGTCTGTGCAGGATTTTGCAGAGTGTTTTGTGCTTTTTGCAGAAAACTAGTTGAACTGGCGAAATTACAATTGTTGTGATGACGTCACATGACGCACCTTGGCCAAAATCTGTGGAAAATCTGCGGTAATTTTGAAAAATTGCAAGCTCCTCCGAATATTGAGGAGTTTGCTTGATTTAGCATTCATTTCTGCTATCGCAATCCTGGTGGGACTGAAACATTTCTCCTAAATAGGGAGTCATTCAGGTATCTCTACGACAAAGAAACCATCTCTACAACAATTTCCCAGATGTCAGGGTCTGCTTCCAAAGTTAGCACAAATTATTCAGAGAAGAAAAGATCCCCTTCAGACATAACCATTGCATCAGGTTCATGGCAGACTGAATGCAACCTCTTTGTCCAAATCACCAGAAAATGTCTCTCTTGCATTTGCATGATGCAGTCAGGAAGACTACTAATGATACTACACCCATAGCAGGGCTAACAGTAGGAACCTCCTCATGTTCAGTTTACTCTGGAGAACACACACTGCTGTCAGGTGTGTGCTGACTCCTCCATCTCAGTGTTGGAAACCTGTTCTTCATCAAAAGTTTGTTCATTGTCATAGTCTTTATGTCGTCTCCGTATTTTCTTCACAACTTAGAATGGGAGTTTGGAACCTTGTATCTTGATGGAGTCTTGAACTTACCCAAATACTTCAATGATCCAAATGTTAGGTGAATTCCACTGCACCTTTGTAACTAAACAACATGAGATTATTACATAAATGCACTATGCTGATATACTATGAATGCAATGTTGTTTATACATTGTTAATTGTCTATAAAGTCATTTATAAAAAGTTGCCATCTAGTGTATCATTTGATCATTTAATATTGTAAAGTGTCCTTGAAATTCAACATATTATTATTATTATTATTATTATTATTATTATTATTAGATGGCACAATAATTGCTATGGTGATGTAAGGCTCCAAACCTAAGAGTAGTCTGTTGTTGATATCAGTGAAGTAGGATTTTGATTGGTCTCCAATTTTGAGTTTATTTGCATGAGAGAAATATATCTACTTTCAGTTGGTTTCATGTTGCGGACATGAAGTGGTAAGGTCAAAAGGTCTAGGTAAAATGTACAGATAAATAGACTAACAAAGTTCAAAGTAGATATGTAGATGCTCACCTTACATATAGACTGTTGTGAAGAGAAATATTTACGACTGCAGTGCTCTTGAGAAACTCAGTTCTAGCTCATAAAAAGTGATCAACAAATTCGGTTATACAATAATACAATATACTGTATGTAATGTAATATAAATGTATTTCCTGACCTGCTGGTGACATTTGGTAAGTGTATTTGTTGAAATAAACTAAGTTTTAAAAAAAAAAAAAATAGCTTGCACTATTGAAGGTGGTCACGTCATTTATTGAAATTTGTTAGTTTATTTCAGTTTCCACTAATATTGGAAACACGTATTATATATTTGTATCTTAGCTGTTATTGAAGTTAATCAGACACCAAACTGTACTTCACATAATTCTGTAAAAATGCCACACAATTCAGCCATTTTGGCCAGTTGAAAGAAATGAAAAGGAAATAGAATGGAATAAACTGTAAATACACACCTGCATTGTAATACATTTTTTTTATGCATGATTTGTTTTTTGTTTTTTTTTTGTTTTTTTATACAGCTACAAGCCATCAGTCTGTATTTCTGTATATCGCAAGGTGTTTGCTTAGAGATTATCCAGTATCACTACTAGGTCAATGTCAGCAGAAACTGCTGAACTAGATATATTTTATCTTTTTTTTTTTGTATGAACAATTTGAACTGGAATTAGGTTTTTTTTTTTTAATTGGGCTTTGAACAAGGGTTAAATGATGTGCTTCAATTAAATATTGCTCATTCTAAAGCTTAGTATTGAAAATATACTGAAATCAGCCAGTCCCCAAGGTTTCAGTACCGCTATTGCAAAAGAAAAAGTGGTATCTCTGGGCTGTGAATCGCCAGTCAACAGTACTGAAGGGTCACACCCTTCTTTACACCTATGCTTTTGCTAAACTCTCATAACTAAGTGTGCAGTCTTGCAGCTCATCTTTTGATATTAAATCACATATCTAAATCTATAAAATGAAAGTGTTAACATATGAATTTGAGTCTCATCAGTCAAAATAACATGACAAAATAATATTTATTAAAAGAGGGTTTACAATTTAAAGACAGCATTACCGGTTCATTATTGGCTCAAATCTACATAACTCTAAGTGTCCTCAATACTGAACTAACAAACAAATGCATTGTTTCTAGAGCTTCTCACACTCAATAACTGCTATTCAGTTGTGGAAATCATACAGAGCGCTTTAACACAGCACTCTGTAACATACTGAAAAATTATTTTATGTAAAAAAAAACAAAAACTGAAACACATCAACCTAGATCTACTATTGCTTAAAAGAGATGAGTGCACAGAATATGGGAAATAATAAAACGGCAAAAAAGCAAGCTCTGTACATCACACAAATCTTTGAACACCGTACTGACAAGAATTCAAAATTGAAATTGTGATTTTTTTATTTATTTATTTTTGTTTTGATCATTAACCAGAAAGTCCTCAGAAGACCCTCTCTCCATCCCAAGGCAAAACCAAACAAACAAATCTCATTATTTTGGCTTACAAGAGTCCATCCAGTGTCCCATTTTAAACATGTGGAGATAAAAAATAATTTAAAAATTCTTTGAGTGGTTTTTGTTTTTCAAAAAAAAAAAAAAAAAAAAAGAGAGAGAGGTAAAGAAAGTGAAACAAATGGAAAGACTCGGTGTATTTTCTGTTCAACTTGCCATGCAAGTTCACCAAACACTGGCAGCCAGTGAAAACGAGGCTGCTTCGTCATGTCTGAGTGTGTGTGTGTGTGTGTTTTTCTTTCAACCTCTTTTTTTGTTGCAGGTGTTCAGCATAAAGAGGTTAAGTGAATACTGGTCGTGTCTGCAAGCAGGCAATAGGAACCAAACGTGGTCACTTATTTCACAGGAACACAGGGAGCAGGAACACCAGGAAACCCCCATAAGCTGCAGTCCAGTTGCCATGTCATCATGTGCCATGGACCTTTCCCAAATCTATCCCAATGTGTCTAAGTGGTTCGCTCCTGCTCCTCCACCTCCTGCTTGGTTCTTCTTAGATTGCTTTTCATTTTGACAAATTCCGGCGTGTTCTCCTGCTCCTCATCCATCTTCTGCTGCTCCAGCTCCAACTAGAGACAAAGAGACAGAAAGGCTTTTCAGTCTGTCCATATGCATGCTCTATTTTACCTTTTGCTCTTGGTGGGTGGGTGTGTGTGTGTGTGTGTGTACTAGGTGTAATGCAACGCTAATTTCTCTATCTGTTTAGTGCTCCAAACATTTGTATCTGTATTCAGAGTTAAATCCGAAGTGACCTAAGTTGGAAGGGTTTTTTTTGTTCTTGTTGTTCTTGCCTACACCCCCGGAAACACTGAGAACACTGGGAAAATGGCAGCGCACTCAGCATGGAATCTGTGAATTCTGGCCTGGACAGTTCCTCAACCTCAGCTACATCACTCGAGTTCATAACTGATCTCAACTAGAGACATTTGCAGGACTGTTTTTTAATCCCACTCACGCAATCATTATTTTTTTTTGTCTGTACCTGCATGCAAAATTTTTATTAAATAACCAATTTAGTTGTTTCTAGTTCCCAAAATATAAACAAACTGGTATCATAATTTAAACCAATATACATTTAAGGACCACTGTACATTCATGTTAATTGACATGGTTGTCCAGTGAGCTTCTTACTCGTGACCAGCATTGCATGAAAGTAAAAGCTTCCCACACGTGTTCCTTTTTCTTGTTCCATCCAATGGGATCTAGTGTTAATTAGATGCCCTTTCTGGCAAAATGAATAGTGCATCTCTGATTTGTATCTATATCTCTATTCATTTAGAACACATTATCTGTTCAGTCCGACTAATGTCTTGGTATTCGTTACGTCCTTCGGGTACCTGTTCAAGTTTCTGCTGTCTCTTCATGAGCTCGATCTCCAGGTCACTGTGCTTCTTATGAGCTTCTTGCTCTGCCAGTTGAGCCTTCAGCACTTGATCTCTCTTCCTCTTCTCCATCACCTTCTGGAGCTCAGGCTTGTTCTGTGGAGCCAGACCCCTAAGACAAAAAAAGCATAATAAGAAAACACACTTATAGGAAAGCATAATCCTACTTATGGAGAAGATTGTTGCAGTGTATAAGTGATGCTGAATAACATCAGCATGTGTATGCGCACATATGATGAAAAGAGTGAGAAAATCAGGCCATGACTGCCATCAAGCAACAGTTCTCCATGTGCCATCTTGGTAAGCCCTGTCCCTAGATCAGGGAAAGTTACATCAAGTGAGGTTATGATCTTATATAATGTCTGAATTCTTCACATATACACACCACACAGTGGGAACTAAATTGTAACCGGTGTCAAACTAAAACTAATTAAATGATTGCATAGCTTCACTGCACCTAAATACTCCCAAATCCAAAAAGAAGTACTGACTGAACAAAAGTCTCATTTTCCAGTCTCAATTTGTTTCCCAAATGGCACAACAGAAAAGAGTTCACTCTACCATCAGGAGGTCATGAGTTCAAATCTTGATGATGCCACAGCCATCTGTGGCCATGCATGATTAGCCCTGCTCTCTGGGAGAAATGGCCAGTACATTTACATTTGTGAGCTCATGTATATTGAAAAGGTCATTCAGCGCGTGTTCAGTTGCCTTCTGACATTGCATGAGAAACAGTTTGAAAAGATGTGGTGGGAGAGCCGCAAATGTCTCGGAGGAAGAGGGCGCGTGTGATGACCATCACCATCACTCACCATCACACTTTCTGGTTGCACAACAGGAAGAACTTGCTAGTCGACAAACTGGGTGAAAATCCGAATAAACATTTTGGATGAAAGCGGGGTTAAATCTTCACTACTGACTTACAATGGGTATGAAATTTGCTCTGGGTTGGCAAGGCATCTAAAAGCCATTGTGCTCAAGAATGGTCTGACTGAAACACATATTCAACATCTGGAAAGAAAGAAAGAGAAAGAAAATTGGAAGGAAGCCAAAAAGGCCAGAGAATGGTAAAGCATGACCGAAATGAGATGTGCTGCATGACAGGGAGTCTGTTTAAAAGCACCACTGACACTCACTACAAACCTGAATGGAATAAACGGTCACATTCTGCCCTTTTCATCCAAAATTAACTTTAGACTGAATGCACAACAAAGTCTATCAGTAAAGTGAGCAATTTGGCAAAGCAACTACATTTACATGAACTAAAGTGGACTGTGACTATTAATAGTAACTACTAACTATATTAAAAGAACATTATAACGGAAATAAACATCACAACAATATAGCAATAACCTATTGTGAAGCTATAAAGTCCCTTCTGAAGTTACTGATTAAAGTTTCTTGTAAACATCCCCAAATGACCTTTGCTCCAACTGATAAAATATTATTGCCAAGCCACCCATCTGGAACGGTCCATTTATGGGACATACTACATTTCAGACATTATTATATCAGTATTCATAGTGATGGCTGGTCATGATAGCTCACAGTGAATAGCTCACAGTAATGACAATACAATTATTAGGGTTGAGCCTTATAGCATTAGAAGCAAACAATTACAGTTACACATACAAGGGCATGATGTCTCACACATCCTGTGAAAGACACCGACATCTTTCCTAACACTTTTTACAAAGTGTTGCAACTTTGTAATGTCTATTAAGCCTGAGGCAAACTGAAAAATGCATTCACCCAGTTGTACAAACCTAGGAACACAAAACACGGTTCTTTTGTCCTTCGCCATTGGACAGTTAGGTGAGTAGTCCACTGTGTTCATGTTATGGATGTGTCGGCGAAGTGGGTCTAAACAAATTCCCCGCCCACTGGAGATCAAATCTAGTGGGAGTTCACTATATGTGATCATTTGACATGACTCGTAACAAATATGTTGGTTCCACAAAAGTAGAAAATAATCAGCTCCAAGGCATTGGGCAATAGCAATGTGGATATCAAAAATTAAACATTATTTTGACATCTTATGCTCCTTGAAAGAGAGGGGAGCGCTTAGCCCTGCTGTCCCATTTACACCAGCCAGCCCTGAGTATTTGGCTTATTGCATAGTCAGGAATGGTGTGCATGATGCTCTTGCATCCCATTCAGGGTGCATTCCCAGTGTGCCCAGTGTTCCTGGATCCAGAACAACCCTGACCAGGATAAATCAGTCAGTGAAGGTGAAATTCTCATTGAGCAAAGACAAACACTCTTCTTTTTCAATATAATAGCTAACAATATCACACCCTCCCATCTCCAGCACCCAAGTATCGCCTATATGTTGTTATAGACTGCAGGACAGTATTCAATACTTTATCCTTTTTTACATATTCTGCTTAATTTCAATGTGACCATATAATGTGTTGAAGAATGGGTTGGGGTCAGAGGAAACATGCTCATGAGCTGAACCCAAAAAGCAATAAAAAGCAATAATCCTGTCATTGACTTCCATAATCCCTAACTAACCTTGCAATCGCAGAGTCACTAGCTACAAGCATGCCACTATGATAGAAGTACGAGAGAAGTTAAAGCACTTCCCAGGTTTAACTGGCTGCTGATTCACGCAGCACAGACTGAAAGACTATAACACCCTCTCAGACAGACTCCACTACACTTTCCACAATTTGCTCTGACTGCACAAATCTGAGAGATGAACTAAAATCCAACACAATAAAAGGCAGAGGATAAACACTTTATTACACAAACTCCTCCAGCTCACACCGACCCACTGTTATGTAATCCATGACATTGTAGTCTGCCTCCATCACGCTCTGCTCTTCACATTCTGCTCTGCCTGCTGAAACGATTATGTGACCACTTTAATCTTTAATATGCATACAAACACTTCTAAGTGATGAAGACGAAGGAGGGGGAGAGACCGTGGGAGAGAGTGAGAGATGGAAGGAAAGGTGGAAGGAGGGCATGAAAACAAGAGCGATGTGAGGGATGATGCTGTACTCCTGCTTATGTAACTGTTCATCTCTGCTCATCCCTACGATTGTCACGCATCACTGCTGGATCTAAGCCCATCCAGATAGCGTAAATCTGATGTACTTTCAGCCAAAACATACACACACACACAAATTCAAACCAATACAATGCAGTTCTACAAGTGATCATTTCTACTAACCAGCAACAGTGATTAAGGTTAAATAGTTTAGATCTCTAATAGCCATGACTTATGTAATAACAATCCTCAACCATTCAAGTGAAAAGCAAGGACAAACTCGGACATTTTATTATGTCAGCATCAGAGTAACTAATTTGGTGTGGTTGTATATCTTCAATGGTACTTCCTTAAAGCTACAAAACGTATAATGTGTACAGAGGGGTGTATGTTCATCAAGAGAAGAGCAAATAACCATCAAGCAAGAGAAAGTGAGACCGAGACAGACATTACTGGCTTCATCTTAGGATTTTTTCCTCATTCCTGTCTGCTTAGAGACAGACAGCACGGTACAAAATGACCCGCCAGGAAAATGTTTTACATCAGAAATTGGCAGCTCTAACAGTTTAAGGTTGTTTTTTCCCCTCTACAGAGCGTACAGACACATTGAACCACATAAAAGCTGAAGCCTGAGGCATGCTCCTGTATCTTACTGTCTATTATACCACAGTGCTGTGGAATTCTTGAATCTGATTGGTCAGAAGGTGTTGATTAATTCAATATAACAGCAGCTCAGTAGTGGTTCACATGTTTATATTAAGATGCTCGTATATAATACGATGAAGTTTTCTGTGCGAAGATATTTGTTTAATATTTACGGAAGGAGTCTCCCGTTTCAGTAATTTGTAACCGTCAGTAGGGTTTCCGCCATGGGAAAGTCTTTACGCTTTATGGTTTCTCTGTAACATGACAAACTGCTTTTTTTAAACCTTATTTCTTATACTTCAAGACAGAAAAAAGAGATACTGGTGAGAAAATGACTGTTTATAGCTATTTATGACTGTTTATAGCTATAACGGAACTGATAACAGGAACCAAGTTGTCTTGTGGACGTTCAACAGCATTACACATAAATATAAATGGATAAAAAATAAGACCTGTCATTAATTAATAAATTTAGACTGTAATCATTGGCAAATGGCTGTGGTAAAACACTTCAGGACATGCTGTTATAGGAAAATAATACTTTTTTTTTTTTTTAAACACCACTCACCAACCATATTTGACTCCTTACTTAAACTCTTGGAAGGTGAAAGGTAAGTTTCAGTGGAGGTCATAAGATACAGAGTACAGAGTGAGGAAAGTAAATATGATCAGGCTTCCTGCTCAGTAAATAACAGCTCATGTGATGTGCTCTACAACACCATGCTGATGATAACAATGATGATAAGCTAGAATTAGTAGGTAGTGGTAGATATTAATCCTAATGCCAAGCAGAAAAGAAAGAAAGAAGTCTAATGAGATGTAGAAGATAGAGGAGACTTCCTGGAGGCCCACCTCTTCTGATTCATAAGGAGTTCTCGGTGGAGATCTTGGTGGTTCCTGGAGGTCTTCACTGGGTTCATGAGTTTCTTGGGCTTAATGAGCTCATCGCAGTCTCCATCCATGTAGTCCGGCTCTGCCATGATGGTCCGCACACGAGGCAACAATCTTGTTGGCAACTCGGACTGGTCCAGACCTAAAAGAAAGACAGAGAGAAACAGAAATGGGTCAGGTCTCAGATTTGGGTTCATTCACCATAAAGTGAAGCCCAAGCACCACCCTCAGAAAAGAAAAAAATTAAGATATAAATACTTGTGACAGCAGTATGTTCATAGATATGCCTTATGTACCATTTCTAAAGTAAGAACATCAAAGCACATAATTGGACCTTAAGGACCACTGATGTACTTTTGAGCATATATTTTTACCTGAGAACAAAATGTACAGTACTTTTTTTCCTGACAGTGAAGGGAACTTCAAATAAAAAAAACATGAGAAGTAACATTTTTATAACTAATATACATACATGCAGAACAAATGAACAAAAGACACCCATAAACTCAGACATATACTATTCCTTATGGTAATGTGTAAACCTCCCCTCAATCATACTTTCAAACAGCAACCATTAAAAAAACCTTTAGTCTACCTAACCAGGGTTAATTTACAATGCTTTTTTTTTTCAACACACCCTTAATATTACCACCCCAGTGACAAGCTGGTGTAACTTGAGAGAGAGCCGATGTGCTAATCTTAGGTATTTGGACTGCATAATTATTATTTAAAAAAAAAAAAAAAAAAAAAAAAAACAGGGGCAGACAGAAACAGTCTGTCTACAGTAATCCCAGTAATGCTGAAAATAATAGTCCTTTAGAAAAACATGCACAAAAGCATATATTAAATAACAGTGTAGGCTATTGATGCTTCCTTCTGTGCCAGTCAAATATTGTTATAAACATGAAAGACATAAAGAAATAAATCAGATTACTCAGAATTCCCCTATGAAAGTTATTGCCTTAAAAACAAGCTGAGGAGGGAACTATTGTCCAGTTCCCTCCTCAGCTTGTTTTTAAGGCAATAACTTTTTTTTTTTTTAACCATCCTGTTTACTTAGCTGTCATATCTACAAGTATATTACATTCAGTTATCACATAAATTACAACCTACTGCACCACAGCTTCAGAAATAAAGGTAAATAAAAGTATTGTTTATCTGGGAAGGTGCACATGTTGTACCTTTAATTAGCTTTCAGAAGTAATTTAATGTCACTGATTTGTATTTAAATCTTTTTGTTGAAGATACACTACATTCATGTTTTCAAGTAAAAGATACATACTGAAAGTATACCCTAAAATACCCTTGATGGTACCAACCCATCCGCTATCAAAAGTACAGTTTGGTATCTTTATTTCTGAGAGTCTAAGATGAAACTTCTACAAAGTAAGTTGAGAAAGAATGGAAGGAACATGTGGATGATCTTCAGGAACATTATTTCCCCCACTATAATGGCTTAGTTCCATTAAAAACATTAAATCTCGTGTGAAACCGTATTGGAAATCTCACCTGGCAGGAGTGGGAACTCAGAGTACCTGAACACGGTGTCCATGTTGGATTAATGTAAAGCAGATGTTCAGAGTAAAAAGGAGCAGATTGAGTGGAGTTTCGATGAAGAGCAAAGCGATACGCAGCGGCTCGCATTTGATGTTGCACTGGAGTGAAGAATTGCACTTATGAGTGTTTTATCATCAGCCCAACCCTGGTCGAGAATCCGTGATCCTGAAGGAGTGGGCACATGGGGGGGGTTGCCAGATTGCCTAGATTTCAACGCAGTCAGTTTTCAATTTATAATGCAAAAGAATATCCGCTGTTTATTATTAAATTAAAGCCTCGTCCATCTACAGATGGGTGTTAATTCGACAATATAAGGTGTTCATTTTGCAGTATACTTTTTAATTAATTACATTTCCCCTAATTTAATAATATAACCACGTGTGATATGATGCACAATCTGGCAGCACAGATGAACCTTTATCAAACTGTCTGACTGTAGTTTTTTTCTAAAAAACTGCGCATTTATAGAGCTCCATAAAACACCGCAATTATTTTTCTACAGATGTGCCCATAAATGTACACACCCCTTGCAGAATCTCCAAAATGTTAATAATAAAAAAAAATAAGAGGGATCATTAAAATTACATTTTGTTCTTTATTTAGTTTTGCCCTGAATAAGCTATTTCACATAACAGATGTTTACATATAGTCCACAAGACACAATAATAACTGAATTTACACAAATGAACCAGGTTTTTTTTCAGCATCATTGTTTAAAGATCTTTTTTCTTTTTCATTTAGTACTGCCCTTCAGAAGCTATGTAAGATATTATTTTGTCTTCTAGGAAACATGTAGACATAAATAACAGTTTACACTGATAATCCTTTTCAAATGTTTACATCCCCCTGGCTATTAATGTATCGTGTTGCCTTCTTGAGCATAAGTGAATGTTTGCACTTTTTGTAATAGTTGTGTACGAGTCCCTCAGTTGTCCTCAGTGTGAAAAGATGAATCTCAACATCATATAGCGACTGTTGGAAAGGGGTCAATATGTAGAAGATGCTGGAAAAGCAAAGAATGTGCAGGACCTGGAGGATTTTTCTGAAGAACGGTGGGCAGTTTAACTGCTCAGGACAAACAAGGGACTCATGAACAACTATCACAAAACATAAAAACAGCCGTTGAGCATCCAGGCAACAACACACAGTATTAAGAATCAAGTGTATGTAAACATTTAAACTGGTTCATTTGTGTAAGTTCAGTTATTATTGTGTCTTGTTGACTATAATGTAGAACATCTGTTATGTGAAATAGCTTATTCAGGGCAGTACTGAATAAGCTACATGCAATTTTAAATGATCCCTTTTTTTGTTTTGTTTTTGGTTTTTTTTAAATTATTAACATTTTGCAGATTCTGCAAGGGGGTATGTAAATTTATGGGCACAACTGTATTTTGTCTACTTTATTACTTTTACCATATCAGAAAATGCCTCCAGTACAAAATTAGAGGCAGTGTAAATTGTCTTGGCTGAAAATGCTTCCAGAATTAAACTATAGGTAGCACATTTTAATGATGCTATCTTATGATCACAAAATGCGTCCTTCATTAGAATATATGAAGAAGCGTACAAACGTGGAGTGTGCATGTGCAGAAACCTTTGGTGGGACCTCTTAATAGGTAATACAATTAGTCAGCAATTGTTTTTTCATACAAGTCTATCTGCAGATGCATGTTAATTCAACCCTGCATTGTATTATTTTTGCACTGCATAACTTTATGAATGATCGATTTTATGAATCGGTTACTTAAAAATAGCCGAACTGAAGATATAATTCCCAATCAGCTCGAGTTTACAACTAAAAAACACCAAGATGTGCTTTGTAGGAATAAAGCAGGAGAAATAGTCTCTGCTTCCAAACAGCAAGTCAAGCAAAAGGCATTCACCTAACTGGACCCTGAACACACTGTACAACTGGTACCTGTGCATTTTATAAACAGATTTATAATTAGGCTACTGTCTGTGGTGCATCTGCTAAGTGAGATGTGTGTTGAACACTGTTTACAGTCCTGGAGACTCAGGACTCCCCTGCACAGATTAAATGTTTCCCCGCTCCTAACACACCCAGGTACCCCTCGCTGAAGAACCGAAAAGTCCAGGAGGTGGTGTCGGACCCATGCCAAATAAATATTGAGCTGGGATCGCAGGTCAGTGCAGCCGGAGCCCATGACTAAAGTGAAGCTCTGGTAAATTGTAATTGCCATAGACTGTAAATAAGATACAGTAGCAACGCTACAGTAATAGCAGGGGCGTGGGATTAAATTCGATTTGCATTTGCCTGAGTAACTTGATTTAACCTGATTTACTGTTTAGTGTTATGGAAGGGTTGTTTTCAGTACTTCTTGTTTTGTGTAAGCTCTGAAATCCTGGGGTTATTGTGGTATTAAATGTTTTGATAAATATACTGTGCTTCAGAAAAAGGTTTCCTAGTTCACCATGTTTTGTGTTTCTCAGTTATACAACAATTAGTTGAATATACGCGCTATGGTTATTGCTTGGTGAGTGAATGTAATGTCGCTCTGTAGCCACTGGACGGGGCAACCTGACAACAAAACTAATTTAACAATCCTGTTGGAACTGTATGTGTACACATGTGGGAACTATCCCAAAATATATCCGAATTAGACTGCTTTTAATGTGAAATTATTGCATTTTCACAAACCAGGAATGGATAAAAGTTGTAAAAACACTGCATGTTGTTTGCATTTTTTTATGCATCACAAGATCTCCAGCTTTTAAATTCAAGTCCATGATTTATTCATAAGAATATATGTGTGTGTGTGTGTGTGTGTGTGTGTGTGTGTGTGTGTGTGTGTGTGTGTGTGTGTGTGTGTGTGTGTGTGTGTGTGTGTGTGAGAAAGCTATGCCTTAAGGCTGGACTACTTCCTTCACTTGGATTGCTGAACTGAGGTTGTTTATCATATCCAGAGATAATTATTTCAATCTGCTTAGTTTATTTACTATGTGACTCGTCTCCTCATTTGTATATCAATTTATGGGAAATGAAACTTGCATGAATCAACATAATAACCATACAGCTTATCTCTTCCGTTTGATCTACATCATTTCAACCACACATTAACGCCTTTGATGGACTCATTGGGACTGCAATCGTGAGTACAGAACCTCTTCCCTAGGTTGATGTTAGGTAACTTAAACATGATCAATATGAATTGTTAGATACTACCACTACAACTACTACTACTACTACTACTACTACTAATAATAATAATAATAATAATAATAATAATAAAAACCCTGTGTGCTTGAATTGGTTGTCCAGAAGAACACCGGTGGTCTACAGAGCAGTGTGACTTCCCCTGTGAGGAACCATGTCCTCAGTAATTATAGACATTTAGCCCTTTTAAGATCATGGGTGCGTGTATGTGGGGGGGTGTGACTTTGTGTGTAAAGGAAATGCTTGTTAAACAGTCTACACAGTCATTAATTAAGTGGGCTTGTAGGTGTTGAGGAGGCATATGTTTGTCAGTGCCTAGCCTGCATTCATGTTGTTCAAAACCTTAAATGCGTGCACACATACACACGCACGTGCACACACACACACACACACACACGCACGTGCACGTACACACACGCACGTGCACATACACACACGCACGTGCACGTACACGCACGCACGTGCACGTACACACACGCACGTGCACGTACACACACGCACGTACACACACACACACGCACGTACACACGCACGTACACACACACACACACACACACACACACACACACACACACACACACACACACACACACAGTTCCCCATCCTTGCCACTTCCTATTGGTTCTGTGCGTGAGCTGGTGCTGAGCATGTGGATATGCAAATCAAACAAATTTGTATTAAAGTTCATTGAGCGGAACTGTTTCTGTTCATCCACAGCAGAATTTGCACAAAGATAAGATAAACACACTGGCCTGTGAAAATTTAACGGAGGTCTTTAAAAGACTTTACAAACTTGCAATCTTAGATTTCGCAATCTGTCACAACCACACCTCTCTGTTTACCTTTGCCTGTGTGTGTGTGTGTGTGTGTGTGTGTGTGTCTCCGTCTCCAATACAACATATCTGGGTGTTGCTGTAATCCCCCACCAAAATCTGTATGATACTGATGGTGTGGATTGGGAATATTGGTCAACATGTGCACAATATTCCTGGCTCTTAATGCATCATGTGCAAAATCCCCAGCCTCAGAGGCAGAATGAAACGGACTGGTTAAGAACCAGGGGCAGCACACCATTCAACTGTTTAAAAACACTTGTACGTTCACATTTCTCCAACAAGATATTCAGACTAAAAGAAAGCTAGATATCCAAAACAGTGTCAGAAACTATCCAGCTACAGCTAGGAGAAAATGGACTTCCTCCTGCCTCCAATGTAGAGCTTAACGAGTCAAATGGTACCATGACACACGCAAAAAGGGTTTTCGAAAACAAACATGTTTCGACAGAGATGAGTTCTTATTATTTACATGCCACTGAGTAAATGTGTGGTGGCCTGGAATACCATGGATCCTCCCACAGTAAAATTTTGACATTTTCTAACATTTGTAATTCTGAAAACCATAGACTTTCCTGAACTGAAATATGTTTCTCTTTTGTATGCATCAAGTTACTTAACTCGAGTCTTGTTAAAAGTGTCAGTGAGAAAACCGCATTTAAAGATCTTATTCCAACTGGCAGTGCAAGAGCACTGAAAACAAACTGAATCGATTAGGTCCATTATGCTATATTACAGAGCTTTCCAACAATTTGATTAAACTGTGACATTCACCATGTGAGGAAATCACACTTAGCTAGCAAGGTTTTAGACATCTTTAGGCAGACTGAGTGTTTTCACCACAGTATTTGTAAAAACTGGCTCCTTGACCAATGTGACCTTTGTAAGAAGATCGCTTAGGCAAGAATAAAAAGTATATAAAACATTTCTACACTGTTTTGGTGAAAGATATTTATGGTTTATATTTATGGATTTATTATTTTTTTTAAATTTCTTCAGCTATGGCAAAATTCAGCCACAGTGACGATATGATTTCCCAGACCACCACACATATGTGAAATTTAAAGGAGAACAATGCCCGAGAGTATAAAAATATATCAAGTCGAAAAAAGTTGCATATGCTTTGGATTTAATGAGGGTCGCAACCTCTCTGACTGACCCATATAATTCCCATGTCTCTCGAGATGAATGATACGCATAACATCTGAGCCAAAGTCACACAGTCACATGGGCTTCATACAAAAACATTATGACAGGCTAGTGTGCATGTTTGTTATGTGACTTATGTGAATTAAGTTTCATTATCACACATTTGGATTTTATGATACAATATCAACAGCCAAACCAGAGACATGAAACAGGGGGCCATTCATCAGTTACAGCTTGCTCCATTACCATGTACTCATGTGCCACCATGAGTAACCACCAGGTCCCCAAAACAGAAAACAAATGTACAAAAAACCCTGAATGAGTCGTCAGTGTTAGAGGAGCCCTGATCTGGTTCAGCAGTGAGGATTAAAAATGAAAGCGTCAGACAGAGTGGAGAGGATGGCCATGTCTTTGTCCAACTGCTCCGAGGTTCTCAGTGGGACAGAAAGTGAAAGAGCGATGAAGGGAGGAAAAGGAGCAGCTGGCAGTCTATTACACCATCTGACCCTCTGCCTTTCTTGTCGAGTATGCTTTAGACTCGGCAGGAAGCCAAATTTACCCAGTCACTCTCCTTCAAACCCCCTTTATCTGGCTGCATGCTGCTATCACTCTCAGTCGTCATTCTAAACGTGGCCACCGGTTTCTTCTTCATGCTTAATTTTATTATATCCAGCAACAGACCTTTTTTTACACCATCAATTCCACCGCAAACCTTACGACCAGAACCTTACACCCCACCCCCACCCCCCGAATGCAAAATTTCCCCTCCATCCTCCCACAGCCCTGCCCTGACTGTAATCCCTACTCCATATCGTCATTTTCTTTCACACATTGCTCCTTTAATTCACACTTTTTTTTTCTTTTTGCAGATCACCATTTTAGGAGTCCAATACGTGTTCGCAGTTAGGGCAATAGTAAAAATATAATAAAGTACATATTTGCATACTCTATTCAATATTTTCAGCCATTTGGTAAATGCTCTGTTGCCCTTCAACAACTCTGGCTGTCTACAAACATTCCAGAGTAAATCTGCTTTGGATTTTGTTGATGTAAGTGGTACAGTTTAAAAATGCAAAACCTCGTCAACAAGGGACTGTAGAATACACATGCTTTCTCTGGAAATGAATCTGCATTTGGATCGGAAATCTCACCCAATTGCTGTAGTTTTTTTAATTTAGATTTTACAGTCCACAAAGGCAAGAACTTCCCAAGGAAATGGTAGTGTCAATAAAACAGAGAGAGAGAGAGAGAGAGAGAGAGAGAGAGAGATAGATGTCTCAAGCATTACAGTATGGCAGAACATTCCAGACATTATTCAAATTCAAATGCTAATTTAAAAATGCTAATTCAAACGTGTATTTGCAATAGTTTTTGGTGTTTTGGAGGAAATGGTTTAACTTTGTAACAGGTGCCATGGCCTATTTTTTATCCCCTGCTGTCAAATGCCACCCCTCGTGTGCCTAAAATGACGAAAAGCTGTGAAAGCAGGTAGTCATACGCAAAGCTTTTACACAACATGTGCTCATGTGACTCTGTCTGCTGGTGCTTTGCACAGATGCTGCTTGTGTGGATTTCTTTTTGACATTGCAAATTTGTACTATGTTCACAAAGTTTCATCATGCAAAAAGTCTAGCCTAAGTTGTATTACAACTAGAACTGTCAACTTTGCCAGTTTCCAGCTCTCCGCTATCATACATCATCGACCAATTGGGGAGGGTGAAGGTTAGCACGTGCGTCCTCCAAAACACACGAAGCCAGCCGCCACATCTTTTCCAACTGCTGCGTCACAGGGCAGTGTAACAGGAAAGTGCTATCTGCCGTCTTCCCCAAACATGAACTCACAGTGTCGCTGTGATTGACAGGGGAAAGAGAGTATGTCATCCTTCCCATCCAGAGACCCCGGCCAATTCTTTTCGCTCTACAGATGGCTGCGACATCATCGGGATTTGAACACATGATCTCCAGATGACGGGCGAGAGCTTTTCTGTTACACCACTCGGGACTAGTGTGTGACTACCTTCGACAGACCCGTACACAGCTTAGCAGAACTGCTCCCAATGTAACATATTAAGATTTCTCAGCTTTATTGTAGATGTATTTGTATAGATGAAGACAGAAAACAGTTTGACGCACAAACTTTTTGAGAACCGGCTGAATGAACCGGTGTATAGTATGTACAATATTATGCTCATTACCTACGAATCATCTTTGTGAAACAACACACGATATTTGGAACATACGATAATTAGAAGAGACGAATCACTTTTTTAATTAGATTCAAATTCATGATTGCTTTCAGAGGCATAAAAGGGGAGGCGTTTAATGGCTGGAAATGCAAAATGGCCACAACAGCTGTTAGAAGGTTAAACCAAATTAGTAATTTCCTCCAAAACACCAAAAAGTCCCACCCATAGTGTTTGACTGACAGACATACATTGTTGACATTGAAAATGCAAATGCAAAAAGGGATTGCATTTGTGTTTTATTTCTGAGTTTGAGGATTGTGAGTGTGTGGATGAGAAAGTGCAAACACAAATATAAGGATGGCTATTGCTTTTTTCAAAAATGTATTTATTTTTTACTTATTATTATTTTTTAAGATGGCAGCATCACACCAGTTTAAACATTGATTTTGGTAGCCATTTCCCGTTGTTGTAAATATATGTTTTGCAGTTGAATTTGAATTGTCTTAAATCGTAAACTCACACATAGTTAATGCAATTGCAAATACACATTTGAATTAGCATTTTCTAATTAGCATTTGAATTTGAATAAAATCCAGATTATGCTGCCATACTACAGCCTTTTACATGTTATTATTTACAGAGTCCTAACTGTCTTGGCAGATATCAGGAAAAATGTTCTGCCAAATCAAGCATGCACTCATATTCAAAACAGACGAAAAGAGGTTTCAGAACATGTTTTATAATCAAAATAAGCCACTCGTGAAAGAACAGCCCATTAGAACTCGCCAGAAAATTGCTTCATATCCCCAAAAAAGACCAAAAAAAATGGCAACAAAAAAACCCACATAGAGGTGTGAGCCCACCTGAGCATTTCCCCCAGTTTCCGATTCTTTACAGAGGAGCTCTATTGAGTGTTTGATGCAGGTCAGCTTGACAGACTGTGTAGTGAATTTGAAAAACATTACTAAAATAAACGGATCATACTGCTGAATCAGTTGGACTTATCTCAGACGGCCTGTAACAGAGGTCTACAAAATAGCAGTACCAACATTTTGTCGTGATACAATGCTTAGAAAGTAATTTCAAAAAGAGGCTAAGCCATGTCAGGTCTGCTACACTAAAAACCATCATTCAGACATGGGAACCTGGTTCTCTACATTTTCTAATTACCACTGTATGTTTTTCTGTATCCCTTGGCATTGTGACAGAGTTCAAATTGATGTGCCTGTTAGTAAAATCCAAACCACCTGATCCCAAAGAACGAGGTCAAACTCAAGGCTCATCCGTTAGTGTGTATCAGGAGAACACGTGGGTGGTTTGTGTTTGTGTGAAATCTATATGGAGGTGCTGATGTAGTACCAAGTATCAGCACTGGAGGGAAGGGGTTACTGGCTTTAAACGCTAAACTGGTATCAGATTAGATCTTTTCTTATCTGAACCTATACCCAGTATTTCATGCTGTGAATGTATGTGGTGCAGTTATTCAGATATTGCACTGAACGTAGGACACAATGGCATCATGCAATACTTCACATAAACTGCCAATTCAAATAAGTGGGTGCATCTCAATCAATACAATAAAAAAATCCACTATATGGCCTACAATCCTGCTTGAAGTACCATGACCGAAACGAATGTGATTAAGCCAACAAATTTATATGACATATAACGTCCGAAAGATATCGGTCCTGCCTGTTGTTGATGAATGCCAGTGGAGACGTTTTACAAAGTGAGTACGTAGTCATGTTGCTGGAAATTGAGTCATCAGTGTCCCAATGTGTAGTGAGCCAGGGTCCTTACCAGTGCCCAATCTCGTGTACACGATATACTGATTTACGACCTAGGGAGCTGATTGAGATGCACCTAGTATCAGGTATTTGCTGATAAACAGATGCCTACATTACTCTTGGATCAAGAAAAAGAGAGATCAATGCCTAAAACTCAGCAGTGACATTAATCATCATCCAATGTCCAGCAGTTTTCCTTTTTAATTTGTTGACAGGGGAGTCAAGAGAGACATCAAAAGAGTTCATTGTTACTGTATTTGCTCGTACCCTGCTCCTGTATGCCTTGATAATTAGTTTGCTAGTTGAACTAAGTGCATTGCTTTCAAAGAAGTGTAATTTACTGGCGCCTATTGCAAAAAATTAGTTGCTGTATGCATGACATTGAAATTTAAGACACTTCCTCTCTAAACTTCCTCAAAACTACTGAAATGTGTGTATGCAGGTGATGTTTTGCTTGGAAATGGTGCTTATCGTACTGAAATATGGCATGTGTTTACTGCTTTAGGAAAAAAAATGAATCAGGTGACTTATAAGATTATGACTTATGCTATTTGTCAAACACATGACACACAGCATGCTGGATGTAAACCTGTGGTTCCCAATTCCACATCACACCTGAAGTTGTTTCCCTAGAATGGGACTGTGAACCACTTGTCCATATTCTGTCCTGTGTGTTATTATCAGCTTGTCATCATATTTCAATTTAAAGTTTAAATTAACCTGCTCGGTCTATGCTTCTGGCTTCAACAGAAGAAAAAAGAAGAAAGTCTTTATCTGTCACAGTACATTACATACATTACAGCTCAGTGAAATTCCTTTCTTTGCATATCACAGCTTCTTAGAAAGTTGGGGTCAGAGTGCAGGGTCAGCCATGATACGGTGCCGCTAGAGCAGACAGGGTTAGGGGCCTTGCTCAAGGGCCCAACAGTGGTGCTAGGGCTTGACCCCCCCGGCCTTCTGATCAGTAACCCAGAGATGTTTATTTAACATTTATAGAAGGAGTCTCCAGTGCCAGCACTTTGTAACAGTCAGAAGTAAGGTTGTAATTTTAAGTTTTCCAGCACAAAGTTTTCAGAGCAGAGGGCTTTATGTTTAATGGTTTATTATAATGTAAGTGATAACAGGAAATAACTGGATGCTTTGCAACATTAAATATAAATATAGAGGGATAAAAAGTATGGTGTCATTCTTTAATACATAAAAATGAGTTGTTATAATTGTTGTGGCATAAGAGGAATAAAACACTTACATCATACTTACTCTGGTGTGGTGACTTGTGCATCTGGTCCGAATCATAGTATCCAGTCACTGATGATTTGCCTACAACGGCACATCCCAAAGGGTTTTATTTCCGTGCTTTAAATAAGTTGATGAAATAGCTACCACCATATTTGACCAGCACTACTACCCACAGACTCACGTACACTGTTGCCTAAACAATCATAAGCACAAACACGCACATAAAGATTCATGTTTCAGAAGAAATGCTAAAAGAAATGGGGACTGATGTCTTAAATGTTATAAAATGTGTTTGGGCAAATTTATAACATCTGAATTAAAACACAGAGCTTGCACTATACTAGACTGTTGAGCACTGATCTATACATCAATCGCGAAGTGCTAAGGTTATTGTGGTGTTCAGACTTTTCTTTAACTTGCTTTAACTGCAGGGTTGTGCTCCTGTATAGGTACTCAACCATTTATTCACCACTGAGATATCAGAATCCACCGTGGGATTTCTCAAGTGCACTAGATATTCTCCACCATGCGTTTGTACATGATTACAAACTGGCAGGACACTCAAAATTAGTGCACTATACAGAAAACAGTAAACAGTTCACTATACAGTAAACAGGGCGCGATCTGACACGTAGCATGAGTTGCTACCATAGCACTGCGTCACTCCCTACACCACAACGTGTTGGAACCTGTGACTCTATGGAGACCTGGTGTCTCAACGGAGCATATAAAGATCCTGGGTGAGGAAACAAAAATAGGAAGGAAATACGGCAACATGTCTCCAGTGCCTGTTTAAATACAGGGTGTCCCAAAAGTCTCAATGCATAGGGGAAATTAACACTTTTTGGCAAAATGTCTTCCAAAATTTTTCGTTCTTATTTCATATTATATAACCTTTAAGATTGCCTTTGAGAAAGGAAGCACGTATTGAAATCATTCTCATGGCTGGATCGGGAAGCTGTCGCAAGGTCGCGATGGACTTTAACAGGAAACATGACGAGCACATCACACACGACACCGTTGCCAAACTTATTAACAAATTCAAAAAAGACTGGAAGTGTTGCGGACCATCTGAGAAGTGCACGTCCACATAAGGCATAGCATTCCGGACAGGATGTTTTTTTTTGTTGTTGTTGTTGTTATTTATAATTTAAGATTAAAGGGAAGATAAAACGTTCAGCCAGGACAGAATGATAAGATATTATCTGTCTTGTCTTGCCCATAGACCAAACAGAGCAAGTAAGCATCACCTCACCCAATACAGAACATATATTTTGGCCCACACAAATCTATTCTCACTAACAAAAGGCCTAACATATCAGGCTGTCTATAAATATTAACACTCACTTTCATAACCAGGCCTTTTCTGCTGTGTAATGTGCTAACAAAAACTATTACTGTAACTAAAAAAGCAAGCCACTTCCCCTGCTTCGGTCACTTGCCTTCACTCTAATTCTGATCTGGCTGTATTTCCAAAATGAGCAAATGCCAGATGGAAAAATATGACAGACAAGGAATTTCCGATACATGATCCTGCTTGTTGAAGTTTTTGCGTTTTATGTAATTGTATATGTGAAGACCTGGTCTCTCTCTCTCTCTCTCTCTCTCTCTCTCTCTATATATATATATATATATATATATATATATATATATATATATATATATATATATATATATATATATATATATATATATATATATATATATATATATATATATATATCTCATATATATATGAAAATCCACAAAAACTATAACATGAGATAAAATCACATCAACGGAAACAACACATCAGCTGAACTCTGACAAGTTTAAACATGCAGGAATTTACACATTTAACAAGTATTGCACAACTTTGTACTAACCGAATCTTGGTGTGCCTTTTGTTTTCTGATTCTTAATCTTAGAAGGTGAACTGGTGTTCAATCTTGGAAAGTGTTATACGTTGCTAATAACACGCCCTTTCTTTGGATATTAATGTAAGGGGAAAAAAACAAACATTTAACAGTTAGAGTAACATTTCCATTTTGAGACAGTGCTAACTGACGTGTCAAACTGCTGCACTAGGGATGCATGGCAAATATGGATTTAAAAAAAAAAAATTTTTAAGTGCATTATACTATGATGCACTCTATCAGTGACTACATTTACATGCACATCAATAATCTGATATATCGGAATTTGGCAATATTCTGATTAGTATTGAGTCATGTAGACGCCGCAATCTGATTGCCCGATATTCTGATTTCCACCCCTAGACTATGCCCGTTTTAATCGGAAATTTGTTGCATGTAAACACCATAATCAGAAAATCCACTGAAAAAAAGATGTGCGCATGCTCAGTCCACAAGGAATTGTGGGTGCTAACAAATGCTTAGCTGTAGGCTAGGTATTTAGGAATGGAAACTCAGGCATATTTACAATAACCATGTATACAGGAATATTCTGATGCCTGTACACATATAAACATCGTGTTCTGAATATGGCTGCAACCCGAATATGGACCTTAAACAGAATTTGATGTAAACGTAGTCTATGACAGACATGAGAAAGTCTAGAAGCCTGCAGAGGTTCAAAATAAAACTGCATCATCAAAAAGTTCTTTAAACTCATTAGAATAAAATATCTATGTGTGCGCGTATGTGTGTGTGTGTGTGTGTGTGTGTGTGTGTGTTGGACAAAAAAAACATATCGTGACCCCACAGGTTGAAAAATACTGCTCCATTATGTGCGTGTGTCTGTGTGTGTATGTTTGTGGTCTGCCAACACAGCTATGACTGAATAGACTGAGGACAACACAATCCACGTCACAGTGCAGGAATGTGATGAACCTGCAGAGGCTCTTTATTGTCCTGATGCACTCAGAGGAGCTCAAAGAGCAGCCTGATGTGTGCAAACAAACACACACACACACACACACACACACACACACACACACACCATTGCATCACTGCTTGTTGAAAGGTAATTCCTGGACTTAAATAAATCCAACTATTCAGTAACTGGGTGCTTACAATATATACTTATACAATATATAGAATCATGTAGCTCACATGTAGATCTGTCCACCTGGCATTTGGAGACATATGGCTTAATGGCCTGTACCACTGTGTTCAGAGCATGATATCACTATATCAACGTGAGGTCAGTGGGTATAGCAACTGTTCAAAAAAGGTCAGGTGTGTGTGAGTGTGTGTGTACATCCAGTATAACAGCTGTGTGCTGTAGAACAAAGGCTGCAGTATAGCAAACCTATAGATTCTTTTCAGCTGTGGCAGGCACCTGTTACGTCACAAATGAGAGTTGTTCATGCATGTGTGTGTGTGTGTGGGGGGGGGGGGGGGGGGGAGAAAAAGAGAACTGAGGGATGAGAACAGAGAAAGTAGCTTTTAGGACGCAAGATAGATGGGATGCTTATACACAACGGTATTCGGTTTTGTATTACATTCAGTTAGGGTAGTGTTGAGGAAATAAATATCAAATAACGATTTTCATAATAAACACAGATCATTATTATACAGCTCTTGCAGTTTTTCAATATACTATACACAGCTGTTGATTTGTATAATTACTGGTTTTACCCTGGCACCAAAGCTGTAGGAAAAATCCTCATCCCAATCCTCTATTACTCATTATACCATAATGAAATATGAAAATATTAAGACATTTGATTCCACACACTGATTAATCACTGTTGTATTCTTGACTGTGATTGGTCAGAAGGGGTTGATTAACTTTCTGCAAAGGTTCACAAGTTTATATTAATGCTCTGGTTCTACTAGGTTATTGTTTCTATGGTAACAGCTCATTCACAGGCACACTCCGCACGTGTTGACGTTTTCGGCAGAAATTCTCGGTATTTTGCTAAGGAGTCTCCAGTGTCAGCACTTTTTAACAGAGCTAAAGCTGTATGTTTATCTTTTCTGACACAGGAAAGTCTTCAGGGTGGAGGGCTTTGAGGTTTGTTGATAAGAAGCTGCATGCTTTTGTCTTTTCAAGTTCAAGAGCTAGAGAGAGAAAAAACAACAATGGAAAAAAAAAAAAAAACAGTGGCTGGTGCGGACTGTTTATAGCTGTTATAATGTAAGTAATAACTTGTTTCACAGACATTCTACAACATTAAATGTAAGTATAAATGGCTATGAAGTAGAACTTGTCGTTCTTTAATCAATAAAAAATAAAATTGTTGGCAAACTGCTGTTGTATAAGAGGAATAAAATGCTTCGGGACTTCCTGTTATAAGAAAACCATCAGCTCTGCATTGGGTTATGCCGCATCACACCACATTGATTATTTTCTTATAACATCACAACCGGTCATGTTTTTATTCCTTACTTATTGTAGACATTTTCCTATTTAATTAAATAGACAGACAGATATGACATCTTCACCTCATACATAAATGAACAATGCGTTGTCATGTTGGTTTGACACAAAGACGGGGTCGAATGTGAAATGCTGGTTTGTGTATATCTCATTAATAGAATTTCAGATATCAAGTGACAAATGGATAAAGACCATAAAAGGGATGGAAAGTGGTAATGGCAGTTTTACAAGGTAGTGATATTTGTCCATTTTTGTGATGGTGTTGTTGCTGTGGTTTTATAAGAGGAGATGTTCTGAGGTTCTCTGTTGTGTCTGAGTGGACAGATAACAGTAATTGTCTCTCACTGGCTCTCTAGCTGAGTAAGAAGGATTAGTGGAGACCCAGAAAATACACGCCCATAAGTGTGCGCACACACACACACACACACACACACACACACACACACACACATTAAAAACAACAACTGTTCTCCTTATCCAGACTGTGCGACTAAGCCATCAGACTGCTGATCTGGCACTGTCCATCAATATAGGCAGGTGGCACATCATCTTTTGCTCTCGCTCTCACTCTCTCACTCACTCTCTCACTCACTCTCTCACTCACTCTCTCACTCACTCTCTCACTCACTCTCTCACTCACTCTCTCACTCACTCTCTCACTGTATTTTAATGGACTACTTATTTTTATACATGTTTTAAAATGTAACATTAAAATTTTAGAATGAACAAAAATAGCATTAAAGGCGTAAAAACCTACACTGTTCCAATTATAGATGCTTTGCTTCAGTAATTTTAGTATCTGCATCCTCTTCCAGCATGTATTTATTTTTAGGCCTAGACATTAAACTCCATCAGTACTTTCTCCATGAGCTTGGGCGGAAGAAAAAAAAGAAAGAAAAGGAAAACACTAGAGTAATATTTGTGCTCATTTTAAAGCTATGGGCTTGAAAAAAAAAAAAAAAAAAAACTAAATCAATGTGCACCACAAATCTCGAGGCGGATCAATTACTCTGTGGACTCTCGACTCTCATCACATATACCCCCCCCCCCCCCCCCCCCCCCACTTACTTCACATTACAGCAACTTATATACACAAGAGATGTGTCTAATGGCTCAAACGCATAATGATCCCTAGCATTACATAAACCACTACATCACCACAACCATAACATCCTGATGTTCAGTTTTACTTAAGTTCACTTCCATTTCATCCAGCTGTGTAGCTCAGGGTTTTTTTTTTTTTTTGGTGAACAGGAAATCTGCATTGTATCTCTGTGAATGCAGGCCAAATTAAGAAACTCTTGCATCATTCTGTATTAGCCTATATTAAACATCCTACCCATGGTGATAGAGAGAGCGCATGAGCTCCTCCCCCTCCTCCATATTTCTCTCTGCCTCCGATCCCTCACAGCTGTGGGATAGTGGGCACGGGCCGGCGCTTCTTTGTTTGCGGCAGAACAAAACAACAAAGCTATGCTTTGGATGGAAATGATGATACCAGTTCAATACTGTATTTAAGAAAGTTTCTAGACGTTATGCAGAGGTTATACAATTTGATAATATAGCCATGTGTGTTTTTTTAATCTTCTGCCACACATATGTCTGTGTAGTCATACCCCTTTAACTATGACCAGCACCTGTTTTTGACAGTTTCCATTATGTGAATGCTGGCCTAAAGACCGGATTAACGCGTATCAATGTGTTTAAGATATATATGGGTGGAAAAAAATTTAAAAAATAAATAAATTTCACATGACTGCAAGCTAAGGCTTGTTAAACATCGGTTGTTGAATGTTTTGAAGAGTCAGAGAATTTATTACACACTGGAGTTGTTATTTATTTACAATTCTTGACCTGACTAAGGAGTCATAATGAGTCAATTGCGGCCTAATGAATCAATTAAAATTCTGCGACTTTACAATTGGAATGGTGTCCACACTATTTCACATGCCACAATTAAAATATATATATATATATATATATATATATATATATATATATATATATATATATATATATATATATATATATATATATTTCCCTCTATTTTTTACATCAATCAAATATAAAATAACTGTACAGTAACATTTGCAGAAAATTGCTATTGTGTTCACGTCTTTGTATTTCAAAAATCAACAAAATATATCATTTGGCCAGGGGTGCCCAAACTTTTGCATGCAACCGTATCAGAACAAGCACATTAATAATAAACACTGGAGCGAGAACTACTGTCATCTTTTGTGTGTACGTCTATAGCCTATAGTATCATTGTTCTGAACTCTGTAGGGCATTTATAAACACTCTCACTTATGCAGTCTGCTTTCTAATGCAATCATCCAATCAAAGCACAGGGCTGAGACTGGAACAAAACAACACCGCCGCATGTCAAAATCCAGTCCCTGGATGCTGATGTCACTGCAGAAATCCATGGCAACTAGAAACAAAGGATGTAAACAAGCACCTCGTGCTTTCTAGTTGAAGAATACAGAACAGACGCATGCGGAGTCGTGACTTACTGCCTAAGAAAAGTGTGATCCCCCAGCAGAGAGATTTTAACTTGGTCGTGTTACATTCTCAGCAAAGTACAGTGAGAGAGATGAGTAAGAACGTGGTGACAGAATTAACACTCCGAACCACCAGAGGAAGCAGGAAACAGTCAAACAGAGAGAGGTATCAAAGCTCAGCTCGGCTACAGAGGAAAGCGCGTGTGGCATCAGTGTGTACTGCAGATCAAGACTAATGTAGTGGTGTTTAAACATTAATTTCCAAAAATGTATTTTAATTTTTTTTTTTTTTATTGTAGTGCAGTATATACACAGCACACCATCTACATTCAACTAGAAATGTACTGGCACCCTTTGTGCAATGTACCATGAATAGCAGACCATACAAGATGATTAAAGCATACAATGAAGGTTTGTTTTTCCCACAAAATGATTAATTTACCGAACCAATAATTGTTTGTTGGGTTTTTTTGGGTTTTCAATTAATAATATTTTTGTGACATCTCCCCTGTAATGTCCTCTGTCTCTCCCTGTAATGTGAACCAAGGTTGAAGATTTTGTAAAGCAGTGGTCACCAACCCCGCTCCTGGAGATCTACCAGACCATGGGTATGTCTCACCTAGCTCCCTAGTTCAGTAGGCAGGGCACTGATCAGGGAGTCGGCTATAAGGGCTGTCTCAATCACAAAATCCATCCAGTGCACTGGAACATTCGCTCTCTAAAAAAATCCCACAAAAACCAGGAAGCATCAGTGCTCACTATGTTCCCTTACTCTATATGACAAGAACGTATATTGAGAAACGGCCATACCCTTTAGCTCCAACCATAAGAGTGCCCACCTGACCATCTAATCATTGCCTTAAGAAGTTCTTAATCACCTAAAACAGGTGTGTTAGATTTTGGTTGGAGATGGAAACTGCAGGAAGGTAGATCTCAAGAAAGAGGGTTGGTGACCACTGGTGTAGAGGCTCTTAATCCACTCCTCCATGCTGAACATTTCAAGCTCCTTTATATTAATAGATTTGTGGAACATGTGGACTGTCCTCCTCATCTCACAACACAGATTTTAAATAGAGTTCATATCAGGAGACTGAAATGGCCGCTGACAAAC
>CM042557.1:10875983-10980983 GCA_023630585.1 Cranoglanis bouderius | reverse complement strand
TCCTGATCAGACATGAATGGGACAACATTCCTCTCTCAAAACTCCAGCAACTGGTCTCTTCAGTTCCCAGACGTACATGGACTGTTGTTAAAAGAAGAGGGGATGCTACACAGTGGTAAACATGGCCCAGTCCCAACTTTTTGAAGACGTGTTGCTGCCATCAAATTCAAAATTACCTTATTTTTTTCTTAAAATGGTACATTTCCTCAGTTTAAACATTTTATGTGTTTTCTATGTTCTACTGTGAATAACATATGGGTTTATGAGATTTGCAAATCATTGCATTCTGTTTTTATTTACATTTTACACAGCGTCCCAACTTTTTTGGAATTTGGGTTGTACTTTTTTAAATATACTTTTTATATACTTTTCCTTTTTCTAACTGGATACAAGTAAATTCTGGTCTATGTAAATTCTATTTTATATCACAGACAGTCGTAAACAGCATTTCAGTGTGTGTGTGTGTGTGTGTGTGACAAATAAAATTTGAAGTTGAAAGTATATATGTAAAGGTTAATTTTTTTCCACTTTGATTTTTCTACTTTTAATTTGTGTCATTTTGACCTGAAAAGAGCCCAAGGGTTAAAAAGATCGCCACCCTCCATAGTTTCAGAATGAGCTGGCCCACATCCTTCTGTCATGCATGCAGTAACGTAATGGGACAATAGGGAACATTATAAAATTATTTAACTCCAGAGGGGTGACTCATTGCTGTAACAGCCATAGAGGTTCATCAGTAACCAAGCCCCAACCCAGCAGGAAACAGATGTGGGCTGCTTCGGGGTAGAGAGGAGGGTCTTGTTGTGGGAGCTGACGAGAATGAGGGGACCCCCAGAGATTCTGACGGGAAATTCATGGTAAAGCCGGCTTCTCGAGCATTTAGGTTAGAAAAAAAAATGTTCAACTCAGAAATGTAAAGCCAAGAGACACACAATGACACTGGATGAGGAGGTCACGGACCTACAGACTAGTACTGGCATGACAATAGCATCACTCATCTACTTCATCATTTCACTTTTGTCACAACATTCCATCAGTGGGAAACTCTCACTTTTCTGTTATTGTACAAGCTGTCCTCACTGTTGAAAAGGAGGTTTGTCCTCTATTGTATTAGTGGGTCTGTGGGTTCCCGTACAGAAAGTGCTGCAGGTTTGTTTTCCTTCATGCAGGAAATTACAGTTATCTGTAACTATAGCAATGTATTTGACTTCCTGTTTTATACTTCTTTTAATATAATGTTTTTGTTAACAACCCATAGATTAGCAATAATATACACATTATTTTAAATGTATATTCAGAGCCCTTTTTAGGTTTGTATGTTATTATTCAGCAGCAAAACTGGTCACTTGGCGTATCTTCATCAAGCAAGAATCAACCAGTCTTCTAATTCTTGTACTCATATTAACTACAGTACAAAATTGGATACTGTAATTGTCAGTGCCTGGTTAAAGTTTATTTTACAGAGTAATGCATTATGAATAATTATACCACAGCACAGCTGAATTCTCGAATCTCATTGGTCAGAAGGTGTTGATTCATTTTCTATAACAGCTGCTCTGACAGCATTTCCAGATGACATTTAATTGATAGGTTTGTATTAATGCACTCGGTCTAATACGTTATTGTTGTCTACCAAAATTTTTCATAATTGGTTCATATGAAAAAAAAAATATATATATATATATATATATTTTTTTTTTTTTTTCAGACAGCCTTTAAGAATGCCTTTAAGAAGAGCTTATTGAAATCATTCTCATGGTTGGATCAGGAAGCTGTTGCAAGGTTGCAATGTACTTTAGCAGGAAACATGCCAAGCACATCACACACAACACTGTTGCCAAACTTATTGATAAATTCAAAAAGACTGGAAGTGTTGTGAACCAACCGAGAAGTGGACGTCCACGAACATCCACTGATAAAGGCACAACTGACATGGTGCTGGCAGACATAGTCCCCTATGTATGGAGACTTTTGGTACACCCTGTATAGTAACAGTTCATTTACAGGGATTTGTATGGCTGACTTTAGGGTGCTTTTGGGATCTTAACCAGCATGTGGTTACACTGTATTGAAATTAGAATCTCAGATACCAGAAAAAGGACATCGGTGGTGCTACTGATTAATCCTGAAACTTTAAAAAAAAAGCCCCAAACCCCTGCAAATATACAGTACCTTCAAGCAATTATGCAAGTTACAGCTTAGATATTTAATGTATTCTAAATGCCCCAAGGTTATGTAGAATAAAAATAAAACCATGTAAAATAGCACTAATGTTATTATCTTCAGTTTTACATAGGTGTGATAACCTGTTATTATCTGTTGGAAACAAACAGAACCATGTTTTACTGCTCCACTGACCATGTGGTTACTGTATGCTAATAATTTTGGAAACATTTGTATGCTCTATAAGGAGGGGGAGGGTATATGACACTGGTGAGTTGATGATACACACATGACTGCTGCTTGCATTGCTTGCAGCTTTTTAGCTATACATCAGTGGGGACAAGTGCACAATAAACACTAATCTGAAGTACAAAACAATGCCTTTATCCTGCACTTTAGACTGACCACACACATTAACAAATGTACATGTGCATGAGCTAATGCAAACGCAAACTCAAGATTCTGATTTACATAAAGATATAATCCAGCTGGCTGACCCAAGAGCATTTTGCTATGTCAAATAATCAATAACGAATCAATACTCATTTATTTTCTGACCAGAATGTATAGGTCCACTATTGAAAACAGCCATGGATGGTACGTGTTTAACGTTTGTTTATTAGCAATGCTAAATGAGCTCATGACTAGCTGAAAAAGACCTTTCAATCACAGCTAAACCCTGAGTAAGAGCCCAAGCTTTCCATCATACTCTGTCTGACAAGCCCTGCACCCCCAACCACACTGCGCCAATACGTACATCAGGGTTAAAAGAATAGAGAGTAGAGGAGAGGAGAATAAAGAGGCCAGTGTAGCTTTACTGTAAAAGTCCATACTGAGTCAGCCGAGAGCAATGTGTCAGGCATCAGCCATGTCAAGAAATGACCACACTGTGACCTCTTATCTTATGTCATCACCTTTGTATTAATCACACAATTGCATCTGTAAAAAAAAAAAAAAAAAAAAAAACTGAACGAGACTTGTTGCTAAAGCACATATCAAGCATTTTTCTTACAATGGGCCTCTACTTGCAATCTCCAGTTCACAAACCTACGGACATGCCCCAAGATACCAAAAATCAACATCATCCAGCTGGCAACACAAAATAATCCAAGTTTTAAAAAAGAAATATAAAAAAAAATTCTGGTACACAGCCATTTGAGTTCCATTTATAAGTATAATATCTGGAATATTAAGTACAACACCAAAATATTATTGTCGATATTATAGCACTCATTAAATTTTAGTAACCACTTGATCCTGGTTAGGGTAGCAGTGGATTCGGAGCCTATCCCAGAAACACCGGGCTCGAGGCACCATGCACACACGCAGACTGTACTTTCCCACCCAGAGGCAATTTAGCATAGCCAGCTCACACTGGCGTGTTTCTGGCAAGTGGGAAGAAACCATAGAACCCAGAGGAAACCCATGATGAAACTCCACACAGACAGTAACCTGAGTTAGGATCGAACCAGGGACCCTGGCGCTGTGAAGGGGTGATGCTGCTCACTGTGCCAACATGAATTTGAGATTCAGTAATGGAAAATGTAAATATGTTTATAAATGTCAGCTTTTTTTTTTTTTTTTTTTTTTTTTGTGTACAGAATGTTTGATCAAATTGTAATCTGCCCATTTATATCACAGTTCAGGACTCAGCATATACAGTAATTTTACTATTCTGAATCCTATAAGTCTATTCAGAACTGTAATTCTGCAAGTTTGGTCAGGGTTTGGTTCTGAAGGTCACTTGTGTAAAATCCCCACTCTCATTCAACTCCACAGTTTCACAACAGGCTTTTCTAATTTAAAGTTAAAAAAACAAAAACAAACAGTGTGATTGGATAAATGATTAAGGCCTGGCCAGTCCAACAAGACCAACATCCAGCATGGTAGAAGTTCAGTTTTCCATTTGCCCTCATTTTAAAACCTATAAACTGGTCCTCAGTTATGAGGGTATTTTACAGTGTTGTTACAAAAAAAAAAAGATGTCTGAGCCAATTCTCTCAGGGTGGATTCATCATTAATGAAAATGTTTACAGCAAGAGCTCAGTCCTTGTACATACATGCAGTATATCTTACTCAGCATTCAGACTACCCAGATCTCCATTACGTTCACTTTGGCAGCTCACATTTCATGCTTAGCAACCATTTCCAAATCGAAATATTTTAATTGTTTTATTGTTCATTTTAAGCAAAATGTTTGGAGGAAGGTGAGTATTATGCACTGAAATTTAATGTGTTTTGGCACAAACACCACCTCTCTCTCTCTCTCTCTCTCTCTCTCTCTCTCTCACAAAATAGAAAATCAGCTGTTACAGTTACAATATGTCCTTTGGTTTAAAAATGTAATTTCTTTTAAAGGAGCCATTTGTCATTTTTAGAGCCCTCTGCTGCCTGTCAGGTGAATTGTAATTGCAATGAAAACATCTCCAAATGATCCAACTCCTCTCTTCAAAGTGAGCTTTTAGAGAAAAGGGGGCAGAGCTGAGCAGCCCTTGTTCCAGCCAGGTCTTGGAGTCATTTCTGGGCCAGAAAAATGTCACCAGAAACCTGAAATGAACAAACTAGCCACATCCATTACATTGTGTTTTGGTGAATCATATATTAATAATATAATCACTTAGAAAAGCTTTGTAATTTTAAATTATAAGGAACACATTAAAACACATAACTATGTGCTCAGCCTCAGATCAGGATCTGAGACAATTCTTCAGAGTTGAGCTGACCCTGTTCTGTCTGTATATGACAGCAGATGACGTAGCTCATTAAGGTAAATAGCGTTGTGTTTACAGTGAATGGGTTGGTCTGTGTGCTTAAAGACAGCACTCAGTCTTAAATCAGTGCTGGGTCTAGGCTGTAACTGTCTCTGCCTCTGCTGTGAAATACACTGACACATAGCTTCCTTCTCAGGACATGCCAAGCACTTAGGCTAATGGAGCTAAGTGAAATGAATGGAGAAAGTGATGCAAAGAGTCACTGCCCACGAGGAGATGCAGAGCTGATGTTATAGTGTTGTTGTTTTTTGTTTTTTGTTTTTCTTTTAGAATATAAATAGCAATCACTCAGGCCTGATTGAGGTTATTAAAGTATGCAGAGATTTTGAGGAAACATGGGGCGGGGGAGTTCAACACTAAACTCTACAATGGAAAAAATACAGGAAATCATGGCAAAAGTGTCAAACCGACCACACACATTCCTAGAGATGCCCTGTTTCTCTGGGGTTACCAGGATAGCCAGTAAACATACAGTGAGTGCATCATATGTGACGCAGTAAAGGACAGCTGATGTGCAGAGAACAATGGAGAGCTGACCGACAAAATGACCACTGAGTGCTATTAATATGCTGAATCAGCCTGACCTTCATCACAAAACAGGATTTCCACACTCACATACCCAATATACACTCAAATTCAATGTTTTACCCTTAACAGCAGGGGCAGCTAGTGCAAAAAAAACAGGCAGGGCTAATAATCTACCTCTAGAGCTGGATTATTTGCTGTTAACAAATGTCGTAAAGCGGATTATTTTGGACTTCTGTGGCACCAACCTCAACAGAGCCACCAAAGGTTGTAAGAAAAATACGCAGAATGGTAAGAAGTGACATCTGTAATGCTCTACTAGCTTCATGCCATGTTTTCTCCAAATACCAAACGTGGTAAAGAGGAAAGTTATAACCTTTAAACTCAAACCAAAATCTTACAGTTCTGTTTTCTGTCCTTTTGTGCAATTTGTACTTTGGCCAGTGTTGACACTGTAGACTGTAGATTAATCAGTGACCATTGTGTCAGGTGATTAAACAAAGTGAGACGCCACGTAGATTTGAACTCCCTTTGGGCTGATATTGCAATACATCCTTCTTTCCCTAAAATACTATTGGAGGAAAAAATAAAAGACTAATACAATAATGAATAATATGAGAATAATATGCAAACACTGGCCAATTACAAATTGCACAAAAGGACAGAAAACAGAACTGTATAATTAGTACTTTTTGGTTTGAATGTAAAGGTTACAACTTTCCTCTTTTTGGAGGAAACATGGCATGAGCTAGTAGAGCATTACATGCATGAAGCACTTCTAAACAATTAGAAATCACAAATGCATTGCTCATCTCATAGCTTGTCAAGCTATTAATATATATAAGATTTAAGCCCTCACGTCTAATATCACGACCTGCCATCACTAAATAACACAAGGAGAACATCTCTGCAGTAATAATTCTTTAAAGGTAATGGCTAAAAGCCCAGTTAATGCACGTAAATGAAGCGGGATTAGACCGCAGAGCTGGACTCTCTAATTGGTTACAGAACAGCCAGTCACAAGGCCTGTTTTCACTGAGTATCTAGGGAAGTGGCTTTGGACAATAATCAGATCAGCTGCTACTTTGGTCAATTCCACAACCTGCATGCTTGCAGAAGTTCTCTTCAGCCTTATAGAGTTAATAGCCTACATTCAAAACAAATGTATTAGTACTGAGGTCTCAAGCTTTGACCTTTTACTTTTACAGGTAATATTTCATTCTAAATGCAGGCATATGATGTTGTACAGGCACTCGTTTTTTTGTATCTTACCCTCTCTAACATTCTGTGTTTGTCTAAAATGTAGGCTAACTACATGAAATGACAGAAAGACATTGTTAAAGGAAATGATGACATTTCAGATATTTCCATTTCAAAGAGATACTGTATATATATATATATATATATATATATATATATATATATATATATATATATATATATATATATATATATATATATATAGAGAGAGAGAGAGAGAGAGAGAGAGAGAGAGATTATTCAGAATGAACAGATAATGTGTTCTAAATGGCTACAAATACAGACAAAAATAGGAGGTGCACTATTTGGTTTTTGAACGCTTGTCAGAAAGGGCATCTGGTTGAGAGTAGAGCTGAATATGATGTAATAACTTGTTTACCCTTTTCCTTTGCAACTGTCTGCAATCTTTGTCATATCCTCTGAACAACACCCCTCACAATCTGTTCCTCTTGACATATCTGTTGTAACTCTGCTGGATGTCAAACACGACCTTCTTCAGATCAGATCACGAGACCATGATGGTCAATAACCAAGCTTCATTTCAGTTGAGTTTTGCATAGTTGTCTTGTTGCAGAATACACCCACATTTCCTTTTGGGAAAATTGTGAAGTATGTTCAAAATTCAAAAACCATGGGAGATGCAAACTTTTGCCCCCACTTATATACAGGAAGTATAGTATTACAGTAGGGGAGAGCGGGGCACAACCTAACCTTCGAACAGACTTTATTTAGTAGTTTCCATGTACACTGGTATGATGAAACTTCCTGCCATATCAACAATGTGTGTGAAAAAAAAAATCGCACCAAATTTCAAACGACTTTGGAAGATATCAAGGGAAGATCATTTTATCATAATGTAAGTAAAATTTCACACAGACGTTAATTTTCAGCTCTGTGTTTAGCGTTAATTTAAAATGTACCATTTTAATCTTTAGTCTCCGAGTTATAATCCTACGTAGTCTCTAAATGCTTATATAGCCTGCAGAATTGAATAGCCAGGTCCTAATCTCAGTCGCGCACAGGGGGTACGTGGTATCGCTGTGTTAAAACTTGCCCCACTGTTACAAGAAACAACGCTATTCCGTTCAGTTACCCATGTAAATTCACACAATTCCCTTTTATGATTTTATTTCCTGCAGCCTGAGAAACCAGCCAAAGAAGACAGGCAGGGGTGTACCTGTGTGTGTGTGTCATCTCTTTGCCTTCATTATATTGGCTTTTGCTTCGGCTTTATTCTGTGTTCATTGTCAAGCATTAAAATTTGTTATATGTAAATTGACATTATTTCATATGACTTTATGATTTAATAAGTTAAGAATTGTTTTTACTGGCATAGTATCATAGTTTATCTTGTATGTTTTTTAATTAAATCAGATTCAATTGTTAGGGGGGGATTTTAAGATGTCATATGGTCATGTTACAACATACCCCTCACACGTTACAACGTGCCCCTCCTATGGCGCACGTTCTAACATTTCACTTCACTTCGTTCTGGTTAGATAATAATAATAAAAAAAGGATATGTTTTATTCATAACACAAGACCAAATATTTGTACCAGACATTTGTAAAATTAATATGAAAAAAGAAAAATGCTTTGAACCCCAAGTACTTTTCCACAAACCTGAGGAAAATAAAGTGTTCCGTCGTGTCCCGCTCTCCCCTATTAGCTGAAACAGGATATTTTAATAAACATAGAGTAAATAAGCCTATTTTAGGTATACTATATGACCAAAAAGTATGTGGACACTTGATCATCATACCCGTATGTGTGCCTGAAGTCTGAAAGACACAATTGTCTAGAATTTCTTTGTATGCTGAAGCTTTTAGATTTCCCTTCACTGCAACAAGGAGGCCCAAACCTCATGACAATGCCCCTGTGCACAAAGCGAGGCCCATGAAGACGTGTTCTGCCAAGGTTGGAGTGACTGCACAGAGCCCTGACCTCAACCCCACTGAACACCTTTGGGATGAATTGTACATTTAAGTAAACCAGCAGTTATTCACATGTGTAACCTTATCAGTGTTTTAAGTGTTTTTCAACCTAATCCTTACCTCCTTCATCTGTAGCGTATGTGTCATTACCATACCTATCATGTGCGCGATTACCACAGGCGATAATTTCGACATGTTTCCTTGTACTAGCGAAAGAACGGAAGACCAGATATAATGCAAGTGTAAGAGCGGTTGCTGAGTTTGTTGAGTACACATTTAAATATATTCAACTTTGTAACACAGCTGTATAAAAGGTCAGTTCTAGCAGATAGAACATATCTGTGGTGTGTGTGTGTGTGTGTGTGTGTGTGTGTGTGTGTGTGTGTGTGTGTGTGTGTGTGTGTTTATATTTTAGTGGGGACCAAAAGTACCCACAAGGATAGGAATATCTGATAGTTTTGACTTTGTAGAGACATTTGGCTGGTCCCCACAAAGAAAACTGCTTTAGCTAACTAACTAACTAACTAAATAAATGAGTAAATAAATAAATAAAGCAAAGCTAAAAGAGCCAAAATGTTAGGGTTAGCCTGAGGTGTAGGTGTAGCATAGCATTAATTAGCTGAATTGTCCACACCAAGATAGTAAGACAAATGTGTGTGTGTTTGCCCAAATAATGTAGTTTATTCAAATGCAAAATCGCAAACACAATAGCCAAGCTTGTTACAAAGTGCATTTGCATTATTGACTGATGTGCTGACTGATCGACAGTGTAGCAGATTTGGTTTAACACACAGTCACATGCTCCATGCTTTATCTCTCAGGGCTTTCCACTGAACTGGAAAATGTTCCAAAACATGTACCTAATGAAAGTAATAAATGCCTGAAGTCCATCCGGGGCTAGAAAGATTACAAAAGAGAGAGCGAGAGAGACGGAAAGATAGTGAGTAGTACACCGTGTTCCTACAATTCTATAATCCCGAAGTTTCCTCTTGTTTATCAGGGCTGGGCAACTGAAGCACAAGAATGACAATTAGATATGCTAAATCCACCATTATCCTCAAGATAACCCACTTTCTGACAGCATGAGCTTATATTTTCCACTGACACTACACGACTACTGCTCTTTTTCCCCTTTGTGTGTGTGTGTGTGTGTGTGTGTGTGTGTGTGTGTGTGTGTGTGTGTGTGTGTGTGTGTGTGTGTGTGTGGATGAAAAGGAAGAGAGGAAACCTATGTTTTTTTCTTGATAACTGTCCAGCCTCTGGCCATGGAATTTTCTCCAGCTATTGAGGATGTGTGTGTGTGTGTCTGTGTGTATACATGTATCCTTGTGTGTGTATGTGTGTGGACAGTTATGCGTAACTTCTGTACCTGATAAAGGTCCATCCTCTGTCTCTATATAATCTTTGCAGTCTGCCTGCACTTCCTGGAGAGGACACTCCTGTTCCTGGCACAGAGTAAGGAAATAACACAATCTGTCAATCTGTCAGATGTTACACACACACACACACACACACACACACACACACACACACACACACACACACACACACACACCTCACCTCGGTGGTTTAAAAGGTTGAACAAATAGCACAGCCGATGATTATACTAAATATTCCAAAGAGCTCTGAGAACTTAGATATCAGAGGATGTAACAGTAAAGTGATCCATTTGAACAATTGTGGCCTAATGCTAGAACCGACATCCATTTCACTGCTGTAAAAATCATTGAGCCAAGTAATCGCTCCTTTGAGACAGAGTTGTTGGGGCTAAGTGGAGCAGGGGATAACACTTTCCTTTTTCAAAAAGGCAACTGTCGTCTTTTACCAGAATCACAAATAACATGATAATAATAACATGCCTCTAAATGTGGAAGGGCATGGTCCAAAGGGGCCGGTTGTATGTGGAAAGAGAAATGGAGATGGAAGGGGTTCCCTTCCAAACCTAGGTTTTCCGTATGCTAAAAAGAAATGGATCACAAAAAAAAAAAAGGATGGAATAGTCTACTCATTCTGTAAAATGTTAGTGGAAAACATTATTTTAGCACCCTCATTTTTTTTCTCTATATTTGGTGACTCAAATGATAGTCTTTTATTTCAAACAGTGTTAAACGAAGAGCAATATTAGTCTCTTGCAGGCCTCTTTCCTCCTAACAGTCTCACACTCAAGTGGGGATTATAGCCTTTTACATCAGCACATACTCTTAGACCTAAATTACTATCACAGTGTGGCCTTCAGCCAAGTTCTGTAAAAAAACAAACAAACGAACAAACAAACAAACAAACAAAAAATGGTAATCCTCTTTTTTAATCCCCTTTTCTTAAGATGTCTATCATTCACATTTTAATTCCGTTGGACATATCCGGGGGTTTATCCCAAACTTACAATTTACAACTATGGATTCCAAACTATTGGAACAGCAAGGCCAATTCATTGGTTTGTGCTATGCACCAAAGACATTGGGGTTTGAGATCAAAAGATGGATATGAGACAAGAGTTTACGATTTCAGCTTTTTGGTATTTACCCAAATGTCTTCAGTCTACAGCAAAAACAAATGAATTGGCCTTGCTGTTCCAATAGTTTCGGAGGGGACTGTACTTCACTCTCAAAAATGGTTCATTAAGGGTTATTTGGGTAGTAAATGGTTTTCTAAAGTGTTCCTACTTGGAAACTTTTAAGAACCCTTTGTCATAGTTGTCTGAATAAAGACTTTAAGGGTTCTTTTTTTAGAAGGACATACCAAAGATACTAGATTTTTCTGCACTTTACTGTACTGTACTCACCAGGTGATCCGAGATTTTCACTGGTGTTACAAAGTATTCCTTGCACCATAGATTCAACCTTCAGAAATTGTAAATTAAAAACTGTGGGCCGTCGTCCAAAAGTTATGTCAATATTTATATGGGGAGATTTGCACAGATTTAGCCTTTGGTTATACAAGTACCCAAGTCAATTTTCTGGGTGTGCATCAGAGTCTGGGTTTTTTAATAGCATCTAGACCACCACCTTTAAACACAAGCACTGGCCTTTATACCAAAAAAATAAATAAATAAAAAAAAATCAGGGATAGAAAATGTGGACTGAAGAAGGAAATAGGAGTCTAATAGGAGTCTAGTATATTGCCAATATACTGGTGCATTAATAGCCCTAATTGTAATGATCACTTTAATCACTGCAAGTTTGATCTACAGTGGTGCTTAAAAGTTTTGTGAATTTTCTACATTTCTGCATAAATATGACCTAAAACATCATCCAATTTTCCTAAAGGTAGACAAAGAGAACCCAATTAAACAAATGAGACAAAAATATTGTACTTGATCATTTATTTATTAAAGCTGCAGTACGGAACTTTTTTTGAAAGATTAAAGTTTAAGATAAAATGTCACAAAAAATAGTATGGTGCTTTAAGCATACCAAGTATAATCAATCTTACTTGTGGTGATCTGATGATGGATGGTCGTGGTATATGTGGGAACTTTGTATTCTGAATTGGACTCTCCTCTTGAGGTGTTTCTTCCTCTGAGAACCCGTCTGAACTGGGAGAAGAGTGCAGGATGTCCCGCTGAACCGGTGCTGACTCTTTGGACCCAGTTCCATTGGATTTGGTGTGTTGTGAGATACAGCTGACTGCAGGCTGGTGTTGGGGTTCTGTGAGATTGGCTGCTTGAGGCTGGGTTAGAACGACAGGGTTGGTGCTGGCATTTGGCGGAGTTCTGCAGGGTTCAGAGCCCAGATAGGGAGCAGGCTCAGGTGAAACATCTGCAGGAGCTCCAAAACAGTACTGGAGTGAGGAGCACGGGAGCCCGTGCATCACAGCACCGGATTACAGCTTGCCTATAATGTAAAAACAGCAAAAATGAAATCCATGTGTTTTTAAATAAAAAGTGTGATGAGGGCTGGCGAAAAATCAATTCCAGAAACGTGCCAGAGCCTGATAATGAATCCTTTTCATTCTTTAAGATCCAAAGATGTAAATCCAGAAGGGTTTGTTCAGGTGCTCTCTTGAGGAATTTCAAAAATGCTTCACAGCTTCAGGCTGATTCTTGATGCTGATAAGGTGAATTCCAAAGACCTGAAGTCCATTGGATATTATAATCCTCTTGTCTCATCGGTTTTCTTGAGGAGCATGTCCATATCCAACTCCAATAAGACTCCTGGTTGGGTTTCACACTTTGGCAACTGTCCGTGACTGGTGACAGACCTTATCTGCATGCCTTTAAAGGTTTAAAATATGAACCAAACGGTTTACACGATGGACCAAACTGCCTCTGAGGCTCAAACTTTCTTGCTACTTTCCTTCTCTACTATATTCTTTTCACCGCTGCTGTCTAAGAGCTGGTTTGGGAGACGCTAGAGAGTGATATGAGCGTGGGAGCATCCGGTTACGTGAACAGGTAGTCCCCCTGCCAAGACTGGGCTGCATTGTCTCTCGGTTGGTGCATCTCAGTGACTGTGGGGTTGGTGAGGTGTCAGGTTTCTGGGCCGCAGTAAGTGATAGCCCCCCGTGTAAAGTCTAGCCATGCTAGGCAGGAAGATAGTGGCAAGGCCTTATCGGAGTCACTGTGTGACAAACTATAAAGACAAAATCAGTAAGCTGAAAAATAAAACAGGGTCAAGTGATCTTGAGTTACTGAGAATGAAATATTCATGTGCGCAGATAGTGAGAGTGTTAATAGTGTCTGGCTAATTCGCGGCAGCTCCTGCTTATTTTATATGATGACAGATAATAGGCTAAGTTAATAGGTTGAGAAGAGAACTTTGTAGAGTTAAATCAACAATTTCAGTGGTTGCAGGTTTGAATTATGCATTTATAAACGGAAAATTCACAGATCAGGAAAGATTTTTCTCCAGTCTTTGACCGATGTAATTGTTAGTATTTATTCATCACTACACAATGTACAAATTAGACAGTAGAGAACTAATGAAATTTTGATGAACTCTTTTGTCTGACGATGTAAACAGGACTTCGGTTTCCACTCTAGCAAGAGTGCATGGACTCAGCATATGTGCACAGCAGAAACATGAGCTGAGTGCTGTGAATGTACTCTTCTGGATCATAGATGTGAATAGCACTCTCATATGGAACATGTATTGTGAACTGGAGCAAAAATAATTAGCTTATTACTAGCACACTCTGTGTTGTTTCCTTTAACTAACTGCATTACTAATATGATGCTCACCAGACAAAAAATTGTTGCAACAGCACGACTCAGGGTCCAGATGAAGGCTACTCATGGTGTAAAATAGCTAAGTTACAGCCAAACTACCCTAGCTACACTACACACTACTAAGGGAAAGGTGAGTGAAGAAAAAAACTACTACTAAGAAAAACTGATGTAATTTGTTATTTTATTTAAAGATTTTTTTTTTTCATTTAGTACTGCCCTTCAGAAGCTACATAAGATATTTACATATTTCCAAGAAGACAAAATGATAACAATTTACACCGATCCCATTGGCTCTTAATGTATAATGTTGCCTTCTTGAGCGTCAGTGAATGTTTACACCTTTTGTAATAGTTGTGTACGAGTCCCTCAGTTGTCCTCAGTGTGAAAAGATAGATCTCAACATCATATAGCCCACTGTTGGAAGGGGGTCAAATATGCAGAAGATGCTGGAAAAACAAAGAATACTGAATAGTGAATAACAGTGGGCTTTAAGTGCTCAGGACAAACAAGGGACTCATGAACAACTATCACAAAACATAAAAACAGTCGTTGATCATCCAGGTAACAACACACAGTATTAAGAATCAAGGGTATGTAAACTTTTGAACTGGTTCATTTGTGTAAATTCAGTTATTATTGTGTCTTGTGGACTATATGTAAACATCTGTTATGTGAAATACCTTATTCAGGGGAGTACTACATAAACAAAATGCAATTTTTATGATCCTTCTTTTTTTTTTTTTGGAAAATTAACATTTTGCAGATTATGCAAGGGGGATGTAAACGTATGACCTCAACTGTATCTCTTTTGATAATTCACTGCTTCATCACATTAATTCAACACATTATGCTAGCAGCTACAGCGGTGTTTGAAAGTTTGTGAAAATCTGTGAACAGATTTTCAGATCTAAAAGTAGACAAACACAAAGAGAACCCAATTAAACAAATGAGAAAAATATTATACTTGGTTATTTATTTATTGAGAAAAATGATCCAATATTACATATGTATGTGAACTTCTAGGATTAGCAGTTAATTTGAAGGTGAAATTCAGGTGTTTTCAATCAATGCGATGACAATCAGGTGTGAGTGAGCGCCCTGTTTTATTTAAAGAACAGGGATCTATCAAAGTCTGATCTTCACAACACGTTTGTGAAAGTGTAATGTGGTATGAACAAAGATTTCTGAAGACATCAGAAAAAGAGTTGTTGATGCTCATCAGGCTGGATAAAGTTACAAAACCATCTCTAAAGAGTTTGGACTCCACCAATCCACAGTCAGACAGATTGTGTACAAATTGAGGAGGTCAAGACCATTGTTCCCCTCCCCAGGAGTGGTCGACCAACGAAGATCACTCCAAGAGCAAGAAGTGTAATATTTCATGAGGTCACAAAGGAACCCTGGGAAACTTCTAAGCAACTAAAGGCCTCGCTCACATCGGCTTATGTTAATGTTCATGAGTCCACCATCAGGAGAACACTGAACAACAATGGTGTGCATGGCAGGACTGCAAGGAGAAAGCCACTGCTCTCCAAAAAGCCCGTCTGTAGTTTGCTAAAGATCATGTGGACAAGCCAGAAGGGTAATTGAAAAATGTTTTGTGGATAGATGAGACCAAAATAGAACTTTCTGGTAAAATTGAGAAGCGTTATGTTTGGAGAAAGGAAAACACTGCATGGTGGTGGTAGTATCATGGTTTGTGCCTATTTTGCTGCATCTGGGCCAGGACAACTTGCCATTATTGATGGAACAATGAATTCTGAAGTATACCAGCGAATTCTAAAGGAAAATGTCAGGACATCGGTCTGTGAACTGAATCTCAAGAGAAAGTGGGTGATGCAGCAAGACAGCGACCCCAAGCACACAAGTCGTTCTACCAAAGAATGGTTAAAGAAGAAAAAAGTTAATGTTTTTCTAATGGACAAGTCAAAGTCCTGACCTTAATCCAATAGAAATGTTGTGGAAGGACCTGAAGCGAGCAGCTCATGTGAGGAAACCCACCCAATTCCTCCAAGCCGATGTGCAGGACTGATCAACAGTTACTGTTAACGTTTAGTTGCAGTTATTGCTGCACAAGGGTGTCACACCAGATACTGAAAGCAAAGGTTCACATACTTTTGCTACTCATAGATATGTAATATTGGATAATTTTCCTCAATAAATAAATAAATGACCACGTATAATATTTTTGTCTCATTTGTTTATTTGGGTTCTCTTTATCTACTTTTAGGAAAAAATTCAGATGTTTTAGGTGATATTTATGCAGAAATGTAGAACGTTCTAAATGGTTCTTTCAAAAAACTTTCAAGCACCACTGTACATACGATAGTTTGTACATTAAAAAATAATGTTCAACTGGTTATGTAAAAAGGAAAAAGGCTGCGTAGCATTTTGTCGCATAACAGCGCACGAGACATACTCCCAAACACGGCATAAAGCAGCATCTCGAACACAATTCAGTCAAGCAACTCCAATAAACCACTCAAATCAACACATGATTTGAAATGAAACATTTTATTTAAATAAGGAAACTTAATTACTGATAAACAGAGTTCAATTGAAACAAACATTTCAACAAAAATACAAGGCAGAAAACTTCAACAAATAAAACAACAAAACAATTCAGAAACAAACCTTTTTAAAAAAAAAACAAAAACTGATCAGTCAAAACAGTACTTCAGCTTCGCCACTTTAACACAGGATTTGTACAAGTTTGGGAAAAAGTAAGAACACACATCCGAGCACAAAACAGATCAAAATAAGAGGTGATGGTTAGTACCACAGTCTGAGCTCGTCTCAGACTCAACACTGCTGAATACAGTACTCTGCTAACACGTATTTCAAATACAACAAAAGGCGAAATGTACAGTAAGTGAATCAATGACAGCTTGATGGAAAATAAATCTGAATAATAAATATACTGTGATGGAATATACTGCTAGTTTTGCAAAACAACTTCACTGGAAAGTTGTTTCAAGCACTGCATCAGTCAAAATAAAAATCAATAACACTAATCAGAACTTCAGTGCGGCAATACTTTGGTCCTCAAGGCAAATGACTTTTGCATTTTGTTCTATTTGGAATCAATATCGCTTGACTACAACTTACAGGACATGTCTTATATTATGAAATACTATTCAGTTACTGCAAATGCACGAAGTGAAAACTGTGGTTCAGTAAAAAAAAAAATAAAACATGTAAACAGCAGAGCTTAAAAAAAAAAAAAAGAAGCAGAAAGAATGTTAAATGTTAAAGTGTGTATTGTTGTGACTTAGTCACTCAGAATTAAGGTCTCGAGTAACAAGCAAAATCAAAAGTCAAAATAAAGAAGCACTTCAAATCACACATAACTCTACAGTACTGTATTCTGGATGTTTTTTTTTTCCTATTAGAGGTGCTGCAACTTATATTGCAAAGTGTCATACAGATGGTAAAAAGGTGGCTCTGTTTTGCTGTAGGGGGGGCATTTATTTTTGGGTCTACTTGTCGCCTTAGAGGGAAGAGTCACTGCAAATCATCTGGTGGGAGTGGTCTCTTCCAAGATGACTCTGCGCTCATTCACCGGTCACAAGATCTCACCGAATGGTTTGATGAGGATGTGAGTTATGTAAATCATATCCCTATGGCCATCATAGTCTCCAGACCTCAACCCAATTCAACACCTATGGTGATGAATTGTGATGTCACCAAATATGGTGATGTCACCAAAACATCAACTAAGGGGAAAATCTTTTGAAAGATCGGAGTTCATCTCTTCAGTACAGCTCCAGAGACTTTGACAAATCACACGAAGGTGCACTGACGCTGCTACAAAGGCTTGTTTGGCCCAACGTTTTGCCCATTTGCTACAGATTTATGGCTGATAAACATTTGCAATAGTTTGCTGCAGACACACTGTCTTGCTGGCACACCAAATCAAAATTAATCCGGACCCGGTTTGGTGATTTTAGTTTGGAGCTCGCCAGAACCACTGTTCTTCTTTGTAGGCGATACGATACTGTCAGTGTCAGGCCTGATGGTGGTTTCAGATCAGATCCACTGATGTATTTATGCTGCTGAATGACAGCACAGATCATGCAGGTAAACACTGGACACAAAGTGTTGGCATCATGCCTGTAATGTTTTGCAAACCTGACAAGATATTAGTATAACTATAGTAGTGAATATGGAAAAATTAGACTATAACATGCATGGTAGAAACATTATATGAAATAAAAGTGTCTGGAATAATAGTGCAAGCTGTACAGCAAAAGCAGAGGCAGATCCTATACTCTGCAAAGACTAACTGTCTAGAGAATATTGTAATTGTGGGGTTTGTAGTTTGGTTAACTCTAACTCTCACCTATATGCAATTTAAACATTCAGAAGTCCATGCATATATTCTGAGATTTGTATGGACAAAGAGTTCTTTTCCTTTACAGCAGAAGGCAATGTGTGGTTTATGGACACCAAACTAAACCGGAAAAAAACAAACAAACAAAAAAAAAAAAACAGAAGCACCACAGCAGGATGATGGAGAAAAGCAGAAGATTATTAGAAGAAAAAAAAACTATTACTACTGCTACTGCAAATCTTCAAAAATAGTGCACAGTAAAGCAACAGCTGCTGGTAAAAAATAACACAGAGAAAACCGTACGCGTTTCAGTGATGAAAGTCCACCCCAGCAAATGCTTTGCGAAAGATTGTGAAAGATTATTTGCATTATAATGCAAAGGTAGTGAAAGAGAGAGAGAGAGAGAAAAAACAGTACTCCACACACAGACATCACTTCTGACAGCAAAGGTCTTAAGGAATGTGTGGTGGTGAGGTTTTGGCTTTCGTCTCCCCAGTCATCGCAAAGACAGTACAACAGTTAATTGCTACCACAAATTCTGGGTTGCCATGACACCTCAGTTAAGTAAGGTAAACACTTTCAGTGTAAAAACAATTAAATGACTAAAAAAAAGTACAAGTCCAGTACTGAATCAAAGACAGTGTTCATCAATCTCAATACAGTGCGTGTTTTGTCCGTCTGTGCTAAAAAGGGGCCAGGATGTGAATATTAAAGGGTCTAAGTGATGGGCTTTTCACTCAGATACAATGCTTAGCACTGACATCAGGTAAAGCTTTGGCTGCCAGTGAAGTAGTCATGTTCAGAAGGTTCCTCTTTTTTCTAGCACACTTCTTCTTTGGGCTTCCTACTCAAAAACCACTTCCATAGGAAGTACAGTGCAGTATTGCTGGCAGAGTGTCAGGAGGAAGCAGGTCTCAGCTGTGGTAGCCCGCGGGGGCCGCTTGCTTCTGGGAAAGGCGCATCAGCTCCTCGCGGATGGCTTTGATGAGCGAGGCAGAGGAATGGCTTGGGGGAATGGAGTCCTCAGGAGGAGCAGACGGAGAGAAACCCAGGCCCATTGTGTCCAGGTGGGCAGGGGGGGCGGACGGCTCTCTCATTCCGCTCCTGGGGCTCTGGAACACAGAGACGAGGGGGTAGTCGAAAGAGTTGAGAACCTGGACAATGGATGCAATGAGACAGCAAGTGGGGGGGGTGGAGGAGGAAAAAAGTCAGTAGGAGAGCAGATTTGCTGAAAGAACAAGAAAGCAGGAAGAGCACAAAGAAAAGGAGAAAGTGAATATAGTATGGAAAGCTCACACTTACAGGATCTCTGTTCACAGGTCTGAAGTCCTCTTCATGATAAGGCCCCCAGTTTAAGGCACCAGGTTGCCTGCCTTCATTCACACGACCTGACAAACCCACCTGTGTCATGTGGTGTAGCTGAGCACCTACACACAAACACAAAATTGTACCATTATAACCATATAATTATAAAGACATTTATACCATATTATTCTCTCATCTGATTAGTCAGAAGATTGATTCATTTTTGAGACAGCTCAGACAGTGCTTGCTCTAATACATTATCATTTCTATAGTAACAGATTCTTCACAGGGACTTGTGTGGAGGATGCTCCACATAATCTAAGACATAATCTATCCATCCATCAATTTTCTGTACCACTTATCCTACACATGGTCCCGGGGAGCCTGGAGACTATCCCAGGGAACTTGGGGCACGGGGGCGGGGAACACCCTGGACAGGGTGCCAACCTATCACAGGGCACAGTTGTACACACACTCATTCACACAATACGGACAATTCAGAAATGTCAATCAGCTTACAATGCATGTCTTTGGACTGGGGGAGGAAACCGGAGTATCAGGAGGAAATCCCCGGAGGCACGGGGAGAACGTGCAAACTCCGTGCACACAGGGCAATCAAATCCCCAACCCCAGAGGTGCGAGGCAAACGTGCTAACCACTAAGCCACCGTGCCCCCAATCTAAGACTAATAATAAATGAACTTAAAAATGTGTTGTTATTTAACATAGAAAATCTTATACTGTTGGAAAAAACTGATTTGTGAAAACATTTTTTGAAAATATGATAATTTTGGGTTTAGGATCACAATAATGGAATAAGGGATGATACTGAAATAATATCATATGGGAATCATAAAGCTATTCTATTGATCACATTTTTTGTATATCAGAACGTGATTCTTGTCATATGACTACTGCTCACACTGCACGAATCCATCTCTTGATGTGATTATGAAAATCACACTACAAAGGTGTTCACACTGTACGATACCTTACAACGCAGGTGCGCACACTGCATACCAACTGAAAGTTAAATGCCAATAGTGATGCAATTAGTCACCTCAATCTGAAATGCTGATAAGCACGCAGAAGCCGCAAAGCAGACAATATAGATACTGAGAAGACTTTACTTCTGTTCAATTATTGCTGCTTACATACTCAAGTGTTTTCTAATATTCTATTTCCGCCTTATTATTTTCACCTCTTAACGATGGATTCAGCCTCAATCCATCGTAAAAGTGGTCATTTGCTGAGTGCAGCTTTCAGTTCAGCAGATGAACATAGTTACCATACCACTCTGATTATATCAAAGGCTTTAACTGACTATGATAACTAGGCTTCTGATAGGTGTTTTGGATCGTGACACTGTTCAGGCTAAATGATGTCCGATTACACTGTCTGACAAGAAATTCATTGTGACCCCCAACAGTTTGGTGGAATGCATCCAGGTGCTGTTTACCCTCTCGTTGCAAGTCACATCATTGGCTTTATCATGCAATTCACACAATAAATGAAACTGTTGGAGCAGCAATTTCAAAAATCATTCCAACATTGTAACGTGTAAGCCTGGCTTAAATGTCCGACATCGTTGTATAGGAAATGTAGATCTATAGCTTGACAATTACAAAGTTTCTGTTTTGCTAATTTGAAAGACAGAAGTGATAACAAAACGATGATGAAATGTTAAACTGTGATCAGACGCCTTTTTTTCATAGTCATTTCATAAGGGAAAAACAGGTTACTAAAAACAGAGGTAATTAATTACTTGGGGTTTCATTTCCAAATTTGCCATATGCTCTACTTACAGGTCCTACTTTCTATGTGTAGCATGTACCTGTTGTGCCCCCTACTGGCCGAGGCCTGGCAGATGAAGGCGGTTCATCAATATAGCCCCCTCTGCTGTTGTAGAGCCCCTCAGACTGCAGCTGCTCTCCACTGACTCCTTCTCCTTGAGGGTAACTACATCCCAAACCTGGCCTGCAACAGTCAGTGAGTGCAGAATGTCTGTATGATTTATGTATAACACTGGAATCAATCTGTAGACAGACCACTCTCTTCTGGCATACAGAGATCAATTCAGAAAGGCCTTAGTAATTGAAGTTCAGTGTGGTGATCAAACAGGTATGTTAAATTACGACTACTGAACTTTGCAGTGCTGTGCTGTGGTGCTTAAGGACTTAAGTTTACCAAACCCTGGGGTAGAAAATATATGACTATTATTTCTTAATGGAATTTTAAAGGGGTCATGGTATGAGAAATCACATTTTCCTTGATCTTTTGACATATGAGAGGTCATTGTACCAATAAAACGTCCTGCAAGTTTCATAGTTAATACGTCCTCTTCAGTACAAAAAGAGCATCTATTTAAGCAAGCTCCAAAAATGGCTCGTTTGGATGTGGCGGGATCTGTGGCGTCACACGGGCAAACACATTTGCATATGACTGCCCCTACAGCAAGACATCGACACCTATGTCGACATAATCACACCGCTGGCCCCGCCCACTGGCGCTCAGTCGCTGAAAACAGTTCCACATGTGTTCTGGCAGGGGGCATTGATAATTATTTCATAGGCAAAGACCTTAGCTAATCATAGTAGTGGGTGGTTACATTGAAGTCTTAAAGGTAAAGGACACAAAAAACTATTGTTTCAGCCAGACGGCCAGAGACAGGGTGGAAAAAGGTCATAAATTGCTAAAAGTTGTGGTTTTTTGTGCAAAAAACTTTACTAACATTATAATTAAACCTTGGGGAAGATAATAATAATAAAAGAAAACAGATCATGACCCCTGATGATGATTTCAGATGTGTCATGCAAAACAAAGCACCAAGAGCACAAACATGCTACACTGAACTGATCAAATAAAAATGTCCTACACTTGAATTATTAATCAGGAACCATGAAGTGTCCTCTGGCTAAAGGGAGGGAGAGAGAGAGAGAGAGAGAGAGAGAGTAGCACTACGAGAGACTTGACAGTGCAGTGCAATGGCAGTGCAGAAGATCATCTTCTAAATCATCATGCAGTTAATGAAATGCCAAATCAAGTGGCATAAAATGCTTTTATCTGCAGGAACTTTATTTCACAAATGAGCTGCTGATAAAATAATAATGTTTAATCATAGAAATCCACAGCCGGGGCTAAATATTACTATATTTTGGGAATAAAAATGTTACAAATGAACCACACAATCAGCAGATTGTCATGTGCATGCCAACCTTCCATTTCAACATAAAACCTACGCAGATACACACAGTGTTTAATATTTTATCTCACCTGTGCATTAATCCTTGTGCTGTCGAAGGTGGCACACCTAAATCAGAATATCTCTGAAAATGAAGACACATACACAATTAGACATTTAAAAACACACTTCTTGTCCAGTTATAACAAGATGTGACATGCGATGGGTTGTCCCATTGCAAAATAACATATTTAAAGAGAAGGAGGTCAACAGGAAGTGGACTTGGCTGCTCCACCTCACATTTCTGCCTACCCACTGGCTTGACCAACTCGACTCCTTGTGGGCGTGTGTTCTAGATTAGTGGCAATCTGTTCGGTAATGAAATACTTTCTCTAAATCATCCTACATGTATGGAGTGAGCATTTAGAATTATTTTGTCTTCCAGGACTGTGTGAAGGAACCTTTCTGATCACATGACCTCATTCGACTGAGGTTAATCAGCTTTAGCCATTTACGCTTGGCTCACACAGAGCTGTAAAAAAAAAAACAGGATGTAATAAAGATCAAGCGTTAACCTAATTCAAATAAAAGCACTGTTAGCACTCCTTTCACTTCTGAGGCCAATTTATCTAGTGCAGTTTCAGACAAAAAAAAAATTTGCCCCCCTTTTCCAGCCAAAGGAACACTAATCATTAATGCTGCATTCAAAGCGAGGTCGCAAGTTGTAATTTCCCACCACTGTACTCCTTCTCTACTTTTACTTTTGTATATAACAGTATTGGCTTTAGATCAGTTAATATACAGGCACAGCACTTGGTTAAATCTATAACACTGACCATACTACAAGTCCATACAGGACTTCGCAATGTTTTTCCTGTGATTGTTGTGGCCCAAAATGGTCGATTTTGCCGCAGCTTTTTTCAAAATTTGCGATGCAACTTACAGTTTTTTGTGCTTTTTTTTGCGGAAAACTACTTGAATTGGTGAAATTGCAATTGCATGAAATTATTTTGCACTGTCTTTCGCAGGGATGTTTGTTGGTAAATGCGACCGTTTAGCTGTACTCATGTTGGACGCACATGAATCAAAGAGGGCTTTGATTGAATGCGTGTTGTGATGATGTCACATGATGCGTCTTGGCAGTAATTTTGAAAAATTGCAACATCCTCAAAATATTGCTTGATTTTGATTTTCGCAAAATCCTGGAGGAACTGATACTAATCACTGTTTTAGAAGGTAATCATCAACATTACAGCGGCTGTGGCTCAGGTGGTAGAGCGGGTTGTCCACTAGTCGTAGGGTTGGTGGTTTGATTCCCGGCCCACATGACTCCATGTGCCGAAGTGTCCTCGGGCAAGACACTGAACCCCAAGTTGCTCCTGATGGCAGGCAGGTGCCTTGCATGGTAGCTCTGCTGCCATTGCTGTGTGTGCGTGAATGGGTGAATGAGACAGTGTAAAGCGCTTTGTGAACCGCAAAGGTTGAAAGGCACTATATAAGTGCAGACCATTTACCATTAAGAGTTATCACTCATATAACTGCTTGTTGCTAACACTACTCACTATTGGCTGCTGTACTGCAATTTCAGTCCAAAATGTTGCATGAATGTTTGAAGTTCATTACAATAGAACAGTACCAATAGCCACTCAGGCCTGTAACTGTAAAAGTGCAGTTAAAGAAGCTTTTTGTGCTCTAATAGAGCAAACCAAAGACATGGAGGCATCCATATTTTTTCCACCACACATGTCGAATATGCCAAGGTGGGAAATGACATCATTACATCTGAAAATTACTTCTTACAAGGCACCACGAATGAAGCATAACTGCCATATCTGTAATGTTTCCCCGTACTGAGAATATGTTTACGTCTAGAATGGTTTTCTACAGAATGGATTCTTCAGTTAAAGATATTTGTAAATTGAGCTCTAAATCTACTGTATATAATTACTTTAAAAGATGCTGCACCCATTGATCATGCCCCAAGTTTATCTGATGTAATTAAAGTTATGAAATTTAAAAAAGAATCAGTGTAATCATGTCAGTTTGTCACTGTTAAAAATATATCTTACCCCAGAGAAGGGGCTGAGTGCAGGGTATGAAGGCCCGCAGGGTCGTGGGCCACGTGACGGAGGGCTGGAAAGAGCTGTGTGTTCACTCCTGACCCCCAACCCAGGCAGAGTGATGCCTGCATTGCCGGCCTGTGAAGAGGGGGACACCAGGGCAAAAGCATCATCAAGCAGCGAGTGCATTTGCTGCCGGGCCTCCTCTATAGAGGGCTGAGGGGGCAGGTAGGGTGGAGGCGGGGCGGTGTGGCCTGCTGGGGGCGACACTGAGCTCAGAAAGACATCATCAGTCGGGGATGGACTTTGAGCTTCAGGGCCCTGGTCAGGATCAGACTGAAAAGAAAATGTCAAGTTCTTTTGTATGTTCAGATTAAATGGCTTATATGATTGTCAGCATCATTAACCAATGCTCATACCACATATGCTACATTGTTGACTCCTGGGTATTTCTTGTATGTGCCGTCACTGTCATTAGTGATAAGTCTGTCTCTGTCTGCGTCTGTCAGATCTCCATTCATCTGCTGCTTCTTTCTCTGCTTGGGAGAACGCTTTTCTCTGCCACTGACACACACAGTTACACTGAATGAGTCTACATGTATTGAATGAAGTAAACAAATATAACACGCCCTTCCTCTTCCTCTTCCTAACCTTTTCCTGGGCTCGGTGTAGAGGGGGGGCACGCGGCTATCCGGGTCCAGGATCTTATCAATCTGCATCTGAGCCTTCTGGTAGATGCGGTCCTGCTCTTTGGCGTCCCCCAGGCTGTCCATGAGATCATCCATGGCGGGGAAGTCATAGTGGCCCTTCCTCTTAGCCCTGAGACGGATCTTATTGCGATGGTGCTCAATCTCAGACTTTTGCCTCAGAGCAACCTGGATCTGTGTAGGGAAGAGAGCCAGGAAACAAAGCTTAGAAAGCGAGAGAGAGAGAGAGCTATATCTGTTTACTACTCTGGCAAAGTTTCCTGTTGTAATATCATGAGTTTTACTGGGCAAATAATTTCTACCATACTGTCTTTGTTAAGTGGTGGAGTTAAAGCGGTAGTCTGGCAGAAGAAAAATCTAATTTACAAAATGTTTCCCTCAGCACATAAACACATAGCCCATTCTTCATATACTTGCTCCAAAAAATGAAGATATATAATTTTGTTTTATTAAAAGTAAAAACTGTATTATAATTCACATTTCCAGTATAATTCCGCCTTCGAACTTGTGATTTTGATTTATTTGACTGATTTATGGAAATGTCAATATGTGATAGGGTCTTTCTTAAAATTGATCCAAGATGGCCGAATCCAGAATGTTACAGTGTTCAGCTACACAGTCACGCTCAGCTCATTTTTCAGATTACAGTAAGTCATGGTGTGTCCTAAACCCCAAAGGAAAGTCTATGTGACATTACTTAACTGGATTTGGTTTGAATGATGCATTTACAGAAATGTATTTATTAAAAACGTTTTTGGTAAGACAGTTGTTTTGCATGGTCTTTCGCTGTGATATGTGTTGGTAAATGAGACCTTTTAGCTGTACTCATGTTCGATGCATGTGAATCGAAGAGGGCTTTGGCTGAATGTGTGTTGTGATGACGTCAAATGATGCGTCTTGGCCCAAATCTGCGGATAATCTGCAGTAATTTTGAAACATATTGCGAATATACTCCAAATATTGCGGAGTTTGCTTTATTTTGCATTAATTTCTGTAATAATGACAAAATCCTAGAGGGATTGTATATTGGACACTAAACATATCTTGACCGATTGGCTACATTCTGGGTGGAAGATTGCATAAACTTGATTTTTCGCCCCAAGTTCTTCTTTAAGAGTGACAGAATAGTTCTGAAATAGTCCACAGCTGGTTAATAATTGGTGTAAGTGTAAAGTACCTCCTTGTTCATCTTGGCGTTGTCAGCAGCCTTGGTATCGGTTGCAGGGCAGGGTAAGGGCAGAGCAGGCATGGGCTGCATGGCAATCAGCTGGATCTTGCTGGAGAAGCGCTTGTTGGCACCATCCGATGAGCGGGACATCCGGTCAACATGCTCAAAAATGGAGGCTGATGATATCTGCTCATCTGCACCATTCAGTGGAGGAGGACCTGCAGAGAGCAAAGCATCGTTCTAATGCTGTCATATCAAAAGTGGTAGATAATAAAATAAAGTACATTCACAATGTGTGCACACTGATTTTCCACTTCATTATGTCTACGATTCAAAAATACTTCTCTTGCACTGAGGTACAAATGTGACAATATAAAACCACTGCGTGTGTCATTTTGTCTCTCATCTTTCCACTCCAGCAGGGGGCAGTGTTTGCTGTAACTTTATGCATACTGAATTTCATTCGTAGTGAAACATTTGGTAATCTAGTATATAGGCTGAGGGGGTGATTCGTAAAGACGAATGCTCAGTTATGAGACAGAGAGGTCAGTATACAGTGTTCATGATCTAAAATTCCACTAAATAAAGAATATATAAGGTTTCTAGTTCTATAACTACAATTGCATGCATAAATGTGATTTCAGAAAAGATCCATCTTGTGAAATAACAGATAATTAATTAGACTAAAAAGACTAGTAAAAGATGAATAAAAAAAAAAAAAAAAGGAAAAGCTCACACAGGTCTACTTAAACTCCACTAGCTCTACATAATAGATCAGAGATGCTCTTACCAATCTTATTTCTCCCTGAGAGCCACAACAAATGAAAGAGTGTGAAAACGTGAGATACAAAGGCAGCGTTGTTATGTCTCTAATTTGTGAATATTAAGAAAAAGGAATGTCTAAACAGCTGGCTTTCACTACATGAGTCATTCCTAATAGAGATTTGGAGGTGAACACTAAAGAGAACCAAGTGTAACACGTGTTAAGGCTGATTCAGTCAGATTTCAAGCATTAGGAGAAGCAGGAGAGCTTGATCAGCTCATTCCTCAACAATGAGCCTGGATTAACTAGCACTGGCTGACTGGAAAAGGGGGGGAAGGGGAACGTGTGACATGTGACATGAGATGGTTCAAGCAAGAACTCATGAAAAATAACATCTTCCTCATTTAAGCATTCTTTAAACAACACAGACCAAGAAAAGACCACAGAAAAAAAGAAAGACCCACAATGTCACATCAATTGCATACCTGACTATATTTCTTTTTAAAGTCCTTCTTTGCTCTCTTTTCTCCCTTTGTGTCTTCACACAGCGACACATTTCATTTTGCCACATATACATAATCATGACTCTGTTATAGCGCGACGCTAGCATGAGAAGTGGAACAGTTATCTTGCCGTTTAATCCATTAGGGGCCATCTTACGAGGTTGCTTGGGATCACTGGACAGTCCGGCTTGTCTCGGGTTTGCCTTCGGAGACTCCCTCTCACTGAATGGCTCGCTTCCCAACGAATCGCCATCGGAAGGAGAGATCCTGACAAAACATAACCCACAGCAAGGAATTCATTTACAGTCAGAGCATGGACAGAATAACCTTTAACAGAGATTCATAAAGGTTTCATTATGTGAACTGAGAATAGTCTTAATTTATATGCTCAAAGATTAAAGTGGCTGCTAGGCCTGTCATGATTACTGAATTCTGGCTGATGTTTAACGGGTAAACATATAATTGTGATTAATAATTTCATTTCATGCCACATTTATTATATAAGCCTAACAATTCTGACATAATACATACACATACACCTTGAAGAGCAGCCGTTTACAAACACTGATCGTAATAGTTAAAATTGTACTTTTCCACTGTAAAATGATGACGATGATAATAATGATAAGAATAATAATTTTACTGAAATGTGCAAATAGGTTACTGGACAATAAACAGTGTACTATAAAAATAAATAGGGATTATTCTTAAGTCTTAACAAGTAGTGTTAAAACTGCACTAATATTGTGTTTGATCAGAAAACATCTCAGAGCCTTTGAGAATAATGAATACAATTTAATTTAATTGAGAATGAATGTTTACAGACTATATATATTTATACTGAAATTATGATTGTTGATTCTGACAATTAATTAAAATGTGATTAAGCAATTATGCAGTAGTTGTGACAGACCAAGTGCATGCATTTACTCTAACTAAATTACTGATTTTCTAAATGATTCCTAATTTCCTAATTTAGTGGCAAATGATTCCTAATTCTCATTATTAAAAGCAAACTCTGTGGAGTAATTCATCATTAAAACATTCCTTTTCTAGCATCATAAAACAGTACTGCATTAATCACTGCACTGATAAGACAGCTTGCGTCTTCATCCTACCAACATTTGACACACAGCACAACGTAGACCAAATGTTTTAAAATGAGCTACAGTATTGTGCAAAAGTTTTAGGCACATGCAAAGAAATGCTGTAGAGCAAAGCTGCCTTCGAAATAATGATATTACTGAGTGCCTATCAATTAAAAAGGTAATCAATTGGGCCCATCTGGCCAACTTGGAAGCTTAGGATTAATTATTTAATTACAATTTGCAGCATCATATAGAAAAATACATGAAATAAAATATAGGAAAATCCCAATCTTATGTATTCATTTGGCCAAATCATCCCAGTCTGAGAATTTTGATTTCATTCTACTTCTGTTCCTTCATACTGTAAGTCGTGGCACTTGATGAGAATCATGTTTGTCAGTTGTCTATAATTTGCAGTGTCAGATGATCTGTGCGGTAAGTGAACAGGCCTAGTCCTTTGCCTCATGCCATTACTCTGATGCATGAGCTATTGATCTGTGGGCTAGATAGAAAACACTTTTAAACAGACCTTTACCTCATTATTGATGGGAGCTCTTTCTTAAAATTGATGAACACGTGCTATTTTAATATGAGTATCATCCCTTATGAAGAAGCTCATTTAAAGGGATGTATATGATTGTCCCATAGACGGTGCTGCCTAATTACAGCATTCCACTATCTGACCACTTCAGTGGAGTTGCTTACTGTCCCCTCCTGTGCTGGCTGTTACGGGAGGCCTTGGTGGAGGAGCCTTTGGACTTGGGTGTGGAGGCTTCAGTGTTCTCGTTGGCACTCGGCTCTTTAGCTGGCGCTGGGGCTGGTAAAGGTTCCTGGATCACCCTGAGGTCATCCTTACTGTGCTGGCCCAGGTGCAGCTTGGCAAAGTCGAAGCCCTTCACACTGGGAGTCTGCAGCTGGGGAGGCAGAGGGAGAGAGATAAGGAGGGAGGGAAAAATTAATGTGCATGGATGGAAATAACAGATAAGTGCAGAGACGTAAAGGTGGAGAGAAAGAGACTATGGGGCCTGGGTGAAACAGAAATACTTGAAACAAAATCTAGTCAGGCTCTGATCTACGGGTTGTTACAAGATGACAAAGAATCCTGACTGCAGACTAGACTTAAACTATGAATGTCAAATGAGTGGAGCTTGAAAAATAGGGCAGAATGGTGGTGTAGGACTGAGTATTGGCTAAAGGCAGAGCAGACAGACAGGATTGAGTGAGTTGGTCTGTCTGCTTGCCTATCTGTGGTTGGATAAAGGACCAGATGAGCACAACAAACGTGGCTCTTAACAATGTAGCTTAAAGTCAATAGCACGTTATCTCTAGAGACATACAGAGAATGCAAAACACATCCATAACAAGTGGGGAAGATTAATGATTACAAAAGAAATTCTTTTGTTTATATACGACATGTATATTAGCTAGAATATTAGCTGGTGCTCTTTTCAGACAATGAGAGTCACTGACTATCTTTATAAAAACGTGCTAAATCGTTAATCATTTGTGAGTGTGTACAGTTCTCAATTGTGAGTGTAAATAAGGCTGTTTATAAATAGGACCAAACCCGAATACAACTAAAAATAAAATGTCTCTTCCCCATGTGTAGTATCTGAAGACGGGGACTGAATGTAGGACAGTGTTACCATATAAAATGCTCTCATGAATAGGGATTAACAAAGAAGCATTCATATACTGTACATCTGGTGTTCTGAGTAATTTCCCAATTATTGCTTATCAAATTTATTACAAGGGGCTTGCCAGCTACAGGACACACAGCTAGCACTGACTGCAGCAGCTTAGTGATACCTCTGCTTTTTCCACTCCCTCTTTCAACTTTTCCTTGATCGCTTTTTTGGGCTTGTCTTCCTTTACCGCTTCCACTTCCTCGTCCTCCTCTTCTACACACTCTTGTTTCTTACTGCTTGTGGCAGTAGAGACAGGCTTCTGATTTGGCATTTGGGGGGATAAAACATGACATTGTAGGTTCAGGTATTTTTTTCTAATTTTACATGGTGTCCCAGCGGACTACTACAATAGTGAGAACTAGAGACTCAGGATGACTGAAAGGCTCCTACAGGAAGACAAAAAACACCGCGTTATCTACGGGGGAGAAAATTTCACAAAACTCCTCAACTACCATCTACCTCCTGATCCTCCTCCTCTTCTTCTTCTTCTTTCTCATCCTCCTCTTCCTCCTCCTCCTCCTCTTCTTCTTCTTCTTCTTCCTCCGCACTACTCTCTACTACTAATAGCTTTTTACTCTTGACTGGGGTCATTAACCTCTGGAGTGAGGGTATGGATTTCTGCATTGAAGTGGTGGACTGGATGGGGATTGGAAGTGAAAATAAGGTGAGGAAGAGATAAAAGGAATGAAAATAAAAGTAGTGGCAATGGACCCAGTTAACACCCATATTAACACAAACCGATGTCAACCTTACAGCATTAAACTGGATTCTGTATAGTGACTGCTACCTTGCATTCTCACTAACTAGCGACAAAGCAATTGTTCATGTTCATGTATGTATACGTGTGCATGATTTCAGTGCAGTGGCAAATGACAAAGTGGCTACAAGAGACATTTGAACTGAGATTTTCTTGATTGTATGCAAATGAGGTATGACACGGTAAAGCAACAAATGTATACCATTGCCTCTAATGTTTACTTGGACCAATCCTAGTTTCCATTTACTGTGTCTCTCACAAAAATGGAAGAAAACTGTATAACCATGGTTTCATCTTATCCTGTCATATACAACCTCTCATTAAATGTGTATAGAAACATTATGAAGAAAAATAAAGCTTGGAAGGAAGTAGCAGAGAGCGTTGGTGCGTCTGGTGAGTGTATGTAGCTAGTGCAGTATGCAAAGTATGCTTTGCTAATCTAGTACGAAACGATTATGAAATGTCGCAGGGATGCGTAACTCACTCGGAGGAAAGTGCTATCTGCCGTCTTCCACATACCAAGCTCACAGATGCTCACGACTGGCTAGTGTTACTGTGATCGACAGGGTAGAGAGAGTACGCCATCCTTCCCAGAGATCACAGCCGACTTTGTTCCCATGATTCTCGGCCACGGATGCCTTTTGCACCGTTGGGATTCAAACTGCTGACAGGGTGAACATATTTTTCTGTTGTACCACTCAAAAGCCTGACTATTTCTCATTGTAACTAAATAAAACCTGAACCGTTCATATCACAAGCAACAACGGTAGCAGTCACTATACATCCACAAACTACAAGCGACACAAGCACTCATTAATGTAAACACAGGGTTAGGAAATAACAGATCTGTGTGTGAAATTTGTCTGGGATTAAATCATGGCACTCTGAATAGTGCAGAACATCAGGGTGACACAGGAGAAGAACACTGCTGCTGTGCAGTTACTTATATATGTTACAGGGTTTATGTGTAAAGAACAAGAGAAAGAGTGACACACACCACATGCATGTATTCACCATATACTACGTTTTTAATTAAAGTTAAAGTATTTAGTTAAAGTATTTTAACTCAGATATGACCTCAGACTCCAGGGAAAAACAGGGATTGGGAATCAATATCACATCAAACTGCATTATTGGATTGTTCCACCCTTTTGGTATGGTTAGTTTTTTTTTTTTTTGTCTACAAGCTATAACATACTATAAGAGATTCAAGAGATTTTTGCTGTTTTATTGTGATTTTTAGGACTTGTCATGCTTTAAAGTGAATCGAAGCAGAAGGGGCTGAATCACAACAAACTCCAGAGGGATGCCAAGCAACAGCATATGTATACAATTAATCATATTGACAACTCCCAAACAGAGTGGAGTAATGCTTTGACTGTGCTCGATCGTTTTACATTTCCAGAATAATTTCATATCTGGCATTTGGCCTGAGTGCCTATTCTATTGAGCAATTTAAAAATCTACAGGAAGCCATAATGTCATAACGCAGTCGTTTGAAACAATGTATGTAGCTAATGTTACAAGTTGCAGTGTCCTGATTGTTGCCCACAACAATTTTATCAATATTTGCCCTACTGTGTTATAAGTATACATAAGTATATATCTAAGTATTTAAAAAAGCATATATTGGGGGGACACATGGCTTAGTGGTTAGCACGTTTTCCTCTGGGGTTTGGGGTTTGAATCCCGCCTCCGCCCTGTGTGCGCGGAGTCTGCATGTTCTCCCTGTGCTTCGGGGGTTTCCTCCGGGTTCCCCCCCTAGTCCAAAGACGTGTTGTAGGTTGACTGGCATTTCCAACTTGTCCATAGTGTATGAATGTGTGCAGTTGTGCCCTGTGTTGGCACCCCGTTCAGGGTGTCCCCCCACCAAGTTCCCTGGGATAGGCTCCAAACTTTCTGCAACCCTGTGCAGGATAAGCTTTATGGAAAAGGGATGGATGGGTAAACATATCCTTCAAAATGTTGCTTTCAAAGTTTTCCCTCCACACAGGAGATTTTTTATTTTTTTTTTTAAATCAAGGCTATAATGGATGCTGTTGTGGCAGTTTATAATACAACAAATATTGCGAAACTTAACGACTATCCAAGCTAGCTATCGGATTAAATGACTGTCTAACCCTTCCAAAATTGTGGACTAAGCATAACACACTCCGTCATGACATCACATTCCTTAGTCCTATTCACAAAAATGAACTTGGAGATTGGAGGGGCACTGAGAAGGCCAAATCAGTCCTACTGATATGAGATAAGCAGCAAGCACACAGAGCAGAGACACTCACTAGCTGATTAATCGCTATCTGTTTTTTCAGCAACAGACGCGACAGACAACAATGCTAACAATGCAACGAATGCTTTTCCGTCTGTGTGATTTTTCTGTTGATCCAACCAACATCTGAGTGAACATTATTAGAGCGCACTTTTCTCTCTTACCTTCTGCCTCTGTTGGACAGTGCTCATGGTGTCTGGCTGAAACTCCAGTTTGTCCGTGCGGCATAGTTTCCAGTACAGTATGCTTATAATGATCATCACCACCAGCACAGGCACCACCACTCCTACTATAATCCACGTGTTGGTATTCTCTGTCTCAGATGGCAATGACACCTGCTTCTCCACAGCTGAACACACAACACACAAAAGTGCAAGCATGATTACATTCCTATAAATATAGGCGTCTGCCAAACGCCAAAAATATATTACTACTTATGGTACATACTATATGCACCTCGCAGTATCTTGGTCACTTGAGATAAAGCGTGAGTCAAAGACGACACTACACTGAGCCATGCATTCAGAGATGAACCACATGCACACACACACACACACACACACACACACACACACACACACACACACACACACACACACACACACAAACCCCCAAACAATTAAAGAAAACAAACAAACAAAAACCAAAAAAGAAACAAAGGGAATAAAAAACAGTGCGTGCAAGCAGTAATTAAGGGGCCAAGCACTTTCTGGCCCCACCCCTTAGTGATGGCGTAAATTAAATTAAATTATGCCTACTTAATTTAAAGGTAAAACATTGAGCCGTTAATTAAATATTGGCTCACTTCCTGTTTTTGGTAGTCCTCCCAAGTTGCAAATGTACTCAAAGCTTGTTTGTTAAAATCAGGTCATGCTAAACATATGTACCAAGCTTGTTGTCAATATGTTAAAGCATTCCTGAGAAATGGGCTCACTTCCTGTATGGCGACTTCTCTATTAATTCGTTTTTGAGTTATGGACGAACCATTATAACGAACCGTAATGGATGAACCGTTATGAACGAACCATCCTGCGTATCAAGAATCTGAGAACCAATTTTATTCGGGTTGCCCTTATAATGCTGCGATCCAAACTTTGTGGTGATTGGACAAAATATGCAGGAGGAGAAAAAAAGAATCATGATTTGACGTTTAGCAGTTCTAAATTTATGAGCAGTTTTACTAATATGTGAATGATATCAAAACTTAGACAAAACTTATTGGAGTCCCTTAGGTACTGGTCCTTTGCTCATGTATGAAGTTTGGTCTGAATGTGTCACATTGTCACCTCTGGCTTGCTCATTAGGAATCGAAATATAAATCTACATCTGGACTTCTGTAAGGATGATGTCCACTGTTAAAAACGCTACACAAATACAACTGAATTTTCTTGTCAAAGCTTGTAAACTTGTCCTTTAGCAGCATGGTGAGTTAGATGATGCTGATAGACAGAGGGGACAGCATCAGGCCCCCTGATACTCTACTGTTACACAACAGGAAATGGCTTCATTAAGTCTAATGATGGTAGATTTTTGTGCTGTAGGTCAGACCGATATAAATCCACCAGCACAAACGCTGCACGATAAAGAGGCCAAGATCTGAGGAGAACATGTTCATTAAACCCTTCTCTTTGATGTTTACGGTGTGGAAAATGTAATTATTTGGTTTGCAGATAGCACAGCCAACTGGCAATGAGTAATACAAGGTCAGTAAACTAGTTATCATCATCATTCCATTAAAAACAACATTTAAAAAAGGCTCCATAAAAGACTGCCTGCAGGGAACACAGAGCATGGCAAAGTAGTGTGTGGTGTTGTTTCGAAGGTGATACTTACGCTGTGCCAGAATTCCCTGGATGCGGTATCCCAGCAAGATGGCCGCATGCTGCACGTCCAGCCTGTTGAGCAGGTTTGCGGTGGTGACAGCAGGCAGCCTTTCACCGTTCGCACCTTCCACAAAGTAGATCATCTCCAGAGGGTCATCCGGTTCTGGTAGACGAGTGATCTGCACAATCTGAGTCACAGATATATATATATATATATATATATATATATATATATATATATATATATATATGTTAAGATTTAAATGTCTCTGCACACACATTATTTATCCAGAAGTAATACACACTAACCCTTATATAAATGATAGCAGATATGTGAATAACAGAAATATAAAACTAAATGTATAACATGCAAAGTGCAGGCCTCCTACATATTTATAGAATTTACAGAGAATTCAAAATTCTATATTTCTTCTAGACATTTCTCTGGATTCATCAGTCCATGATGTAATGACCTAAGAAATGACCTAATTCCTAAACTGTGACGTTACGAAGTGCTGCCTCACCTGTGTTCAGTTTGTCAGTTTTTGGTTTTTTTTCTTTTTCCAAAATACTTTTCTTTTACTATCCAAATATTTTTGCATTTGGGTGTTAGTTAGCAAGTCCTCTAAGAATGTACAATGTCTTAGTTTAAGATTAGTCTTAGTTTTAAGATTAGAAGATAAGCACATTTGAGACTGGTTGTAAACCAGCCACATTACAACTCACATTACGGCCAATTTTAAAATACCAATCAGCCTACAACACGTCTTTGGACTGGGGGAGGAAACTGGAGTACCCAGAGGAAACCCCTGAAGCAGAACATGAACATGGAACTCCACTCACACAGGGCAGAGGTGATTCCCCAGAGGTGCGAGGCAAATGTGCTAACCACTAAGCCAACACCCCAACCACCCCCCCCCCCCCCCCCACTATCTTACGTAATCTATATATTTAACACCATTGAAAAATAATAAGTTTCCATGTTTTTTTTAATTTAGAAATGTTAATAATATTATATTCCATAATATTCCATACCTACATAAGAATAACAAAAGGTATGTCAGGTCATTACGGTGGAGACAAAAATCTGGGCTAAGACTGAACACTAATTTGGGCTTCAGAGTTATTGGAGTGGAAAAGAACCTCACAAAGCCTCACCTGGTCTCAATTGTCACTAGGTTTAGGTCTGCTTGCCATTTATTTCACCTGGCAACTACACAACTACACGAATGGTCATTTCTAGGCAACACAAATTGCATGAAACACCTTCCAATTTGATGCTCATATGCAGCCAATTTGTATTTTCATGCTAACAAAAAAATTAGATGTTTTATTTGTACAGTACAACTGTGTCTCATTCACATTTCGCTAATTAGTAACTTAAAGAAAATGTTAACAGTCCTGCAGAATGGATTAGCAATATCAACAGTGAGGATGTCGGAGTGTGCAGTGGGGGTTGCTGTAAAACCAGGCCAGTCTTTAATCATGCTGCCAGCTCTGTGCTGTGAAAGCGGAGTGCCCCGCTCTTTATGTGTCCCATGAAACAGGGAAAATCTCTCAGCAGAACAGACGCCTGATTCTAGAGTGACTCTGTCTGTGAAGAGTCTTCAATAATTGATCTGCTATCAGCTAACCATCCTGTGAGTGGAGAATAGGGACCAGTGAGTGGCTCCTCAATTTAGGGATGAATAGAAGCTGTTGCTATGGATACTGCTGGGCTAAAAAATGGTGATGAGCCGAGGAGCGCAGGTGGTGACGGGAGCCATACAGAGTGATCCATTAAGAAGCCAGAAAGGCTCAGGACGTCCATGCAGGAAGAATACAATAATGAGGGTGCCCATTTCAGCCGGCACACATGCAGTGTTTGTGTACATACGCATATAATTTTTTTTGCATAATATTTTATGCAATTATGTTAATGCATAATATTTTTTAAGAACTGAATCTTCTGAATCTTCTTCTATTCTAGTCTTTTCTATAAAAAAAGACTGCATTTATGGACAATATGGAGAGGACTCAAGTGGTACTTGGGGATTTGTGATCTGTTACCTGTACGCTGTTGTTGCCCACGCTGGTGGCTCTTTTAAGGCGTCGGCCTGCAGAAAGCCCCTCTCCAAGCAGCAGAGCTAGTCTCCTCTCCATCTTTGCCTGGAAAATTCTATCACTCACATCATGCTCCATCACGCCCAGCAACACTGCACAAAAGCAAACACAAATATATACAGAATGACATGGAAATATTTATGGGCCATATTCAGATGTCAGGTGTAGCTACAGACTAAAGCGCTATTCAGAAGTTATGCACAAGAATAACACACACAGTGTGGAGTCTGCCTAAGACAGAGACATATCTCAGGCACACATAACTCTGACCTTGGACTTAAAGTGATAGTTGACCCAGAAATGAAAATTCTGTCATCAGTTACTCACCCTCATGTCGTTCCAAACCCATAAGACTTTCGTTCATCTTCGGAACACAAATGAAGACATTTTTAATGAAACCTGGGAGATTTGTGTCCCTCCATTTACAGTCCAAGTAACCAAAACTTTCAAGCTCCAAAAAGTTCATTAAGGCATTGTAAAAATAATCCATGTGACTCCAGTAATTTAATCCCAATTTTATGAAGCGATACGAATGCTTTGTGAGCACAAAAAAAAAACTAAATTAAGTCTTTATTGACAAAATATCTTCACTTCTGCAGAGATCTCCGACACGTGTTCACGACAGAACCATGACGCATGCGAGAGCGGACAAAAAAAAAATGCAAGTCCTCCTCTATGTCGTAAATCTGAGGGACAGAAATCTCACAGGTTTCATTAAAAATGTCTTCTTTTGTGTTCCAGAGATGAATGAAGGTGTTATGAGCTTAGAACGACATTAGGGTGAGTAATTGATGACAGAATTTTCATTTTTGGGTGAACTATCCCTTTAAGTCCCATTAAGTCGATTTTTTTTTTTTGCACGATATCGGCTCGAGTGAGTAGCAGTATTTGAAGTTCAAAGCTGAACCTACACCCAAGCATGGAATGCAGCTTGAGGGCATTTTTATGGATAAACTTACGAGTTAACTTAAATTGAGCTGTAAGCATAGCAGATGAGTACTTAGTCAGCTTATTCTTCAAACCATGGGCACAATTACTTAAAATAGTGTGTATCTTGCACGTACATCAAACCATGGAAGCGTAATGGTCTGCGTAATCTGAATGCCGCACCCAGAAAATTGACTTAAGGAGGTGTGTAACCAGATTCTGAATAAGCATAGCTTTCCCTGTGTAAATATTATCATTAATTTTTGACCTTAATTCACCAACTCTGAATATAGCACTTTTAGAGTAGCAATCAATGTGTTTAAGTCTGGACAAGCCTCATGATGGGAGAAATAACTATTTAGCCAAATAAACTGAGACACGCTTAGCATACATTACCTGTCTTCACCCATGAAGAGCGTAGCAACTGTGTGGTGTTCAGCTCAGGGTAGTGAAATGCTGTTGACAAAAGAAATTACACCATCATTCTCATACAATAATCAATACATTAAATGACTGCAGTTACTGTTGATGTATGATGCCTGCAAATTTCACTCACGTTCTGCGATCTGCTGAACAGGGTATCCCAGGTAGTAGCTAAACTCCACCACACTGAGATGTCTCAAGTGACCGCTGACCTCTGACCCTAGTATGTACCCTCGAGCATCACGTACCACAAAGGTGATGTCCACTGGCCCCCGAAGCTGCCTCTGTGTCGGTGCCACAGAGCTCAAGGTGATGTTCAATATCTGAAATATTTACAATCTTGTGAGCCCACTACATATGGAAATAAGAGCACATCTATAAGAGCACATCTGTAATGTTAATTTCAAGCAAAACCTGACAAACACAAATTAAATTCTAATGAATAAACTGAATGTGGACTCGGACAGAACGTTTGTCTCAGTATTTTTATAGGCATGATTATTCTAAATTTGAATTAAAATGGGGTCGAGGTATGTATGAGAACATCAGTCAAAGCTCAAGTGCATTAATGTGTCAAAACTGAGAGTGTAACAGTCCCAGTCCCCTACGCAGCAAATTTCACTCATTCATTTAGTTGCCTTGACAACTGTGGGGTTGAATAGTGCATGTTTTTCTCCCTAAATCCAATCAAAGTAGCTGGCTGTGAGCGATGTCATTTGAGTGTACGAGAAGCAATCTATAGAAATTGCTTCGAATCAGCAAGCACAGCAGCAATCAGTGAAAGAAAAACAGCATGTCTGGTACACTGCTGGTACATGTCAAAACAGAGCCACGATAAAAACCCTACCATAGTTCTGAGATGGATTTAATCTTACACCTTGAACTTAAAGCACCAATGGTACATTTTCTAAAGAGTATAAAAGTATGGTGAGCGAATCAAGACGACTGGATCTGAGTCATTGGTGTTAAGACACTCAATAGCTTGTAGAAAACCGTTCTAAGCAGCTTGCATTGTAGTCTCTAACAGTTATAATCTGTATGACTGTCTTGTCACACCACATACAGTCATGTGAAAAACCATAAGTACACCCCATGGAAATTGTTGGCAAACATTTGATCATCTTTGAAACAGTGCCTATTAATGAAGTTGATATACTTGAACAAAACCACAAGGAAAATTAGCTTTTTCAATCATTTATTCAACAGAAATATCAATAGATGTTATATTCTTCTGTGGAAAAAGTAAATACACACTTGGCCTCAGAAGCTATCATTGCCCCCTTTAGCAGAAATAACTTCTTGTACGTGTTTTGCACAATTGTCCACCAGTCTCTGACATCGGCTTGCTGGAAATTTTGACCACTCTTCCATGCAATATTCTTTCAGTTGCAAGATGTTTGATGGTTTTCTTGCATGTACTGCCTGTTTCAAATCCCCCCACAGCATGTCAATGGGATTCAAATCTAGGCTTTGTCTAGGCCATTCCATATTCCTCCATTTCTTCTTTTTGAGCCATTCCTTGGTGGATTTGCTAGTGTTCTTAGGATCATTATCCTGTTGAAAGGTCCACTTTCAGTTCAACTTCAACCTTTGGACAGTTGGCCTCACGTTATCTTCAAGCACTCTTTGATATGATGCAGAATTCATAGTTGAATCAATGAATGCATGCTGTTCAGTCTCTGAGGCAGCGAAGCAACCCCAAACCATAACATTTCCACCACTGTGCTTCACAGCTGATATGAGGTGCTTCTCCTAAAAAGCTGTCTTTGGTCTGCGCCAAACATGTCTGCTTTTACTGTGGTCAAACAACTCTATCTTTGATTCATCTGTCCAGAGCACATTATTCCAAAAGGCCTGGTCTTTGCCTATATGCTCACTGGCAAACTGTAGTCTTGTAAAGGCTTTTTTCTGGCACGCCTCCCATGCAGGTCAAATTTGTGCTCTTTCTGATTGTAGACACATGCACTTTGACACCAACAGTTGCAAGACTTACTAGCAGATACTGTGATGAAATTTCGGGGTTCTTGGGAGACTTTTTTTTGCATCAGACGTTCAGTCCTGGACAAATTGGCAGTCTGCGCCATTTGTAGATGATTTTCCTTACAGTGGAATGATGTATTTCAAATAATTTGGAGATCTTTTTAAATCCCTTGCCAGACTTATTATCCACAACCTTTTTTCTAAAGGCCTTATAGAACTTTTTAGATCTTTTCATGATGACACCACACACCTCAATAGCAAAGGGAACACCAGACACTAGATGTGAGGGGTATAAATAAGACAGGTTCCACCTGCACTCCCTAAGCAGGTTCTAATCACTGACACCCAATCTTGAACACCTGATTCTAATTTTATGGATCTGAAGGTGTGATAAATGTAGGGGTGTACTTACTAATTTGAAATGTGAAAATTACTACAAAATGTCAGTTTTATATTTTTTGCGTATCACCTTTATTAACAGGCACTGTTTCAAAGAGGATCAAATGTTTGCTTGTCCAAACATGTTAAAAAATTAAAAGAAAATAAATAAATAAATAAATAAATAAATAAATTTCACATGACTGTATTATAACACAAATTAGCTTATTTACACAACAACAGCTACAAAATATGTACAGTCATACATATCAAATCAGACAAATGAGAATCCAAAACATGGAAGTGATTCTTACGTGCACAGTAAAGTCAGTAGACTCCTTTAAGCGGCGGCGCACTTCGGCGAAAGCGTAAATCAGGCCTCTTTCAACGTGCTCAATGAATGTGCACACATGCATGTCTATGTCAATGGGCACAAACTGAAGCACTACAGAGAAAAAGTACACGATAAGACATCACATATTAACCTTCCTATAATATTTTTAGATTTCACATCACTCTACCTCTACCTAATACAGAGACTTTAGTTATTACAGCAATACATATATAAAACACTTGCATACAAATGCAACAGTTAAACTGATGTGAATGGGTGACGTGTATATGTCTCTACCAGAGTGGATGTGATACTGTTGGCCTGGTACAGGACTGATTGGGGAAACACTAAGAATGGTGTCAGACATGTATGTAAACCGTCTCAGTGCGTTCATAACTGATATGGCTGTGTAGACAACAGGACCAGACACAGCCCGAAACACAAAGTCTGGAGGGGATTTCACCACCTACACACACACACACACACACACACACACACACACACCAAATAAAACAAGATTCAAATTTAAAGCGAATCCAACATTAACCATTACACATTAATCCAACAGACATATATCATCATTTCACCAAACAACTTCCCCATGAGAGATTACTATGGGTGGAAACAAAAACATGAAAATGTAACCTGAGCTGTTTTTTTTTTTTTGTTTTGTTTAAATAACTACAAGAAAATGAGTATCTGAAGCTCTCTAATCTGTGTGTTTATATTTGGAGAAGGATTTCACTCTATGAAGCCAATCTCTGCATTGTTTGACTATGAACAGATAATGAGACAGGAAGAGATGTGTATTTCCGGATTGACTTTTGAAAGCTGACATGTAGCTTGAGGGCAGTCATTATACAACAGTTTGCCAGCTTTTCTCATAAAGTACTTAGAAATGGTACACAACCATCAGACTCAATAACAGATTTGTATTATTGTTGTTGTAAAACAAATAGATAATACATTAAAAAACTTAGTCTAAGTAATTTGGACATATATTCTATGCCTTAATAATAATAATTCCACTGAGGTGCTTCAATGATAACAAGAAAATCCTAACAAGGAGAGACAAAACTCCCCAAAAAACAGAATTTTACCACAAAAACATTTCAGCGTATGTCAATGCCTGTGTGACTGCTCCTTTATAATAATCAGCAACTCTTCCTTTTTTTTTTTACTAGCCAAAGATGCTCAATCCTCCCACTTCTTTTTTATTGGTTCACAAGATTGAGGTTTGTGAATTCACAAGTTAAATTTCACTTAGATAAAATCAGCACGAAGCAAAAGTAACCACTACCATGATAGGTAGTATGGCACTGCTCTAAATAGCAAGAGAAAATGTTAAAACTACTGGACTATGCTACAGACTAAAGCAATAAATAAATAAATAAATAAATAAAATAAAAAATAAATAAAAGACCCCAAAAGACCCAGACATGTTCAAGAATATTAAAGTTCACCTGCAGTTCAACCGATCGATTGAATTCCGCTTTGAGGATCTCTCTGACTTTGGCTTTGGCGTAACCAGCGGTGGAGCCAAGTGGAAAACCTGCAGGAGATGGGTAAGACATCATTCCAGGTATCTGCTCTCTTTTCTTCTATATTCAAACAAGTTCTAATACTGCCTTAGCCTCTAATCAAACACTTTATCGTTTGTTAAACTGCAAATATGTATATTGAGGGAAAATTAACTCTGAAAAGAAAGCAGAAAATAAAGGAAAAAAACAAACTTACCGACTCGCACTAAGTAGGTATCAGGTTTGGTAATGTTGCAGAGGTACTCTCGGACAGTGGTAGTCTGAAGAGTAGAAGTCTGGGTTGTCACTGAAGGGGTTGTAGGCGTTGTAAGAGTTGTTGTATTAAACACTTCAGTTGTTGGGCCCAGGGTAGTCACAGTTGTCTCATTATATAATACTGAAGTGGTAGAGACTGCTGGCTTGCTGGTTGTTGTCATTCCACCATCTGTAACTTCAGTGAAAGGGCTCTCTGCTCCTGTGAAACTTTGGTCAGCCATCTCGGTCACAGAAATGGCAGAGGTGCTGTTGAGGGTTGACTCAGTGGGCAGCTCAGAGGCATTATGTGTCTGGGTGAACACATTACTGATGACTGAAGAAGTAGGGAGTGAGGTCTCTGGCAAAGTAGAGTTGATGGACCAGTAGACGTCTGTGGAAGTCGGAAACATGACATCTGATTCCTCTGAATCAGAGGGTGGGAAAAACACTGACAGGGAAGTGCTGCTGGCTACAGCAGAGGAGACAGATTCTGTGCTAATCCAGTCAGCAGTTGTGGCCAAATCCCACAGGGAAGTTGAAAAGTCCATGGATGGAGTTAACGCTGATGAGTACAAAAATGGAAATGTACTATTCATTAGACTAGGTCTTATGTCTGACAAATCCAAGATAGTAGTGTTGGACAAATCAAATCCTGAGATGTCTGTAGAAGATTCTTCAGGCCAGGAGTTGTTGTCCATGGGCTGCAGGTCCTCTCCATACACTACTGTTAACATGTGATTGGGAGGAACAGTATAGGTGCTGGTAGTGCTTACTGACAGGGAGAGGGAGAAATATTTGGAAGTGGTCTGGTTGCCCCGTTGTTCTGTTAAGCTGTCATTATTCTTTGTGAGTTGAATGTTGTAGTACTCCAGACTATTCATATCTGGCAGAAGAACATCACTGGGCTCAATGGTAACATCAGGCCAGTTAGAATATGACTCGGAAGTGTCACTGACTATGTTGCTCTGAGGTAAGGAGGCACTAGAATGCACTGCTGTAGGATGGATGGCTTGGACACCCAAGTAAATAGTGCTGGAAAATGACATATGGGTCAGACTGTTGGGAATACTGGTTAAGGTAGGGGTTCTGGAGGTCATTACACTTTGAGAAACTGTCATTTCGCTATTGGTTACTTGGAGAGTACTGGTTGAATTCTGGGTAATACTGAAGGCCATGGTAGGATTCGTGGTAAGATGTCTATCAGGGACATTTGTGGAGGGACTGGGAGAGAAGTACCTTGTGGACAAAGGAATCATTACCCTTGTAGGAAAAGATGTATCATACGATTCAGAGTTTGAGTCCTCAAAGTCATACATGTCAGAGGGAAAATTGGTGACCAAAGAATAGTCATCTCCCTCAGATCCCATGTAGGACATCGTTTCCAAGTAATCACCAGAACCAGAACCATAGTCCACATCCATAGTGTTGGTTGGGAAGAAGACCTCTGGTGGACCCATAGTTGGTTCTGTGAAAGATGATGTCAAATGATATTTTCCAAAAAAGGCATGACTTGGATATAACTGATCATCTAGGGTAGCATCATTTTGGATATTTAAGTCATGACTAGGGACTAAATGATTAGAAGATTCTTCCTGGTTTGCAGATGTAGTGTCACTATTGCTAATTCTTTCTGCTTGTAGTTCAGGTGGTGGAAATGGCGGTTCTGCAAAAGAATCCAGCCCAGTTGAAGGCAAATTTGGTGACGTCTGTGAGAGCTGGGTGCTTGAATGTACTGCAGGGCCAGAGAGAGGCTCTGGATTAGGGATATAGCTTGGAGGTGGCATAGATGCTGAGCCATATACAGTGCCGACGGTGTGACTGTAGTAATACTCTGAGGCTTTGGGTGATTCAGTGTTAGGCAAGATGGGGAATGTCCTATGGATGTCACTGGACTGTCCCCAGGCTTGGAAGGAAGTATATAATAAGGTGGTGCGTGAAGCTGTTTGATGTGGCACTTCCATCAGAGATTGCTTTGTTGTGCTGGAATCCAACAAAGACCGGTCTAAAGAAGACAAAATATAAATAGAAAAGTTATAGTAGTGCTTAACAAGAACACTAATAAAATACACACTGGCACAATATGAACTAATCCTAAACGCAAGCAATTTGATCAATCTGACTTCAGAACGGCCCTTTCTTGGTTTTCACCACTCAAAGATGATCTACTAGTCAGATATTTTATTTTGAGCCAAAAAAGTTTTGGATTAACATTCTAAATAAGTTCTATAATATGTTAGATCAACAAAAAGCAAGGCAAAGTATAATTTAACTCATAATACCTACTTGTGGATTATTAATGGTGACTTATGTTTTGAAGACTATAATTATCTTCACAATGCATCTGATCCAGTTGCCTGCCAAAATTTTTTTTTAGTCTCAATGAAGCTGTGTAATTAATTTTATAGATGTGTGGATGCAGCACAAATCCCTTTAACAACAAACATGTATGGGCCTAGTCATTAAAAAGAGTAAGCCTAAGCCTACTTACAGGTAGCCGGCTATAAAAAGTTTTATTTATTTATTTATTTATTTTTATGAAGAACTGGAGTGTGGTAAAAATAAATAGAGGAACATTTGGGATTTAATTTGGGAGTCAAGTACGGTACAAAATGGACCACTAAGATTGTTTCCATGTTCAATCACTTGTAAACAACCTTAACCAGTAAAGTATATTGGATCCAACTAGATTTAGTGCAGAAGGCATTCATAGCATTGTACATAATTAGTTTAAATTCATTATGTAAATAATAACTACAATGATTACACAGGTCACAATCCCTCACATCTAGTTTCTTGGAAGACACCTGAGCCCAGAAAACTACATTTCAATAATTAAAAGTAAGGTCTTGATACGTAGTTCCTAAGAGCAGTATCGGTTTGCTTGGTTTATATTCTTAAATGTTCTAAAATTTCCATTAGCACAGGCTTTACAACTTACGCAAGGGCATTGGAATAAAGACTGGCAGTGTATTCAGTAGCAGATGTGTGCTAATGAAATGGGCCCTTCTAGGGAGGATGCAGAGGAAAGGTGAGGTGCTTTCGTAATGAAGGAAAGAATGGACTCTCCTATTAGAAAGTGGGTGTTAGAGCTTGGCATCTAGGATAGAAGACTGGTGATGCATAAAAGCACGGGTCATGAATAGTTGCTTTGTTGTAGATCGAAGCAAAACAGTAAGTACCCAATCCGTAGTAGCCACATCTATTCCACAGCTGCTGGATGTAAGAATTTGGAATTGAAAAAATGCTATTGCAAGCTACTTGTGGAAGAACGTTTTGTACCGCTGGTTGTGCTGTAACCTTGTCCAGTGTGCTGATTAATCTAATGGCTGCAAGAGCGGTCAATACACATTCACATAGAATTCTGGACTGTGTCCCAAACCACATTACTGTCAGACTATTTAGTATGGCAGTATGCGATAGTATGCCCCAAATGGCTCACTCTTATGTGAAAATAGAGAAAACACAACACAAACACAATTTCACCACTGGGTAATGATACAAACCCCACAAAGAGGATAAATAAGTTGACTATCATTCACTGGCTTTCCATCAAATTAGAGAACAAATTAAATGTTCAGCAAGAATAAAGCTAAGACTCCAGAATCCATTTTCTTCTTAAAGTATTATATTGACTCTCACTCTGTGGCTCACATTCTCTACTCTCTCACTCTTCTCTGATTGGCTGCTCGTTCTTGTGTACTTGGACTTCTTTTGTGCCTGACGTTTGACACATCTGAGCTGATGTATGCTATAGGTGAGGTATGGTATACTAATTTCCCGCAAGTTCTGACCCCCGACCCCTGACACATCAATGACTGTAAATTACTTTTACAGGATTGTCAGGGTGACTCATAGCACACATGAAACATCATATTATACAATGTTTTTTTTCCTCCCCTGACTAAAAAAACAAAAACAAATTGTGCATATGCAAACGCGCAACTGGATTCAGTCTGTGACTTAAAAACATCCTAAAAACAGCTCAATTCAATTTTCAAAAATATGCTCATGACCCACCGTGAACTGTAACTGCAATCTGTCAGAGAGATCACTAAACACGACTCCAGATTCAAACCAGACAGCTGTGTGAGTCAGAAGCAGCCGACATTACTTATATGTCTGAAGCAATCCTCCCACTTTATTCAGTAATTATTCAGTAATATTTTCAGTTCATTAAGCTATATTTAAAATCTTTCAAAGAAAATAAAGCAAGGTATCCAGGGGAACAGTTTAATACGCTGGTCACATTATCAAAAGTAATAAGAAAACATGTCCACACGCACGAAGATTCAGCACAGGGGAAAATAAGTATACAATGATTTGGTTTCCTTTCATTGTTTCTAAAAAGCTCCAGCAATGCACAGGAGTATTTAAAAAATAACATAATCCTGTGCTGTCTTAATAGGGTCAGTATATTCCATGCTTAGGTCTCTGGAGAGTAAACAGTCTTCTATACTCAAATCCATACTCTGCAGCCTGCCAAGTGTTTGAAGCCCCTGAATATGAGCTGCTGAGGAATTCAGACCCTATATCTACAGTGATTATTTACAGAGCTCAAAGTAGAGAGTGATGAAGAATTAACAATAGCAATAACAGGAATAAAATATTTATTATTTAGCTAAAGTTTTTGCATCATTGCATAGCACGTTTGCCTCACACATTCGGGGTTGGGGGTTCGAATCTCTCGCCTCCTGTGCGCAGAGTTTGTATGTTCTCCCTGTGCTTTGGGGGTTTCCTCAAGGTACTCCGGTTTTGTCCCCAAGTCCAAAGACATGCATTGTAGGCTGACTGGCTTCTCTAAATTGTCCGTAGTGAGTGTGTGTGTGATTGTGCCCTGCGATGGGTTGGCACCCTGTCCAGGTTATCCCCCGCCTTGTGTCCCGAGACCCCTGGTATAAGCTCCATGCCCCTGTGTAGGATAAGAGGTACAGAAAATGGATGGATGGATCAGCATCAGGGTCCCTGGTTTGATCCTGAGCTCGGGTTACTTTCAGTGCAGTGTTTCACGTATTCTCCTGTGTCTGTGTGGGTTTCCTCCGGGTTCTTTGGTTTCCTCCCACCTCCTAGAAATATGCATGTAGATGCTAAATTGCCCCTGCGTGGAAATGAGTGTGTGAATGTGTGTTTGTTCTGGCTCTAGACTGCTGTAACCTTGACCAGTATGAACCTGTTGCTAAAGATGAATGAATGTATGTTTTCTAGATCTTGTAACTCACCATAACGTACTCAGGAAATCTGAAATATTATATTTACAATTAACAACATATTGGATTTTGGATGAGACTTTTCCCAATATCACCCTAACAGAAGAACGTCAAACTTAACAAAACAACTGTTTAATTTTACAGTGTGGCAACCTGAACCAACTAAAAAATAATCTTACGGTATAATTCTAGAGCATGGATGTTTGAAATTTTTTAGGTGATAATAGGTGACTTTTACAAAGGTGCCTACATAACTAACAAGAAAATCTGAGCATGCAATGAAAAACCCCAAAATTTTACCACAAAAACCCTAGTAAGCCCTTTGAACACTGTAGGATGACAATTTCCCTTCACTGGAACGAAGAAGCCCAAACCTGTTCCAGCATGCCCCTGTGCACAAAGCAAGCTCCATGAAGACATGGTTTGCCAAGGTTGGAGTGGAAGAACTCAAGTGGCCTGCACAGAGCCCTGACCTCAACCCCACTGAACAGTCCCTCCAGGATTTTGCACTGGCAGAAATTAACCCAAAATCAAGGAAACTCCGCAATATTTGGAAGAGCTAGCCATTTTTCAAAATTACAGCAGATTTTCCACAGATTTGGGCCAAGAGGCGACGTGATGTCATCACGATTCGATTCAAGTGCATTGAACATGAGTACAGCAGGTCTCATTTACCAACAAACACCAGTGCGGAAGCCTTTGTGCAACTGCAACTTCACCAATTCAAGTAGATTTCCGCAAAAAAGCACAAAAAACTCTGCAAATTTTGAAACAAGCCACAGTAAAATCAAGCATTTTTGGCTGCAACAATCACAAACTCGGCGAAATCCTGTATGGACTGACTGAAGGCCCTTAGGATGAACTGGAATGCTGGCTGCACCCCAGGCCTCCTCACCTGACATCAGTGCCTGATCTCACTAATGCTCTTGTGGCTGAATGAGCAAATCCCACAGCCACACTTCAAAATCTAGTGGAAAGCCTTCCCGGAAGAGTGGAGGTTTTTATAACAGCAAAGGGGATTATTCTGGAATGGGATGTTCAAGAAGCACATGAGTGTGATCATCAGGTGTCTACAAACTTATCAGCATATATATGTTATTAGTATTTGGTCTGACTGTTTTCATGGGCAAGGAATCAAAAATCATAAATGCACTGGCTAAACTGTAAACGTTGGCACCCCTACTTTTATTATAGACTGATATTCGACTTGAATCCCAACCCAAATATAAAGTGCTGATGAATCCAGTAAAAACCTAAGCAATGCTCTTAAGCAGTACTTTTATGTGCAAAATGTGAACTCCTATTCCTTGCATAGAGAATTCAAGGTTGCATTATCTTGGCAAGTGAATTAGCTCTATGTGGTGCCAGGTTTTAGGTCTTACCACAAGGCAAGGATTTATTACAAATGAGAGTCTGAGGCCACAATGGTCCTTTATATATAAAACTGAAGACCCTTGGTGTCTGCTAAATAGTAAAAGACAAGTGTGCTCTGTAGAATCATGCTTTAAACCAGGCATTACCCAATTTCTAGAGAGGGCCAACTTCAGTGTTAATGAAACAGCATGACCCTGAGCAGTGCCAGACAGATGACGATGTGACAGACTGAAGGCAGAGGAAACACTACGGATGACTCGCTCTACCACCTGTTCCAGAAACATGACCATGTTACGCATCGGTGCCATTTCATTGTGATCTCTGTCCTTGAAGAGATAAACCTACATATTGTATTCTCAGATGGTAAGTGACAGTGATAGCATGTCACTGAGGGTGTGTTACACTTTGAGCATAATCATTCTGCAACAATACTTATGTTATAGTAGCCACACAATGATTAAATGCACATAAAATATATATTACAAGCCCATATTACATAAATTTGCACAGCAGCAAATAAAATTCATCACTTAAAGCTCGTGGCTTTTGTCAGTCTGATTTTCCAGGGAGTGAAGAACCAGAAGACAAACTGCATCGCAAAAGTGCGCAGGAAAAGCTAGTGATGGCAAATTGGTATAACAGATGAATAGGGCTTCCCAGGAGTCTCCACACATAGGGGAAATTAACATTTTTTAGCAAAATGTCTCCCAAAATTGTTCATACTTAGTTTATATTATATATTTTTTCAGATAGCCTTTAAGCATATTGAAATCATCCTCATGGCTGGATCGGGAAGCTGTCGCAATGTTGCGATGAAACAGTAACATGGCAAGCACATCACACGTGACACTCTTGCCAAACTTATTGACAAATTCAAAAAGACTTGAAGTGTTGCGGACCAACCGAGAAGTGGATGTCCACGAACATCCAATGATGAAGGCACAGCCGAGGTGGTGCTGGTGTACATAGTCCCCTATGTATGGAGACTTTTGGGACACCCTGTATATCATTATATTAATTCTATCTAAACTATATACAGTATTTATAGAATTAGCCTATATGAATATTATATTTTTGGATAGAATTACAAACTTCTATAAGGAACAAAGGCAATCCGTGGATGTGTGTCTGGGATATCAGCTTTTGCCGCCGATGTTTCCCCCCTTTTTTCCCCCACCCACTGACATTTGAAAGTCACTTTTATTTGACATGTAGCAACAAACTCCAGTTTACACCAGACTACTAGCTCACATTACACGTTCCCAAACCCCACTACCTGATAAACTACACATATCAACCAATGCCATATTCTGGCCATCAGGAGGAATGGTTTTTAAGAGTTGAATAAACTGGCTTGTACAAATGACAAACAAACTTTACGAGTCACAGGACTGTCACATAACTCTGTTAATAACCTGTTGACACAAAATAAAGACTTGGCCAGAGTTGAATAATGTTTTTATCAATGACAGAATGAAAGTTCATAGCCAAAATGTTAAGCAAACTTACTGCTGTTTTGTTGAGGGTGTAAGTATGATATAGATATTATCAGGTTAGAATAGGGACTATGGCTACATACTGTAGAATCACAGGATCTGAGTATACATTCATATTTATTAATGCTCTTAGCTAACTAGTTTGTAATATTTTGGGGTTATATTACATCAGCTACCATTTTAGCCTGGTTAATTAGGTTTCTGGGTAACCGAAACACGAGACCGGGTAAGTACACCGGCGCTTCCAGTTGCCCTGCGGACTAACTAATGAATTTATGATCTAATAACACGTGTAACATACAAAAAGGAGGCTCTGGGAATTGTGATTCGTGTCTAGGGTGAGAGGTCGATTTTTGTATTTTGGTCGCTGTTGCTAAATATTTTTAGCTCATAATCCATTAAGTGTGAGCGGGTGTGAACAAAATGACGGAAAGGAGACTTGAGATGAGATCAACCTCACATAAATGATTCAGTTCAGCAGACTCGAATGTAATTTGCTCCTCCCTGAACTCCTGTCTACCACTGACCCTGATAATTGAACCCAATAAAAGCAGAAAGTCTGTCAGAGGGCTGAGGGATCCAATCATCTCCATAACACACAAACTTGACACAAATCCACACGACAGCCAACATCAAAAAGAATTTAAATGGAAATGCATGCATTATCCTTTGTAAGGCAAACAGTGTGTTATTAACATCAAACACGTTTAAAACTGTCACCGTGTCTTCCTCGAGTGGGAGGATAGACATAAAGAGACAAAATATATTAGCATCACAAATGCAAAACAATGCAATGTTTTCATCTAAATGGACCATGAGAACAGCCTAACAGGGAAATGAAGGCTCTCATGTCTCGCTATTTTATATACTAGATACGAGTCTAATTGACCAGAGGCAAACAGAGTCAGTTATACAGTACAAATCTCCCTAGCTTTCATTATCAGGGCCTGGTTACAAAAGTTCATTTAAAAGGAACAGCTGTGAATCACACAAAAGTGAGTCTGTAGCCAAGGTCTACTGCTGGGAAAAAAGATACCAATTATGGGCCCCCTTTTAATGATGTCATTTCCCTTCATTTGCCAGGCTCCTTCCAGTGAAAGTCTCATTTGATGGTGGTGCTATTCCAGAAAAGTGGGGTGAAGCACTCTTTTGCCCACATATGTTTCTGTTTTAGTCACATCCCATTGCGTGACTGCTTTTCTCCCTTGCTACAGAGACTCTACTCGCACTCTAATAGAACAATAAAGTGATGTCTGTGCTGACAGTCACTTTATTTCTGAAAAGAGTACGTTATTGCAGTAGTGCAGATACACTATATGGCCAATAATTTTTTCAACACCTGACCATCACACCCATATGTGGGCCTTCCCCAAACTGTTGCCACAAAGTTGGAAACATAATTGTATATGATGTCTTTGTATGCAGTAGCATTACAATTTCCCATCACTGGAACTAAAGGCGGGGGGGTGTTTTTTTGGGGGGATCATCACACCCTGTTGCCTCGCACTTCTGGGGTTGGGGGTTCGACTCCTGCCTCCGCCCTGTGTGCGCAGAGCTCTCCCCGTGCGCATGTTTTCCCCGTGCTTCAGGGTTGGAATGGAACCAAGAAGCCCAAACCTGTTCCAGCATGACAATGCCCCTGTGCACAAAGCGAGTTCCATGAAGACATGGTTTGCCAAGGTTGGAGTGGAAGGACTCGAGTGGACTGCACAGAGCCCTGACCTCAACCCCACTGAACACCTTTGGGATAAACTGGAACGCTGACCGCACCCCAGGCCTCCTCGCTCCTTGCTTCATTGTAGCTGAATGAACACAAATCCCCATAGCCATGCTCCAAAATCTAGTGGAAAGCCTTCTCAGAAGAGTGGCAGTTATTATAATAGCAAATGAGGACTAAATCTGAAATGGGATGTTCAAAAAGCACGAGTGCTAAGGTCAGGTGTGCACAAACTTTTGGCCATATAGTGTGCGTGATTAAAGCACATATGTTAAAATAAACAAAAAACCCATATAGACAGCCTGAAATCAATTTTTTAAAAATACTTTGTTAGCACATGTCCCTGGTTATATTGTGCATGATGCATCATTATTAATCACTGATAAAACTAAAACTGTCACTGACATTAATCTTCCACTAAAGTGCTGCAACTTTTGTTTTTGTCAATATACACTTTCACAAGGGTTTAGTAAAAGTAAAAACACTTCAGGACATGCTGTTACAGGAAAATAATCAACAAAAGTGTGTGTGATTATTTTCCTATAACAGCATGTCTTGAAGTGTTTTATTCCTCTTATACCACAGTAATTTGATTAAAAAAAAACATATTTGGGATGCGGGTTTTTATCCATTTATGGTTACATTTAATGTTGAAACGTCCATAAAATAAGTTCAGAGTGTCACCTACAGTATGTCATAGCAGCTATAAAACTGGCATTCCCTGACCAACCTCTTATTTTTCTCTTTTTTTAAGACAAAAATCTCTCATTTTACAGAGAAACCGTCCGTCATAAAGACTTTCCCGTGTCGGAAAACTAGAAGTTACTCCTTCCAAAAATGAAAATAAATAAATGCCTAACAAATACATCCCCATTTAAAAAAAATTCAATCCATTTATGTGGAGTGAAGTTGTTACTATAAAAATGATAACGTATTAGAATGAGTGCATTAATAATAATATATTTATTTAATACAGTTCATTAAAATTAATCAACATCTTCTGACCAATCAAAATCAAGCATTCAATAGCACTGTGATATAAAAAATTATGCAGGTCATGTTTCACCTCCCCAGACCCAGTTATCATCAAACAGAAACCAGGGAGTCAGCATGTGTATAAGTGGTACAGAAAATGGATGGATGGATGGACTTGGTATTAAAATAACCTTTGAAACAAATGTCTGAGAAACAAACACACAAGCTACAGTACATCCAATATACACAGGCAAATAGTTTGTGAAAGGCTTGAAGTCTCCATGCTGTTGGGTGTAACATGACAGATGGCGTGAGTTCCTTCAACACTGAACAACACTTTGCTGTCTGATTAAGTGTTAGGAACAAACGACACTTTCCATGTGGTGCACTAAAACTAACCTAACAATGGAGTGCATGACAGAGTAAAAGAGTTCTATTATGAGAAATAATATTACGAAGAATGATTGAGAAGCTTCCAGTAATATACTATATACAGTATGTTAGTCCAGAAGTGTAATTGTGTTGTATAAAAAGCAGACACATGACTACATCAGAGCTCACAGTAACCATTACAGCGGACAAAACTGCTATTGATCTGAGCAGGCATGGCTGAGATCATGTCTGCTCCTTATCACATTGTAAACTCTTATCCTAGCTGATGAGAGCAGGATGGCTGCTAAGAACAGAAAAGTGGATGGCAGGAGAGCACAAGACAGAGAGAGAGAGAAGACAGAGAGAGAAAGCAGGCTGGGACAATCTCCAGAGTAGGACTCCACACCATAGTTGGTGTACTGTGTAATTCACAGGAGGACGCTCAAGTTCTGCATGTTTGCCCCACTCCCTCTGCTTTCTTCAAATGACAGAAAGGCTGTGACTGTAACCAGAGAGTGCCACTCTGCAGGCTCTTGGCAGAACCCATGTCTCTAGCGTACCACAACCCACTCCCCCACATCATTTTAACTCATACTTCTATGAAAATATAGCTATTCTTTCTACATTTGTAATACCAACAAAACATACTGTGGGAGGACTAGAATTGATTGCCAGAACACGCTATACAGTGAACTAATAAGTGGTTGCTTTAGTGATACTCTGAGCTGTAAGATATCTGTCTATATCCTTGTTATGTCTCTGGACATCTCTCTCTATGTCTCTCTCTCTCTCAGAAGAGAACCAGATCTGATGTGAAGACTGACATATCAGGAATCACATCATCGCTTTAAAAGAATATAAAAGGGAGACTTCTCTGTGTTTGAGTCCATCACATCAGTCCCAGTTAACAGCTGACATCCACTCTGTTTATTCCAGCTTTATCCTAGTTTTGTACTTTGACAATTCTTTGTTGATAGTCTTTGAACTTTGTATAGTGGTAGCTTTTATAAGGTGTAATTGTGTGTGTGTATGTGTGTGTGTGTGTGTGTATACAGTACTGTGCAAAAGTTGTAGGCAGGTGTCAAAAAATGCTGTAAAGTAAGAATGCTTTCAAAAATAGACATGTTAATAGTTTATATTTATCAATTAACAAAAGGCAAAGTGAGTGAACAGAAGAAAAATCTACATCAAATCAATATTTGGTGTGACCACCCTTTGCCTTCAAAACAGCATCAAAGGTAACCTTGCACAAAGTCAGGGATTTTGTAGGCATATAGTCAGGTGTATGATTAAACAATTATACCAAACAGGTGCTAATGATCATCAATTTAATATGTAGGTTGAAACAGCTGTGTAGGGGGAATAAAACTGGGTGAGGAACAGCCAAACTTGGCTAAAAAGGTGAGGTTGCTGAAGACAGTTTACTGTCAAAAGTCATACACCATGGCAAGACTGAGCACAGCAACAAGACAGAAGGTATTATTCTGCATCACCGAGGTCTCTCCCAGGCAGACATGTCAAGGCAGACAGGAGTTTCCAGATGTGCTGTCCAAGCTCTTTTGAAGAAGCAAAAAGAAACGGGCAATGTTGAGGACCGTAGTGGGCGCAGTGGACGATCAAGGAAACTTACTGCAGCAGATGAAAGACACATCAGGCTTACTTCCCTTCGCAGTCCAAAGATGTCCAGCAGTGCCATCAGCTCAGACCTGGCAGAAACCAGTGGGACCCTGGTACACCCATCTACTGTCCGGAGAAATCTGGTCAGAAGTGGCCTTCATGGAAGACTTGCAGCCAAAAAGCCATACCTCCGTTGTGGAAACATGGCGACTCAACTATGCACGAAAACACAGGAACTGAGGTGCAGAAAAATGGCAGCAGGTGCTCTGGACTGATGAGTCAAAATTTGACATATTTAGCTGTAACAGAAGGCAGTTTGTTTGCCGAAGGGCTGGAGAGAGGTTCACGGATGAGTGTCTGCAGACAACAGTGAAGCATGTTGGAGGTTCCATGCAAGTTTGGGGCTGCATTTCTGCAAATGGGGGTGGGGATTTGGTCAGAATTAATGGTCTCCTCAATGCTGAGAAGTACAGGCAGATACTTATCCATCATACAATACCATCAGGGAGGCATCTGATTGGCCCCAAATTTATTCTGCAGCATGACAACGACCCCAAACATACAGTGAAAGTCATTAAGAACTATCTTCAGTGTAAAGAAGAATAAAGAGTCCTGGAAGTGATGGTATGGCCCCCACAGAGCCCTGGTCTAACATCATCAAGTCTGTCTGGGATTACATGAAGAGAGAGAAGCAACTGAGACTGCCTAAATCCACATAAGAACCCTGGTGAGTTATCCAAGATGTTTGGGCCAACCTATCTGCAGAGTTCCTTCAAAAACTGTGTGCAAGTGTACCTAGAAGAATTGATTAATTGATGCTGTTTTGAAGGCAAAGGGTGATAAATATTGATCTGATGTAGATTTTTCTTCTGTTCACTCACTTTGCATTTTGTTAATTGCTAAATATAAACTATTAGCATGTCTATTTTTGAAAGCATTCTTACTTTACAGCATTTTTTCACAAATTTTTGCACAGTACTGTAGCTATTGATGTCAGACATCAGAAAGCTTCTCTCTGTAAATACATTTTAATAAATAATTTTGCCCTTTCTTAGTGGTTAGCACGTTTGCCTCGCACCTCCGGGGTTGGGGGTTCGAATCCTACCTCCACTCTCTGTGTGTCGAGTTTGCATGTTCTCGCTGTGCTTCGGGGGTTTCCTCCGGGTACTCCAGTTTCCTCCCCAATCCAAAGACATGCGTTGTAGGCTGACTGGCATCTCTATATTCTCTGTAGTGTGTGAATGTGTGTGCATGTGTGTGTGTGAGAATGTGTCCGGTGATGGGTTGGCACCCCATCCAGGGGGTCCCCCGCCTTGTGCCCTGAGTTCCGTGGGATAGTCTCCAGGCTCCCCTGGATTAGGATAAGCGGTATGGAAACTGGATGGATGGATGGATTTTGCCCTTTATAGCTGCCTGGACACTGTAGGGGTGAGTGCATTTTCTTTTGCGAATCATGTCTTTCTCTCCTGGACTTGTTTAGAGAGGGAGGGTATTTTTCTTTCATTTCGTTTGGAATAGGGAAAGTACTCTATCGGCTCTAATGCTTTCACACCTATTAGTCCGTCTGCTAAGCCTGAGGAAGATGGAATGTGATACTTTTGGTTTGTCTGCTATTTGTTCTGGTTTCACACTGCACATAATTAAATGAACCAAAAAGCAAAAACACATTGGGCGAGTGGTGTGTAGGGCTGAAAACTCAGAAAACTCTTTCATTCCTTGGTCAGAAATACTGCAATGGAAAAAGGTATACAGAGCCTTGCCAAGTGCACACAGAAATTACAAATGTCACCCAAGCATGGAGAACACAGAGACAACAGTGCACAATAAATGATTAGATACTCGTATAAATAATAGTTTTGTGTTGAATATAACATTTTGTGTCACAGCCGCCGTTTTTGTTTGTTGGTCCAAATATCTAGAACACCTCACATTTCTGCAGTGCTTCACCTCAGTACTTTGGATCACTTTGTGCCTTGAGGGTCAGTTTAGCAGCTCACATCTACAAAAAACTGTCTCAAAATACACGCCACGTTCAGTTCACATATTGCAGCTGAATCGCTTTCTCGTTGCAATCAAATCTAGTTAGAGTTCGTTTGGAACTGGACTGAGACAACCTCACTCAAACACAGTCTTGTTCTTCAAGACTTCCAGGAAAAACTCCCTGAGATGACATGAGGAAGAAACCTTGAGAGGAACCAAAATCAAAAGGGAACCTGTCATCTTCTACATGGTGCCGGATAAATAATTACTCTTCTGTAACTTTATACAATAAAGTCAAACAATATTAAGTGTGTTGAAAGGATGTTCGTTATGAGTATATTGTGAATAAGAGTCCTGGGATGAGCACAGGACAGTCTTTATGATTATAGCAGTAGTTCTTAGAAATAAATCTACAGAATCCATGTGAGAATATGAGGGTATAACAGATGCTAAAATCAGTTTGTAAATTTTTTTTATGATTGTTGCGGCCAAAAATGCTTGATTTTGCTGTGGCTTTTTTCACAATTTGTGATGCGACTTGCAGAGTTTTTTTGTGCTTTTTTTGAGGAAAACTACTTGAACTGGCAAAATTGCAATTGTACAAAATTGTTTTGCGCGGTCTGTCGCAGTGACGTTTGTTGGTAAATGAGACCTTTTAGCTGCACCCATGTTCGACACACGTGAATCGAAGAGGGCTTTGACTGAATGTGCGTTGTGATGACGTCACATGACGCATCTTGGCCCAAATAATCTGCGGAAAATCTGTGATAATTTTGAAAAATTCCAAGCTCCTCTGAATATTGTTGAGTTTGCTTGATTTTGCATTAATTTCTGTGATATCAAAATTGCGAAATCCTGGAGGGACTGTATAAAGTGTATAAAGGCACTTTAGATAGCCCAATATCTAACAGCTTGATTTGGCTCATAGAAATTACATGTAAATGCTTAATCATTTGTGTTACATGGGGTTTGATTTAGTTAGGTGTAAATGAATTCTTCCTTCTAGTGAAATTGACGTAGTTTATGTCTCAAGCAGTACCATGTTTAAAACAAAACCAACAAGTGATGACTGATAAGTAAGTGTATGGATTTCTCTTGTTTGTCTGAGCCCTGTGCTTTAAAATAGACCGTGTAACAGCTCAGACATCAGCATGGGCATGGTGTTATCTCAGTCGCCCAGGCCTCGGCTCACGTTGCTCTGCTTTCACCACATTTGATCACATACTAAAGGAGCCCGCTCTTATCCTCGTAAGCTGCTAGTCTTGTTTACTCTACAGAACAAATAGAAAGGAAACAGAGTTCTTCAGTCAGGAGTCACAGATAAAAACTTGAAGTCAGTGCAAGTGACATGCTGTATCAGGTCCAAATTTAGACTCCAGCAGGCACACAGTTTATCTGAATTCACAAATGACAGAGCCAAGAATTACAAAGGCTATGCCAAAAATGAGCTGCAAAAAAAAGCATGATTAAGTAATAGAGTTCAAAACAGATGGAAAAGGAACAAACAGCGGTCTTAATTAGGCTCTTTTCCCTCTCGTACTGCAAGCAGGACAAAAAAACAAGTCTTTTGTAAGAGTTAGGAATTTAGACGTTCAGGATACAAGGTTTTTGACACGTAAAAGTCAGTACTGTATTATTAATCGCCTATTAAATTGACGTACCTTAAGAAACTATTAAAATACATGAAGAATGGCTAATGTAGGTATCGGCTGTGGAAATCTCGTTAATAAAGATTTTTCCATAGAAAACTGGAGAGTCGAAATTACTTGCAGATGTCCAAATTACTACTTATATTTGGCAACAGCCTAAGCGAGCGTTAAATATTTTCTCACTGGTAGCACTACAAAACAATTAATAGCCATTGACTCAGGAAGAACCATGAGATTCGGTTTAATGTGGTTATTAATATCCACATTCAATCTTTTTGAGAAAATATGTGGGGACCATTATTACGTTTCCATTTACTCAGCTGGCAGATGGTTTTATGCAAAGTGACATACTATTGAGACATAATACGAGCTGAGCTACGCTTGTTGGTTAAAGGTTTTGAGTCCTGGGCTTAAGAATGACTTAAGAACCTTAAAGAGGACCTATTATGCCCCTTTTTACAAGATGTAATATAAGTCTCAGGTGTCCCCAGAATGTGTCTGTGAAATTTCAGCTCAAAATACCCCACGGATCATTTATTATACCATGCTGTAAATGCCCCTTTTTGGGTGGAAGCAAAAACATGCTGTTTTTTGCGTGTGTCTTTAAATGCAAATGAGCTGCTGCTCCCCGCCCCCTCTCCAGAAGGGGGGTGTGCCTTTACAACTCGTGCTTCCAACACTACGGCAGCTACAAATCAGGAGAACTAATATGACTGACACCGTAAATACCGAATGAATTATACAGACAGTAAGCGTTTTCGGGTTTAAAAAAAAAAAAAAAAAAAAAAAAAAAAAAAAAAAAAACCTAGCTCTGGTCTCTGTGAATACAGTCAGAGACAATGGTGACTTTAGCCACATTTGCCATGGAATTTGCTGACAAGCACAATTGCCAAGAAAGGCGATTAGCAAACATTCGCAAAATAAAGTGCGATACTTACGTCTTCTGGATATGAAGATGGATTATGAACAGTTGGTATTGATCCATTCTTGAGAATAAACATTTCAGCAAATCCTGCTTTGTACTGACCCTCGTTCAAAAAGCAGTCTGGTGTAAAATGACTCGAACAAACATATACGAATTTAGCTATTTTTTGGGGCAAATTTCCTTCAAAAATAAAACTACTCCACTGCGTCTTCAGTGGCTCTGATGCCGGGATTGCATGAAGACTCTTATGTTCATTCTTACAGCGAACAACAGAACACTTACAAAGCTTACGAAGCCGAGACATTCTTCTTATCACTATAGCTGCTCCAGCGCGGAGAAGATGGCGGACTGTGTGCAGCTCACTCATCCTGTTTCAATCATTAATTAGTTTGAAACTGCTATTAAATGCCAATTTAACAGCACTAGCAATTCAAACCCAAATACTGCTAACTTCTTGTTAGAATAAAGACAATACAACAAATTAGTACCATAAATGTTGTCCTTAAAGAACTGACTCCTGGAGGCAGCCATTTTGTCAGCACAGTGCATTGGATCATCTGACTTCCGGCACAATGAGAAAGCCTCTTCCCCTCACTTTGACTTAAGTTCATGCATTCTCCAAAGACAAATGCTTGAAAAAGCAACTTTTTCTCAGCAATATACGCCTTCAGCAGCAAAAGTGGCCAGATTCCAACAGCCTTTCTGTCCTTCAATGGCATTTTGTTTGCTTGTGTGGCACTGCAGCTCTGTATTTTGATGGGCCTGGCATACTGATCTGTCCCCAGTGCAGAAGCCAATGAATAATGAATACCCTCACTGTCACTCCGAAGCAGATCAGGTTTCACTTTAAAAGAGACAACATGTGTAATTAGACCAGAATCAGAAGAATCAGCTCAGCTCTAAAGCCATACATTTGTGGAACAAGGCGGTGCCATTGAGAAGTCAGAAACGAAGGGTACTTTCACATATGTAGTGTTTAGTCTGTTTGAATCGAAGCACGGTACGTTTTCCTCTTTAGTGTTGTTTGTTTCGGCAGGTGAGAACACAACAATCGCACCAAAACAACCAGTCCGAGTGATGTGGCCTTGCTCTGCTGCCACGTAAACTCTAGCACAATTCGACTGCAGTGAGAAAGTGATTCGTCTCTGAATAACCCGAAAGCAGAAAGTCGACCAAACATGCCGTGTATTTTGGGTTGTGGGCAGCATTTTTTCTGTCGATGTGAGCCGCTAAACTGAGCCATGAGGTGGAACCTGAGCCAAAGGACAGAACTATAGCTATCCAGAAATGCCATGTGTTCTGGATATTTAGACAGACAAACAAAAAAGACAACATAAACTTGTTCTCCATGCTTGGGTGATTTTTTTGTGATTTCTTCACACACTTGACAAAAAATGTGTTTATCTTTTACATTTCTGACCAATGAAGAAAAAAAAAGAAAAGGTTGTTTTCAGCTATACACAATTTTTGCCTTTTGATTTGAAACTAACTAAAATAATCAATTTTGCTCTGATTCAGACTTGGCAAATGGACTAATAGGCACCTTTCGAGAAAAAGAGTGTTCTCCTCTGAACCAAATTGAAACTCCACCACTGTTTACAGCATAACTACCACTTTGAAGGTGCAAAATTGTGATACAAACGATAATTACGAGATAATTAATAATGAAGCAAAACTTCAAATTAGATGGGTTGTGCTGGTGTACAGCAATCTTCAAGTCATTCCACAGATTCTCAATTGGCCTGAGGTCTGGGCTTTGAATAGGCCATTCCAAGATGTTTAAACCACTCCAGTATTGCTTTAGCAGTATGTTTAAGGTCATTGTCCTGCTGGAAGGTGAACCTCCGTCCCAGTCTCAAATCTCGGGCAGACTGAAACAAGTTTTCTATAATAAGGTTTTTCATCTATAGCTTACACACACACACACACACACACACACACACACACACACACACACACACACACACACAGAAAATACGTTCAGGGCCACATTTAACATGATTCATTAGTCCTGTATTCAAAGCGGAGCTCATTTTGAATGACTGAGAAGAGAAATAACCTAAAAAGCTTATAGGAACATATGTTGTGTCCTCCAGTCCCAGGGGAAGTGGGGACTTCTGCAGCTCAGTTCCACCACCTCTACGCACTGGACTCTGGGAAATAATTCACGCTGCTGCTGTGTCCTAAAGACTCTTCTGGAGTTGGAGCAGGTAACTCTGAGCTCTTCTGCTAATAAGAATAACTGTCTGTTTCTTTCTTCCTCTTCCTCTAAAAGACAGTCATGATTTTAATTAGCGGGCAGACAGTGAGGATCTATATATGAAGTCTAATTATGCACATGCATGCTTTGATTTTGATTGTGGAAGTGGAACAATCACTGCTAACATTCCTACCATTACATCTGACAGATGTTTTAAATGGCAGTTAATGAGTTCTGATGGGAGTTAAAACCATCAGTGGAGGTCACTGTGACATGAAATGAGTTAATGATAAGACATGATGTAGAGGTAAGCTGTGGAGCAACGCTATAGCGCTTTATCCATTTTTGTTAAATGAAAAACACTACAAAATCAAATTCTGTAATAATAATTCACAGTCAGAGCTGTTGGACTCACTCACTCATACACGATTGCCAGTTTAGATACGCATCGTGCCCGAAAGAAGTACAAAGATCTGCTCCCAAATTTCTGGCATGACTTAACACAGAGCTTCACGTGTCATAACAAAGGCAACAAGGCCTTGTCTTTGCACTAGCTAAGGTTAGCCAGCTAGCTCACGACCACACAGAAAATTCACTAACACAGCAATGGGCTTATTCACCTGATATTCAGTAACTGAAGAACATAATTATATCCTCTGAATTGGGATGTGTTTCAAACACATCCATATACTACTCTAGTCAATAGTATGTTAGTACACCAATGGGGTCATTGCTACTTGCATCCGGTTTAGTGCTTAGAATGATTTGGGATGCAAGAGCATTTTTCTATCAGTGAGAGCAAAATGACAACTTTTACATCCAGCCTCTTTAAAAAAAAAAAAAAAAGTATGACTTATTCCCTGACATAAACTCTGACACACCCTTAGACACATTTTCTTGTTCAACCTCATTTGTGTTTCAGATATTAACCTGCTTAAAGGACTAATCCCGATGTTAATAACAGAGTGATTCTTCAGAAAACCCAGATGAAAACATAACACAACTGATTAACGAGCATCATCCAAAGACTTCTTAGGTACTTTTTCAAAAGACCTGCAATCAGATTAAAACACTTATGAGCTGTGAAATACTGGAGGTATAGGAGTCCATAAACCCTGCGCAAGCACTTTACAGAAATGGAATCGAATATTTGAATTTCACGGTTATTATTTTCCGTTATATAACACGCATAATGTTTCTCGTTTTCATCCAATACTTTCAGTTGACCTTGATTTCAGGCTTTTTTGTTCATTTTAACATATGAGCTTTAATTATGTAAACTATATGGCCAAAAGATTGTGGACACCCAACCATCACACCCATATTATGTGCTTATTGAACATCCCATTCCAGATTTAGTCTCCCTTTGCTGTTAAAATAACCTCCACTCTTCTGGGAAGGCTTTCCACTAGATTTTGGAGTGTGGCTGTGGGGATTTGTGCTCATTCAGCCACAAGAGCATTAGTGAGATTAGACACTGATGTCAGGCGAAAAAGGCCTGGGGCACAGTCTGAATTCCAGTTCATCCCAAATGTGTTCAGTGGGGTTGAGGTCAGTGGTCTGTGCAGGAAACTCTGTTTTTTCCACTCCGAACTTGGCAAACCATGTCTTCATGGAGCTCGCTTTGTGCACAGGGACATTGTCATGCTGGAACAGGTTTGGGCCTCTTAGTTCCAGTGAAGGGAATTCTTAATGCTACAGTGGGGCTGGGTGATATGACAAAAATATCATATCACAATACTTGAGGACATTTCTACGATGCACATCATGATATATAACTTAGCTAACAAACTGTCTGCAAAACAGTAGTAACATAAACCAAAACAAAAAACGTTGTCTGATGAATTTGACAATACTTTTCTTTAATGCCTACAAAGACAAAGACGATTTAAATAAATAAATAAATAAAATAAAATCTACGGCATCCATTCAGTACCATTTAATTTGTGATTATTAAAAACATAAAAAAATACATCATCATACCAACGATATCTCAGAAAATGTATCGCCTAATCATTCATCATGATATCGATATTATATCGATATATCGCCCAGCCCTATGCTACAGCATGCCAAGGCATCCTATACAATTGTGTGCTTCCAACTTTGTGGCAAAAGTTTGAGGAAGACTTACATATGGGTATGATGGTCAGGTGTCCACAAACATTTGGCCATATAGTGCATAAAATAAAAAAAGAACAGGAATTTCTCTCTGGGAATTCCTGTCACTAATACAGAATACATTAGCCAGTTTATTATTCAGTTATTCATCTTACAGCATATTACTCAGTAACTACACTGAAACTAATAGGAAAGGTTTGTAGTTACATGAGCATGGACTGGGACTTTAGGAAGTGTTTGAATTATTATGTACTTAATAGTAACTGACAGAGGTCTCAGAGGTCATGGCGCTCCAAGTTCTTTTTTTTTCTCGGAATCTATACAGTACTAAACTGCTGCTCATGCATTTCATGGTTTAGAGCCAGGATTATACCATCCTTGGTCGTCATCCATTACTCATTCTGATGGTATTTCTCAGCTAAAAACCAATCTAGTTAAAATCTTTAAGTGGAGAAATGTATCATTTACATTTGGCAGATGCCCTTATCCAGAGCGGCTTACATTTATTACATTTATATGTCTGAGCAGTTGAGGGTTAAGGCCCTTGCTCAAGGGCCCAACAATGGCAGCTTGGCGGTGCTGGGATTTGAACTCACGACCTTCCAATCAGTAGCCCAACGTCTTAACCACTGAGCTACCACTGCCGTATCCTTTATCAACTCTACTAACGGAGAATGGTACTCAGAATGCATCTACATTCGGAGCACTCAACACCAAATATTAAAGAAACCAGCGTAAAGAGCCTTAGTAAGGTGTTGCACCACCACGAATCACCAGAACAGCTTCAATGCACCTCATCATCGATCCAACAATTTTCTGGAACTGTACTGGTGTGATGAAGACCATTCTTCCAAAACACATTCTCTCAGTCGATGTTTTATTGATGGTGGTGAAGAACTCCATCTAACACATCACCCCAAAATCTCCAATACATGTTCAGTGGGCCCTCATGCTCTGTGGAATGGGGGGCGGAGTCATCCTGGAAGAGACCACTCCCATAAGGATAGAAATGTTTCATCATAGGTCATCACTGGTTTGCAGTCTGAAGGGACAAGTGAACCAAAACCATGCCAGCAAAAATAAATGCCCCCTACAGCATAACAGAGCCACTGGGTTTTCCTTTAATTACCTGTGCTGTTGTCTGAAGTGAAATCTAAAAATTAAAAAAAAAAAAAACTTTTCAGAAGTAGTTCAATAAAACAAAACAAAATTTCAAACTACTACCTTTGTACACATCGGCTATATTTTAAGCCTTATCAAGCTCAGACATGATGGAATAAGGCCACATTTGAAGTTGATAAACTGAACAGTATATAAAGCACACAGAGTGGTAACACCAATCCTATCTGTGCATCACACATTTCAGAAGAACTTCACATCAAAAGTGGAACCTTTTTTTTTTTTCTTTTTCACTCTTCCACCAAACATCAGTGGGTCTAACCACTGAACCGCCAATCAAGGGACATTTTAGATTCAATTATTTTCTTGCCTATTCATGGATTCAGTAGTGTAACAGATCTGTGTGTGGTAACGATTGAAATTTTTCCATTATAGGTCTGTTTTTTAAACAGTGCCTACTCCTTAGATATGTCATAAAGAAATGAATGCAAAGGTATAACCTCCCCTGCATCTCAAAGAAGCCGCATGTAGATAACACGCTCTACCAACGGTTCAACACCAGCTATGTTTAAAATAGCAGCAGTTTAGATCACGAGTTCAAATGATAGGAATGCCAGGCACGGTCAGGCCTTTAACCTTGATCTGTTCAGCTTGAGGCTTATAGTAAGTCATATGGTACTTTAGGTAATAAATGTAATTACATCTCATTGCTCTCAAATTCTCCATTCTGATTGGTTGGAAGGTATTGATTTACTATTTATAACAGCAGCTCGGTCAGCCTTTTCAACTGAAAGGGGAATCACAGGTTTATATTAACATGCTTGTTCTAATACGTTATAGATATATATAGTACCGAATAACACAGGGACTTTGTATGGTGGACGCTTCACATGACCAAATTAAAAAAGCGTGTAACTGTGAGGAGATGTTTATTTACATTTTTTGGATGAGGAGATGTTTATTTACATTTTTGGAAGGAATCTCCAGTGTTGGCACTTTGTAACACTCAGAGGTAATGCTGTAACTTGACAAGCTGCATTTTTTTGGTCTTATTAGCTTTAAGAGAGACGTGAGGCTGGTGAGGGAATGACTGTTTATAGCTGTTATAATGCAAGTGATAACAGCAACTAACTTGTTTCGGGGAAATTCCACAATGTAAATATAAATGGGTAAAATGTATGATGTCATTGGGTAATAAATATTGTACTGGTGCTTTATAAGAAGAGTAAAATACTTCAGGACTTGCTGTAATTGGAAAATAATCAACTTTGGGACTGCATTCACTCAACCAGTCATTGACCGGTTTTATTTAACAACATGCCCTGTTGTGTTTTATTCCTAATTTAGTACACCCCTTTCCCAAATCATGTCAGGATTTTCAACAACTCCTGCTTCCATCCAGCCATTTTCTTACACAAGGTCGTGGGGGATCCTGGAGCCTCTCTCAGGGAACTCGTGGCACAAGGTGGGGGACACTCTGCATGGGGTGCCAACCCATCGCAGGGCACAATCGCACATTACGGACAATTTGGAAATGCCAATCAGCCTATAATGCATGTCTTTGGACTGGCAGAGGATGCAAACTCCACACACACAGGGCGGAGGCGGGAATCGAACCCCCAACCCCAGAGGTACGAGGCAAACGCTCCTGATTATTGTTTGTACCTGTGTCTAGTTTGTCTAGTTAGTGCATTTGCACGTTTATAGCTTGTCTTTGCAAAATCCTGCATGTGCTGCACTTTAATTATCAGCTGCTTTCCCTTGTTTTAGTTTCCAACATTCCAGTTTATGGATTTGACCTAGTTAGTCTGTGTTTCGACCTTGGATGACGGATTTGCACGTGGTAACCCTTAGCGTCGAGTCTCTGTCCCCTGCTGTGGATTCTGACGAGTGTTTTGCAGGTGAGGCAGATGCATTGCAAAATCTCATTAAGTGTAAAGATCTGTCAAAAACCTGGACGCAGTATCTGGCAACTATCACATGATATGACAACCATTCCGACCTGTTAAGGCAGGAGGAGTGCTGTATAGGAGACAGCAACAGCAATCGTTCAGCCAGCACAGAGCACACCACAAGCTGAATGGCTTCTTTAAACTGTGGCCAATAACAAATTCATCCATAAAAGTTCAGTCAGTCACTTAATAAAAGAACAGAGAGGCAGACATATGGCATTGAATCTGAAACGCTTTGAAAGTCAGAACAGATGGTTTGTCTTATCCGGCCAAACTCTTCTCAACTTAATAAAACATCACTATTACCAGTGTATATCATTTAATCGTGTCAAACAGAGGACAACAAAAAGAACAGAGTATGCTAGATAAAATATAATTCATTGTTCTGAAGTGCCATGACTTTGCATTAACTTAAAATTATACGAAAACAATTAGGAGGATTTACAGAGCTTATACGGGTGTAAAGTTAACCTAAACAATCGCAAAGGTCCCATAATCCAAAAACTTTAAGAACTTTTAGAATCTGTAGGTTTACTTTGAAAAGTTTATTACGACACAAAAACAATTCCCACTGGGAACGCAACAAGATCTGCACTTAGACTGTACACAGTTCCCAATTATAATCATGAGGTTATTAATATTAATGACACCCCCTACCCTCTCAGCAGTGAGCATGAGAATAAAGCTCCCCAGTGTCATCCATAGATGCAGTCTCTGTAAAAGACCAAACACCAATATCTGAAGCTTAAAGGAAAAATCCACCATGAACAACTTTGGATATTAATCTTTATAATTAACACGAGTTTCCATTACAGCCAAGATTTATTTTGTAATGCTGTTCAACTACCTCCTGATAATGGCTCCAGTACGATTTAACCCTTGCTTCATCTCTACTTAAAGAGAGCGATGTGGCAGCACTTTAGTCCTTTAGTCTGTCCGGTTCTCTGTCCCTCTCTCTGGTGTAACTCAGCACAACTTCTTTGAACCTTGAGTCCAGCATTTTTTAGGTATCCACTATTTATATGTTTAAAATGACATTAAAGGAAAACAGGAAAATGGTGAGTGAGAAAGCCAATAAAATCACAAGAGCTTGCTAAGTGAAACCTGACCATTTTTTAAAAAGGTGCAATAGTTGATTTTTTAAATTTATTTAAATTTAATTTATGTACAAATAACCTGGAAAATATGTGGAATATGGTACATATATAAACAAATAAATAGATAAATAAATATAATGTTTTATGTTTTATGCAGTAGCCTCAGCACAAGTTTATCAAGTCACTGAGAAAACCTGTTCGGAATACTGACTTCTGGTCTATATTGCTTGTTTGTGTTTGGATAGGCCTCCTGTCAGCCACAGACACTATAGGGCCCCTGCAGATCTTGGGGGTGGAGCTTCAAGAACATGGTTGCCAAAGGGGTGGTGGTGGATGTAGCTTTGAGAACATGGGTGGGAATGGGGGTGGAGCTTCAAGAACATTTGTGGAAATGGTGTTGGAACTTTGAGAATATGGGTGGGAATGGGGGTGGAGCTTCGAGAACATTGGCGGGAATGGGGGTGGAGCATCAAGAACACGACTGGGAATGGGGGTGAAGCTTCGGGAACATGGGTGGGAACATTGGTGGGAATGGGGGTGGAGCATCAAGAACATTAGTGGGAATGGGGTGGAGCTTCGAGAACACTGGTAGGAATGAGGGTTGAGCTTCGAGTACATGGGTGGGAATGGGGGGTGGAGCATCAAGAACATTAGTGGGAATGGGGTAGAGCTTCAAGAACACTGGTGGGAATGGGGGTTGAACTTCGAGAACATGGGTGGGAATGGGGTGGCACTTTGAGAACAAGGGGGGATGGGGTGTGAGGGCAGGGGTAGCTCAGTGGTTAAGATGTTGGGCTACTGATCGGAAGGTCATGAGTTCAAACCCCAGCGACGCCAAGCTGCCACTGTTGGCAACCCTCAGCTGCTCAGATGTATAAATGAGATAAATGTAAGTCACTCTGGATAAGGGTGTCTGCCAAATGCTATAAATGTAAATGAGTGGAGCTTTGAGAATGGGAGGTGGAGCTTTGAGAACATGGCAGGGAATGGGGTGGAGCTTTGAGAACATGGGTGGGAATTTAGCAATCCAAGACCTGATCTTGGAAAAAAAAAGACTAATTTTACCTAATGCACCAATGTAGCGTCCTATTAAATGGCATTGTAACTGGGTTAGCAATGTCCCCCGTGACGTCATTGCAGCGCACAACCGCTAACTTCTCACAGGAATAATGCAAATACAGCAACAACCAACAAAATAGCACCAGAATCGCTAAACACATCACAAATCTTTCAGATTAAGCATATTTAATCTGTTTCAGGGTGGAGTTTTCCTTTAACATCCTTGCTGCTTTAGCTTCTAAACCTTGTTTTAGTGCAAAGCCGCCACAAACATCATCTTTATGCAACTTACCTTGAACTGGGAGGTATGAGGTCGCCATGGAGACCAGCGTTATCATGCACAGAGAGAGCACGCGCCATCCTCGGCTTTGCGCCGTCAGAGCAGCTGCACGCGTCACAGCCTCCATTCAGACAAACTCATGTTTTTGGCCGAGGCGATTGGAGAAGAACCGGTCCGCACCGTGGGCGAGGAGAATCTGCAAATTCAAATTAGGGATGGATCACACACAACCAAATGCAATGCAATGCAACTCAATAAACCGCATGAGCATGCGTTAGAGGAGAATTCCTCGTGCGCGTGCTCATTTTGGGACTCGTAGGTGTGCGCGAGAGCGGAGCAGCGCGCTTTCTTTGTTTCTTTAGCACGCGCTCGTGCAGGAGGGGGAGAAAAACGCCTTATTTTTTAATACAAACAGCCGTTTTATTCAAATATAAATCCCCTAGTGTCAGTCATGAACTAGAAACTTGAGCTAATGTGATGATATCCGGCTACTAAGCGCTAAGTTAATACCCAGGTACAGCTCAGGATTAGGTGTTTAATATTTTATTAATCACTGTATGACTAAAAACCGTTAATTAGCTCTGAGCCATTCTTCTCACTCATGGAGAATTTGGTGTGCGACTATGTAAGAAGGCGGTTTTCTAGCTGAATTTGTGGCAAACGAACAATGACAAACCTGGGCTTACCATAAGCTTGCCATTACCAAAGGCTACTTTCCCAAAAGTGCTAAAGAGACTCTGACAGCGATAACGGTGTCATGTTGTAGTGGCATGTAATGCTAGTTAAACTAGCTAACTGCCCGTCGTCGGTACTGGTCAATATATATATATTTATATATATTTAAGAAGTTCTGCGTTTATTCTTGCTAGCTCATATTAATTACATGCATGCTAGCTAAGCTTTGTGCAAAACGAAATATTTTCGCTAACTGCCACACAGTCATCTGTGGAGCCTTTGCTAACGTTAAGACACACGACCCTTACCTTACAAGGCGCTTAGTTAATTAAATATCCGCTCGAGTTGACGGGTTTCATACTCAATTGCAAATCAGGTGCGGATCTAAGAAAAGTTTTTCTCCCATGACATCTAGACATAACGGGATATTTTTTCATGGATAGGTGCCTGATTCCTCTCGGCTGATAGAGCATCCTTCCCTCCTCCAATAGAGCCACTCGTACTCGGCACTACAGTATCCCCGCCTCTCCTCTGTACTTATTTGGGCATGTAGTCCAAGGAGCTCGATCGCTATTGGCTGCGAGAGCTGTCCCTCAGTAATGGTGTTAGGTTGACTCGCCCACTGGCGTCTGTGGTTTCACGGCAACGCTGATTGTAGTCTGTAGCTTGTCGGACGAGAAACCAACTAAATTAGTCTTGTAGGGTGTTAAAATGTCTAAACAAGGGACTAGAGAAATGAACAGAGAAATAAAAGGTTTTTTTTTAAAAGTTAAGAATGTAGACAATTATTTCTAACATTGTGTAATTTCTAATACATGGGAAAACACAAGATTCGAAAGTAGTCATTGATAATATATTGACTCACATCGCCCCCTTTTGGTGACGAAGGAAAGGACAATATGTATTATAGGTTAATAAAAGGGCATTTTTATTCATCCACAGTATGATGAAATGTATTGCACAGAATTGTCTCTAACTAGAATTCATTTCATTTATTTTATTCATGCTTGTATGTTAATTTTAAGCATAGTCATAGGTAGGAAAGTGCAACATTGCTCAGATATTTTTCCATACTTGAACAGGACAACACCATTGTTCATTCATTCATTCATTCATTCATCCATCCAACCTTCAGTATCCTGGTCAGGGTCACAGTGAGTCTGGAGCCTATCCCAGAAACACTGAGCACGCTGAATGGGATGCCAATCCATCGCAGGGCACCAGGCACAAACTCATTCACACCTAGGGGCAATTTAGCATAGTTAATCCATCTACTTGCATGTTTTTGGAACGCCCTGCTCATGGCCCAAAAATGGTCGGTAAGACCATTGTTGAAACTGCTGTATTCGCTAGCAGTCAGAACACAGTCAACTTGTTCTCAAGCAGATCTCCTGTCCCAAATAGAGAGATTTGACATCCCAAGCCAGCTCACCTGTGTCTGTGGGTTTTGTCCCTCTGAATAAATCACAAACTGAGGACTATAATCTAGCAATCCAAAAAACACTCCAGAATACAAGAACTCCTAGTCCATGGGCCTTACAGTATATACCCTTAGGTGGATGTTGTTCCTTAAATTACATGAAGCTCATTGACTGGATACGGTGCATTGCACAATCCCCAAAATACTAACATTTTTTAGGGACTGCTAGAGTGGCTGCTCCATCTACAGTAAAAGTGTATATGGTGACTATTGCATCACATCAGAGCACAGTGGATGGGATCTCTCTGGGGGCTTAATAACTTATTACAATGGTTAAACCTGGAATTTTTGCCCATGGTCATATTGTAAATCAGTCAATTGACCTTGCAGTGTTCTATGAAGGCAAGCCTGCAGAGCATTTATCGTTGTGCTCAATGCGAGCATTATGGTACTATTTAGGCGAGGCAGCACTCATCCCTTCCCCAGACCAACTGTAGACTAAGACTGGCCCACTGAGTGGTGGACATCATCACTGTTCATCATGTAGCCTAGTTCTGAGATATTCTTGGGCCATCTTGCATGCACAGCATGTTTAAGATCTATGCACAGATTTTCAATGATGTTCAAGTCAGCAGACTGTGAGGGCCATTCCAAAAGCTTCAGCTTGCTTTTCTTGAAGTAGTTCATGGTGGACTTTGAGATATGTTTTTATTATTGTCCTGTTGTAGAATCCAGTATCTTTTTAAGGTGTTCTTTTCATCAGTTGCTGCTTCTTTTTTTTTTTCTCCAAACATACGTTTGGTGATTGTGACCAAAAGGCTCCTTTTTTCATCATCAGTCGACAGCACTTCTGTTTCTAGATGTAGTTTTGAATATTTCAGAGATTGACTTTTGTGATGAGGTCACAGGTAAGGTTTTATTGTGATGACTCTTCCATGCAGATCATGTTTGTGCATGGCAGCGCTGCACAGTAGAACAGTGCACGACCACTTTTGTGTCAGCTAAACCTTCCTGCAGGTCCTTAGTGTCATCTGGGGGATATGCTTTGCATAAATGGCCAGCATACAGGCAGTTCTATCTAAATGTTTTCTTGGTCTCCCAGAGCTTGCCCTGACTTCCACTGTTCCCTTTAACTTCCATTACTTAGTGACATTTTAGACAGTGGAAATTGTGAGCTGGAAGCACTTTGATATATATATATATATATATATATATATATATATATATATATATATATATATATATATATATATATATATATATATATATATATATATATATATATAGCTTTGCACTGCTTTGTAAGCATCAATTAGCTTAATTTTCAAATCCTCAGATAGCTGCTTAAAGGAGGCCATGGTTGTTGAGTGTTAGCACAAGGTTTGAAAAGTCAGAGAATTTATTACACTCTGGAATTGTCATCAGCTGAGAACTCCTAATGACAATTCTTGACCTGAGTAATGAGTCCTAATGAGTCAATTAAGACCTAATGAATTAGCTAAGTTCTGAGACTTTACAATTGGAAGGGTGTCCAAACTTTTGCATATGCCACAATTCCTTTTTTTTTTTTTTTTTTTTTTTTTAAGTTAATCAAATGTGTTTCAGGGTGGAGTTTTCCTTTAACATCCTTGCTGCTTTTTCACATTTTCAGAAAAAGTTTATTTTTAAAATAATTTCCTGCTGAATCTGTTTTTAATACTTTTCACCTAAAAGATCAATACAATATTAAATTTGGTGAGGGGTGCCCAAAATTTGAGCACTGCTTGACTTTACCTACAGTGAAACATACAGCTGTTGTTCCAGTCTCTGTGGAAACAATATTTCACTTATCAGTCCAATCTGAGAAATTGGAGAAATGTCATTTTTCTTTAGTTGTGCTGATTTCCAGGTGAATGAAGTGTTATTGTGTTTGTCTGCCATCTGGCAGCAAGGATAATTAAATGAGTGAAAAAAAGTATTTATAATAACTTATTGACTTCAAGCAACATTTAAACATTTAACATTTAAAACAGCTGTAGGGCGTAGTTCGCCCCTCTTTTATCTGCTACAAAAACATGAATGTGTTAAAACATTACTCATTGGTCGCACTTACAGCTTAGTACTTTGTTGTTTAACAGAGTAACCATGCACGTAACATGTAACAGCCATGTAACAGCATGGCGAGAACACTTTTCAGCTAATCAAATGGAGTGATTAGAACTAACTGTTGTGTAATTTCCTATAACAGCATGTTTCGAAGTGTTATATTCCTTACAAATTTGTATATATGAGAATGCTTTGGATAATGAAGTAAAAACCCGGTCTGTTCTATGTAATAACACATGCACTAAGCTAACTAAATTAACCATTAACATTGTCTGAATGTTATAAAACACAAAAAGCAGATAAGAGACATAAAACTGAAGCCAAAAAAAAGTATCACGAGATGAGAAGATTAATGCTGTGACAGTTTAATGTAAATCCAAGACAAAGTGTGATTACATTTCTACACATATACAATATGCATATGTGAGCATACAAATTCTCATTAATAACTCGATTCACCTTGGAGACCGAAAAAATGATCAAAAGTAACAGTGAATAACAAGCTATAACATAGTTCACCACAATGCGAGCCCCTTTCTCACCCTACAGTTAGTAAATAGAACAATTAAAATAACTATATTCTTCTATAACCCAGATGTTTGTTAAAATCCTCCATAAATTTACACTGCTATCGTTAGTTGTCGAAGCCTAATATAAATTCACTCAATTTTTCTACAACGAAAATTAAGAGAAGCACACAACATCTTCAATGGTAACACAAGCGCTTAGTTAGCAAGTACTCAACTTTTTGGAGTTAAATCATTCTTCTTATTATCATTATTATATTCATTTTTAACATTCTATAAAGCCAGTAAAATATCCATTCTCATAACATACTTAATAATATTAGTCTAAGGTACAGGGTACACATAGCGCTACATTAACGGATTGAAATAATGAGACTTCACACTTCTTCAAATCCTCAATAAAGAAAGCTAAATAAAAAAGAAGACGTTAACAAAGAAACATACTTGAAAATACTGCAGCACACAATAGCTTTGACAACAACTAATGAGATACACCATTGAGAAACCCTACAGCAATAGACACACACAAAAAAAAACACACACACAAAAAAATCAGGGTCAGGGTACGATGCTTTCTTAGCTCTTGAGATATTATAGAAAAATATTTAGTTTACATTTGACTTGTTTCTGGTTGCTGTGCAAGTAGAAAAAAAAGTTCATGTCGTAGATGGCTGCACAAATGGCAACAGTGCATCACAGGTACATAATGGATTACCGTGGTGATGAATTGTCATTTTGTCAGGTTAGATCTGACAGATTTGTGTTTGATCAAGTGCGTCTGCAGCACCTGCGTGGAGAACAGGATATACTGTAGCTAGTACACCTTTACCTTTACATTACTGAAGTAATGCAAGACCCTTTTAGAGCTGTTTAGATAGTCAGGTTTAAGTCCATCATGGGTTTACCTGACTGATAATCTGACCAAGGTTACAAATGAAACTCCATACTTAGACCTCTACCAGGGGTTAAAGATCATTGACTATTTTTTGTTGTTGTTGTTTTTTGTTCAAAAAGTATGGAGAATGGCCATTTCTATGTTTTGGCCTCTTAGCACATTTGCACGTGCAGATTAATGACTCCATTAAACCCGTGACCATTTTGTTTTAACAAAAAATGAAAAAAAACAAAAACAAAAAAAACCCACTCACTTTTTCAAACACTTAACAAAAGGGCTTTAAGTTTGTTGAAATGCTGTCATTGTGTCACCGAAAGGAAGTGATAAAACACCTGTCAGCTCTGATGTTGTTCAACAGTGTGTGCTTCACAAAGCGCTCTTATACTGATTAGATTATTTAGGGTAATAAACAACATTTTCTCTTGTCAGGAAATTAAAACGCTTCATAGAGTTACCCAGGAGGACATCTGGCGCTGGAAGTGTCTTTCAAACTGAAGGGGAACATAAGACTGTTACAGATTGGATTACCATGAATAAAAGCAATGCAAAAAAAAAAAAAAAAAAAAAAAAAGAAATACAAGAAAGAGTCAATTTTGACCATTGCTTAAAGCTTCGAGTTCATAGTTTGGAAGGCAGTGTTTTGACATGTGGATGAATTTCCAGGAGGTGATCATGTAAAGAAAATCATAGTTAAAAAGACTTTTTGTTTGAAATTGTTACATCATATATAAAAGATGCTTAGTTTTCAGACATAGCATATTTTGCAACAGTAAGGTCACTGGATCTGTACTGCAACCTATATAAAAAAAAATTCAGTTACTACTTTGTAGAGCTAACAGGGCTTTACAGCTCATCTCATTTAGTTTAAATGTGATAAGCTGAACAAAATTGAGAAAAAAAAAGACATTATTTTGAATAATACATTATTTTGGATGTTAATGGTAACCAAGTTGTTCTAGTGAGACATATTGCATCCTTGTTTCTTTTTTTTTTTTTTGGAAAAATGTACATTTACAGTAAAAAGATGGCACTGTTTATATCAACTAATAGATTTATATATATATATATATATATATATATATATATATATATATATATATATATATATATATATATATATAGAGAGAGAGAGAGAGAGAGAGAGAGAGAGAGAGAGAGAGAGAGAGAGAGAGAGAGAGAGAGAGAGATATGAGATGTTTAGTCTCACATTGTACATTCATTTTGTGCTAGTGACCATTACTGGTATCTCATTCAGGTCACTATGGAGTACTGCTTCATTTTTGTTAATTGATTCACATACTCACTTCATCACATTAGTAAAGCTGAAGAACTTGTAACTAAAATGTATAAGATGAATAAGTGGCCTTACTTTCTTATACCTGTCGAAATCAACTGTAGAAATGATTTGTACAATGGGATTCAAACAAAAGCACTGAGCAGCTTGTGACAGCATGCGCAGTTAGCTTAATTGTGATTTTGCACGAATTATGTATAATTATTGTATATGCTGTGGTCTTGAATATTTCTAATATTGATCTGATTGTTCTTTCTCTGTCAGTCATCTCAGTTACTTTGATGGACAATTCTCTGCATTATCAACACACTGAATTTCTTTGGTGGGAAGAACTACAAGTGTGAAATAACAACGAGTCCCCGTGTGGTCAGACAGGCCAGTGTACATGAGGTAAGACAGAACCAGAGACTATAGACAGTGCAGTGAGACAGGACAACGCTTTCAAATATGGAATGTCAGATGTATTTCTAATAACACAGGAACCTCTCCGTCTCAGTGTCCTGGGGCCAGTCAGCTCGTATGGGGCCTAAACAAACTGAATACAGCTTAAAAATCAATAGACGTCCTGAAATCCTACATCATTTAGATCCAAATGAATAAAACTCTCAGACTAAAAAAAAAAACATCAGATAAGCTGATGAATGAAAAATGTTTGGGTAAAAGGTATCACAACCAAAATCAACACTGTTGATTACTAGAGGCCCCTAACAATACTTATCATTATTACAACACCAACCAGATACAACTAAAAATGAGCCTAATGATAATTAAAAAAATCCTTGACAATTATTCTAAATGTATCTCTAACTGACACAATATATTTGTAGTATAGCATGATAATAAAAAAAGAAAAAACAAAACCACTTCAAATGCAAGTACTATGGCATGACATGAGAGGGGAGAATCAGATGCACTCGGAAAATCACATGCATGTGCCCTCATCAAGTCAAATCACTTAATCATTGGCGAAAACATAAGCCGACACTAATTCAAGCAGCAAAAAGAAAAAACAAAGAAAGAAAAACAAAACCTTGGCCCACAATTTCCTCCCCATATCAGCTATCCTTTTCTCTTAAAGGAAGATCTAGCACGTGTTCTTCCTTTAATTAAGACAAAGAGGAACAACAAATTTCCGCAACTCTTTCAGGTGAACAATCCCTACTGTGACTGGCTTCGGTTCATGCCGAGAACCACAGCCTTCAAAAGCACACAAAAGACCAGCATGGATCTTCCCAACAACCCTTTGGATCAGAAGGTAGAGTGTTTTCATGCAGTGCCTCTAGTAAGCGCAGATTCCTCCAGGTCCTACCGACATGCTCAAAGCCAACATGCTATTCTCATAAAGATGTGGAATTTAGTCTCCCTCTCTCCTCCCTACAATCCCCATCCGAAATCCATCCAGTGCCATCTTTTAGCACCTTAATCGGTCCTGTCCCTACCTCGACCCGCTCGCTCACCCTCACAGGTTTACTGTTTCAACATCATTTCTGCGCCAGGCTCACTGGGGCCGTTCAATGCTGTTCGCTCTGCAAACACTCCTGCTCTTCTGACCTCCCTCCAGAAAGCCCTCCCCGATGTGCTGCAACTGGACATCATTAGCAGGCAATATACTTTGACCTTAACCTCAGTTTTATGACTATTAATCAAACGTATTAGTACAGGTTTTCAAATTAATCACATGTAGTGCTTCAGTTCCAACAATTCACATCAATCTGCTGTTATAACAAAACAAACACAAAGCTCAGTGCCACTGAATAGGTTCCTAAGACACACAGCTACGCTATACAGTAAACATACTATACATAATTAAAGTAACAAAATGTTACTAATCTTTACCGAATGACAACTTTGGTTCATTACTCCAAGGAAGTATCTTGGTCTAAATGTTAAATAAGCTCATGCATGCTAAACAAGAAGCACTGTTGTACGAAATGGTGTTGTGTATAATAACCTAGCTAATTACATTTAGGACTATGCTTACACCTGGAAGTTAAGAACAAAACATCTCAGACAAAGATGTCCAACCTAGAAGCCAACGGTCAAACTAGTTTCTGTTGGTTCTAAAAGGTTTTCCAGCCAAGTAAACTGCTGTAATATGTGTAAGGCACTACAAGGGAACAATGATAAACCTAAGACTGTGGAGGAATAATATCGCACAAAGGTGCTGAGGAAGGTGTACCACGCACATGGCCAACAGCAGCACACACGTGCACAGACTATTTATGTTATACATGCTTATGTTATTACAACAACGTTGTGCAATCACATTTAAAGAGGAGGAACAAACAAATTCTATTGGCATCAGAAAGGTTCTTCATAAACTAAGCAGGTGAAGTTTGCTACATTCTAAAAAGGGGTTGGGGGGACGGGGAGGGGGGCTAGCTAAATGTCCTACTGTATGACAAAAGTATTTTCTTTTCTAAATGTGAACACAAACAGAGAAGGAAAAAAAAAATCTATAAATACACTAGAAAGTCTTTTGTCTTTTTTTTTTTTCCTCATATTTCCAGAAGATTCCTCCAGCTGTTGTTAGGAGAAGACGGCGGAGTACGTGCAGCACCCATCACCGTAAGTGATTCGGAAATGTTTAAGACAGTTCAAGGCCATCGTTATTTTTTTTTTCTTTGTAGAGCAGCAGATATCCGTATTTCACCTTATATAACGTTCTCATCCACCACTTGACCTCAGCTCAACAGTCAGTGAAAGAAAAAAAAAAAGGAACAAAAACAAAAAAACAAAAAACAAGCTAATAAAACTCCCAGTCTCTCCCAAAATGCAAACAGACGTGACCACGCTGTAAAAGAAATTAAATGCAAAAATATATGATTTCCATATTGAAAATAATGAAAGACCCAAAAGAAACAGAACTGGCCCTTTTTTTTGTAAAGAAAACCAAACTCATATGCAAAGAAAACTCCTTTCAAACTCATCCCTTCCCTCCCATAGTACTCTTTCTTTCTCCATCAGCGTCTTCATTGTCTTCAAGTTTAAGCGTGACGGGGACAGGGAAATGGTTCAGGGCCGTTAAGCTTGGGCACGTCTCACTGACTCTGTCTTTAGTGGGGAGAGGATGGGAAGCAGCGTTGGACTCGGCTCCAGTGTTTTCAGGTCTAGAGATACGGGTATTGGTTCATCTTGGTGGGGCTCAAGGGATATCCAGTGTAGACAGTGGAGGCAGGCGAAGCGCTGATGTATGTTTGATGGGCAAACTGGGGCTGGTACTGGCCATGGTGCATCGTGGGGGATGGCAGAACGCGGTGGCCCATGCTGACAGGTACCTGGTGCACAATGCTTGGTGGGTAGCCAGCGTGTTGGACTGCATGGTGAGCTGAACCCTGTGATGCCACCAGATGTGCCACAGTGCCAGTGGATCCCAGGGCAGCGGGGGTGGTGTACGTGTAAAGGTGGGGTTGGCCAGATAAGTGAGTGGCAGCTAGGTGGGGGTGCACATTAGCGCTGTGGGAGGGACTGTTGTGGTGAAAGGAATAGGGAGCTTGGGCAGCCATTGTGGGTGTGATATAGGCTTGCTGTCTCCTGTGGCCTCCATTTCTCTCTACCGCCATGTGCTGCTGAGCCTGCAAAAGAGTATATAGCGTTATTCATCTTGCTTTGCACGCTGTCATCACGCTATTTTTTATTATCACACTATTTGCACCAGGGGTCATGTATTGTTTGTGGCTTGATACTTCACACCACCGTACATGTGCATACGGATGGGCTAGCGATGTACACGACTACACATCAATACATCAAATGCAAACCAGAAAGCGTAACCATAAACACAAACTCCACACCTGGCTGAGATTGAGCGGCTGCTGCTGGAAAGGGTGTGGCCCGGAACGTTGCTGCCTATATGCTCCGCCTACGGGAACACCCCCTGACGAGTGATTGTTGGCTGACAGGCCTCCATTGGAGGATTTAAACTTGTAGGCAGGATTCTGGTGGTTCATTGTGTCTGTAGTGATCAAAGATATATTTCCAGTGTCAGCGATATTTAGTAATGTGAAAAATGATAAATACAGGAAATGGAAAGCTATTGGCATATTCATGTAGACTTCATTAATGTACCTCCATCTGGCCATGGATGCCACAGACAGCACTGAACTATATAGAATGCATGTAAAAATTTTTGTAATGGTAGAGAAGAGTCTCCGTCTCACCAGGCAAAAGTCGATCACACTCGCTCAGGCTCTCGCTGATCTGGCTCTTCAGGGGAGGGATGATGATGGTCCGGGGATTTCCGTTGTTGTAGTCGTCCAACACTGTGCCCTTAGAGTCATAGTTGTTAGCATTGGGGCCGTTGGTTCGGGACTCGACAGCGTAGGGGCTGTTATTGCTGGAGTCAGAATCTGGGGAGTCGTGGACAGTGACACAGCTGATGACGTTCTTCCGCTGCTTAGATGATGTGCTGTGAGGAGATGAGAGCAACACAGGTAGGAAAATCATTAACGCCTGAGTGATCTAATTGTTATTTGAAAAAACAAAATACAAGAAATTTCACTATACATCAAAAAATATCCCTGCTGACCTGGTGTTATTGGGCTGCTTGTGCTCATCCTCCTCGTCTGTGTCGCTGCTGATGGTGATGATGCTGACAGCTGGACTAGGGGTGTCGGGGATGACGATGGTCTGCCGAGGGGGGTTGTGTTGGTTGTGTTGCGGGTGTTGGTTGTGTGGTCCATGGTGCTCTCGCGTTGTGCTGGATGCCTGCTCTTCTCCCCATCCTCCTCCTCCTCCTCCTCCTCCTCCACAGGCCTGGGCCGGGGCGCAGGGAGCAGATGGGCCGTTTTGTACCACAGCGCAGCGTGGCGGTGTGTTCTCCTTCACACGCTTCGAGCGCTGAGGGGACAACACCGCCTGGGACGAGGACACCTCATAAGCAGACACATTCCTAAAACAGGAAGGCACGTAAAAGCGTCAGAGATTAAACTCTTCCATCCCATCCATCTCACAAAATCCCAAACATGATAGTCTTTCACTCACCTGTTACTCATCTGCTGTGGCTTAATCTTTTTGGAGGATGAGCTGTTGTTTGACGGCTGCCTCATTACATGAGCCACGCCCACATTCAAAGGTTGTTGGGAAGGCAGGGACACGTGACTGGCAAGCAAGGCTGGCTGTTGCATGATGGGATTGTAATGGCTGCCATGGGGATGGGAATTTCTGAAAGAAAGAAAAAACAAGAGCAGCTTTTAGAATATACAACCTTTTATACTCATAGGTTTTTAGAGAGCAAACGGCAACGTGGAATGACGAAAGCTTGTCTTTATCGTTTCAGCTCCATTTTAAGTTCATTTCCTGAATCCGAATCCAAGATAGAGATTTTATGCTAAACTCTCCAAGAAAAAGGATAAGACCCTGTTTTAATAAAGATATTTAAACCTATTCAAATCTAAATAAATCAAGCAACACTCAACAACGATCCACGTGACACGACAGTGCTACCGATCATGACCTAATTCAGTATGATGTTTGTCCAGTAGAAGGCAGCAGTGTCTGTGTTGGACATGGAGCAGACTGACAGCAGTCTGGCTCTCACAGGAGAGATCTCTGACTCTGCAGTGCGAGTGCGACACTCCTGCAGACGGGCTCACCGAGGACAATAGAGCCGTCAGGGCTGGGCTGAAGGCTCGCATCTCCACTTCTCACGACATCAGCAAACCCACATGAGCCTGAGCCTGCTGCCCACACAGCAACATGAACCAGCTCAGATCCTTCCCCTTATAGTTAACTTAGTGACCCGAGCTGCCCCACGAACCACTCAAAAACTCTTAAAACATTTAACATGAATTCTCTATTAGTACTGAATGCAATATGATGTTCTTTTGACAAGCGGATTTTAAAATAAAACTGTGCTTCATTTTACATGCATAATTCATGAGCAAACCCAGCTGGTAGGCTGAGTACACAGCTTCCTGCCTCGTTCAACTTGCTCATTCATCAAAGTCAAATAGCCATGCAATATAACACTTTCCCCCTGTGTTTTAAAGGTGCAAATGAGTATCAACATGCTCAGTAATGGGGTGGTGTATAGTGATGTGTCCATTCTTTTGATGTATACATATTAGCGGTGGTGTAATTAATAACTACACTCACTACATCTTCACTGCCTCATCATGACATGGTTTAACCATAAGGAGGGCATGTTTCCCTTCCATTCTAAACGTTTCCATGTTCTGCACGTTTCCCTTCTAAATGGAGCAGCGCAACTTGAAACGTAAAACATTGTTTCAAAAGGACGTACCTCAAAAGCACCTCTTGCCACAAATTATAATAAGAGCACCATGATGGATGTCATGTACCAGTGAATGGCAATGCATGGAAATGATGCTCAATTGTCTGTTCAAAAAGTTGAACTTTCGGCCATGTGGCAGCCTATAGGAGACGGTCTGGGTGCGGCTTCAGTCATAAATGATGTAGAGCAAGGTGGAGGAGGAAATAGTTGTGGTTGTCAGCTCACATTAGAAACTGCACAATTCAACTTTCCACATCTTACAGCAAGCACAAGGACACACACATTTAGCTAATAGTGCTTATGAAATCTTCATCTGCTCAGCTCACTTGTTGTACAAGCATCTGCCAAATATGTAAATGTATTATACAGCTGTTCTATGACTTTCTTCTATGATTTAACGGTGTGTGTGTGTGTGTGTGTGTGTGTGTGTGTGTGTGTGTGTGTGCGTGTGCCTGGGGCGTAACACTATGACACTATCTGTATCTGTATCAGTTTAGTGTTTATGTTTGTTTTGTATTTGTATATGTATTCAGATTTGAACCCAAAGTGGGTGTGGCCTAAAACAGAAGTGTTTTTTTGGTTGTTGATTTAGTTTTGATTTGTTTTTAGCCCTACCACTACGTCCCCGGAAACAACGGGAAAACAAAACCCAGACGTAAAGAACTGCCAGCACTGTTTGTGAATTTTGGCCCTGACAGTTCCACTCAAGTTCATAACTAGAGGTGTGCATGGGACTGATTTTTAAATCCTAAATAATAAAGCTATTATTTTTGTTTGTACCTGCCCACGATCTTTTCTATCACATTGATGTAGGTCACAAAAATATAAACAAACTAGTAGCCTAATTTAAAGCACCACGGCCCTGATCAGGCAGTTGCTATGTAAATGCGCTGTGCAGCAATGCACGAGCTTCACATATGACTGCTCATGCAAATTCTTTGTTGTATCCCAATGCACACCTCTAGCCATGTGAACCTTCCTCATATCTGTATTTAGGACAGTTTATCTGTTCAATCTGAATAATGTATTCGCATTTGGTTCCCTAGTGTGTACTTATATGTAAGCCTTTTACTGTTTTTACTGTTTCATCGCCTTTCTTACTTTAAACTAGGTTTAAATGAAAGCTAAATCTACTCAATATTATGCACTAATATTATAAGCACTATGGGATAAATATTGTTTTTAAATATCACTATATGGAGCTTGCATCCATTTGTTTTCAGACTGAATCCTAGCCGACTATCCCAGATAGCAGTGACACCAAATGAATACAAATAGCTGCAGGATAAACTGACATTTTAATCTACAGATATTATGTCTATGCAACTTGAACCACATTTTCTGTTTTCAATTCTCATTTTCAGTATACAGTAACAAACACTGATCTCTGCCCAGAAACACGCCTACAACAAATCAGCAATGCATATCAATTTAATTTCTTGCAGATGCCAAAATCGCTCTTGTGAAAGCTGCCTTATTGTGTGTAAATGAGTAAGGGGACATAGGTGGTCTTACCTCCAGTTGGTCAGGGGCTGAGAGGTGCTCATAGAGTCCGGGATGACTGTGGCATGCTGTACAGAGGTGTGGGTGAGCTGCTGCCATGCTGGGGGCAGCAAGATCTGCTGGGTACCAGAGGGCCAGGCCTGCTGCAAGACAAGGAGGGAAATGAAAGAATAAGGGGCGTTGGGTTCATAGTTTGAAGTTTGCACTGCGGGTGTTTACACAAGAGTGTAAGACCCCAACTAAACAGGTCCGTTAGAACACCCACAGGTTTAGAATAAGGAGAAAAGGACAAAGCTATTTGCAGCTGTGACCGTTAGCAACTGTGCCAAACTGTGCCAAAGAACTACCAAACGGGTCAAACATCCCCTTTAGGCATGGTGACTATGCAGGGAGGAGCATCAAAACTATGTCCTCTTCTTTCTCTAAACTACAGTTGTAATACATTTATATCAAGAAATGTAATACACAACATCAAGCAGACGAGCGCATCTCATTTATCTGTTGCCACTGTCCTCTACAAATGCTCGAAACGATTCAACACACAGAAATGAAACAACTTTGGCAAAAAGCCACTGTTGAATAACAAAAAGCTTTTGTCACTTTCATTTTAACTTTGGTGTTTTACATCCTTTCCTTGGCACCGATATCTTAAGAGATTCATAATGCACCTTGAAAAACGAAGCGTGGCCTTGACTCAAATCTCAAAAAAGATAAGACCTTGCCTTAATAAAGATATGTAGCATCTCCTAGGCAGTGCGCTGATGGCTTTGACGTTTTCCAAATCAGCTCAGGATTTAATTAAATTCAGGAGCCCCCCATTCAGCAGCTTTGTGAGGACCTGCTTTGTATGACTGGCATAGAGTGCACAGAGTGCCAGGCATAATTTGCCCAGAGACGTGGCTAGCAGAGGAGTGTCTGCAGCTCTAATGGCTTAATGCAGCTCTACTGATTAGCAGTTTAATGTACAACTAATGAATTGTTGCTTTAATACCATTCGCACATCTAGTTTACGGTGCCATCAGTATGGGCTGAAGTGCTTGGCTCACACAAAGGGGGCCTAACCACAAACGGCAGGGGTCTATTATGTTTAAGCTTAGAGACAGACCAAACAAGGCCTTCGGGGAAAAAAAAAGGTTCAGTTATGTTTGGCCATGTCTTTAGTGGTACATGGCTTCCAGTTTCGCTGGAATATTCTTAAAGCTGTTTGCTGGATGGCTAAAATTACCAGGATATTTACAGTCACCTTCATCTTTTGCCTGCTGTTGCTGTGGACTGAATTTTTTATTATTATTTTTTTCCCAAATGTTGGGATTAGAGGAGAGGCACACGGAGGGCGGTCATTAGTTGTGTTGAACAATTTATCTCAAAGACTCAAGCTGTGAAAAATAAAAGTGCATAAAACTAGAACATGTCCTTTTTCACGTACTTTGGTGATGTTTTCCCAGAACACTTCAAGTCAGCACTTGGTATTGTTTTAGCTGACATGAAAAACTGAAAGCACTATTAACCTATATGCAGTGCGCATACTCAACTTCCTTTAAGGACTTTATTCTCAGCAGATAGCAGATTATTTCTTTCTTTTGCAGCCACATTGTCAGAAATATTTATGTCTATACCAGACATTATGTCCCTGCAGCCCTTTTCCTACATTCTGGGCACTTTCAGTTCTCTCATACTGGCCTGGGGTGTGTAATCGGCTCGTCTGCCCTGGAACTGTAACCCAGATAAGGGCTGTTTTCCATGCATAGCCATCTTCTGCACAACCCCCATTCTGACATGGCGCCCAGTCTCTCTTGCTTGGTGAAGGCCCTTTGTCACCCCTAGAGGCTCTGAATGCTCTCCCTCCCTGATTGTTCCTGCATTTTCTGCATTCCTGATCCAGATAAAGGCCTAGGCAGCCTTCTGGGACTAGCCTCATCCCTCTTCACACACACACTTGAAAGACATGAGGGCTCTCAGGCCTTCAGGCAAACAAGCATAGAGCGAGAAAGGAACCAGGTTTTCTCGCATGAACAGGGGACATTATGAACATCAGCACATTAAAAACTGCTAAGAAATTGCGTGCCTCTATTCCATAAGGCAAGTAACTAAGATCTGATTTAAACTGCATGGAACGTATCAAACTTCCACCAGCTAGTCAAGAAGTTCAAGCCAAACATCATCAATCCAGTGCAGGTCCTGCCTTATGGCCCCGGAGGCTAAAAAACCCGCCAGCGTCCATAGATCTTTCTGAGAGTCGGCCTCTGTCATGCTCGTCAGACCATGACTGGCTTTCACTCCAGGGGAAAAAAAAACACAAGTGCTGAGTTTCAGTGGAGACAAAAAGCCCAGCCTGGTAACAGGCTCTGGGACCAGCTCCTGTGACACACACACACACACAGGCACACACATACACACACAAGCAATTATAATATATGACCAAATGAGAAAGACTTTGTCAGAGGAGGTGAATTATAGTTCATTAAAACAAAATGGGTCATGCTAATTGCTCTTTTCCAAAGCCACATTCAGCTGTAGCAGTGCATTCAGGAGACACAGAGAGGTATAATTAGTTTAGCACGCATGGTTCTTCATTGCCATGGTGAAGGAGGAAGTGTTTGTACCTGTGTGAGAAGGCCAGGTTGGATCTGCAGGGGTTGACCGCCGGGGGCCTGAGTCACTATGGGAACAGCATTCTCCATCCGTACGGAGTAGCCGCTGTGCTTGGAGGGGGACGCCTGCAACCCTGAGGACACACCATAGACACCACAGCTGTATTTCTAGTTCTATTTCTAACACATGACTGACGTTTACATGTTCCAAGCGATCATAGGAAAACTGAATAACTTAACTACCGTTGAGACCTCAGTGCTTAGACATCAGGATTTCAAGGTTCACTACTAGACATTCACTGGCTACTTTATTAGGAATACTTGTACACTTGCTCAGTCAGGCAATTATCCAATCAACAGAAGACCACATCAGATTCACCTAAACCTAAACTTAGACTTTTTCCAGTCTTCAACTGTCTAGTTTCAGTGAGTTTGTGCCCACTGTAGCCTTAGAGTCCTGTTCATGACTTACAGCAATGGAATCTGATGTGGTCTGGTGAGCTGCTGTTGCAGCCCCTTCCACTTCAAGGTGCTTTGTGTTGAGGTTTTCTGCTCACCATGGTTATAAAGACTGGTTATTTGAGTTACTATAGTTTTTGTGGTAGCTAGAACGCAGTCTAGCCATCAACAAGACATTTCCACCTGCAGAACCGTCAGTCACTGGATGTTTTTTGCTTTTCACAACATTCTGTTTCTATGGACTGTTGTGTGTGGCCATTCAGCCATTTCTGAAATACTCAAACCAGCCCGTCTGGCACTTCAACTGAGTCGCTGAGATCACCTTTTGTTTGATGTGAACATTAACATAAGCTCTTGACCTGTAGCTGCATGATACGTGTATCTGCATGATTTTATGCATTGTGCTGCCGTCGCATGATTGGCTGATTGGATAATTGCAGGTTTAAAGGTGTTCCCAAAAAGGTGGTCGGTGAGTGTGTATTTGATTAATGCGCACTGTTAACTAACCAGCAATAGATATGTTTTAAAAATTGTTCCTCAATCCCTTTGCAAATACTAGCATGGACATAGACATGTTCAAAGAGAACCCAAGACTCCATGTGCAGGAATAGTGCTCTCACCTTGGAAGGTGGGTGGGCAAACAATGAGCGCCTGCTGGAAGGGGTCAGGCCGAGTGGTACAGAGCTGAGGGGCGCCAGGCTGCAGGGGCATGGTCCTGGGTGCCACGGCAGCCATGGGCGCTGCAGGAGGCTGGTAGAGTGCAGATTGGTAGTTTAGTATGGAGACATCGGGATTGGCAAGGGAAAGGGTGGCACTGGTGGTGGAGGGAGCCAGGTTGGTGGCCTAAAGGAACCGATGGAGTCAACAAAGAAACAAAGACAAACAAAAGCATAAGGAGTGGGTGTGGGAGGGGACGGAGTGGAGAGACAATGAGGGAGATGGGAAAAAAACCATAAAATCATAACAGATAAAAATGCACTGATTATAGAGTAGGTGTCTAAAGGGTCATCATCAGTGAATGATATTTCAGGGAGGATGTCTCAAAAATGACAAAAATGGCTTTTAAGAAAACTGCAATCGATGACATTGAATGCCAAAGCATCCATGCGTTTTACAAGACTAAATAAGCTGGATGTACTATTCTATACAGATGTGAGATCTTAAACATTTTAAGACTGCAAGAAAAAAAACCCAAAATCCTTCCTTTTAATACTTCATATTTGAAGTCATTAATAATCCATTACATATCAACACAAATGCTACATTTATTTGATGTGCAGCACAAGTACATCTGGTGTTCAATAAAACGGCTTATTGACCGCTGCGCGTGGATGGGAGGGGGACGGAGGATGAGTAGGTGTCAATCACTGCTCTCGTGTTACAGTTTATGCTACTCCAGCTTACTGAACTTGCTCAGTCTCATTAGCGGCAGATAATAATTTCTCTCTGCACTGCACTGTGATTAAACATACCCACACACATTTATACAGCAAGAGTGAGACACCAAGCTTTTCAAATGCCTCAGCCTGGTCTTTATTCCCCTCCAGAGTATTTTATCCTGCATGGTTCAGGAGCCTTTCACCTATTATCTTGTTATTTTTACCATCTCGGGCTGTTACAGCGAGTGAGTTTCTTCTTAGCTGTAGAACTAAAGTGCAATACTTTCATTTAACTCTAACTCTGGCCACAAAGACAAAAAGGAAATAAGGAAAGTAAATTCAGACTTTATATTCCATGAGAAACCAAAAGCAAGCAGACATTTCAGGCCTTGGCAAGAGAGAATGCTTATACCATTCATTCCTATAAATACAGCTATTGTCACTGCTGATTCAAATGCAATGCAAACAACATAATCCACAGCAAGCATGTGGAACAAGAGGTATCTAAAATGTCCTTGATCACCATTTCCTACTCCAAACCCCAGCTTTTTAATGAAGGGTAGCCTTATTTACTTTCATTTAGTACTGAAGCAATCCTGTTTCATTTCATGCCACTGCTAGTAATTACAAGCTTTTCATTAGAGTCTGCATGGGGAAAATTCTGAGTGGCACGTTTCATTTTTCATTTTCTCTTGTTTCGTGCGGCCGATGAGCACCAGGGGAGAGAGTTAATCAATACACCACTGTTGCATTCATCAAACAAAATAAACGTTGCAGCTCGGAGACTGCTAATACAACGTGAACCAGCCCAGCCCTTTTCACAATCACACACGGCGCAAACCTTACCACCCAACAAGTACACTCTTTCTATATGCGCACTTTTTATGGCAGAATTTTAACTGTAATTAAAGTGGAAGAGGTTAAGTGTTTACTTTAAAGTCCCAGGAAGATTGATGAAGCAATAAACAAGGATGAGAGCTAGTTCAAGGTTTTAGTGGGAAGGACATGTGTGAACAGAAGCCAGTAAATTACAGGGAAAGGGGATGTCTTAATGAATATTTAGAGTTGGTGACTTAAGTCCAAAAGTTACATCAATATTCCACCCATCCATGCATTTTCTGTGCCGCTTATCCTACATAGGGTCACAGGGAGCCTGGAGCCTATCCCAGGAGAATTGGGGCACAAGGCAGGGGACACTCTGGACAGGAAAATGCCAATCAGTCTGCAAAACATGTCCTTGGACTGGGGGAGGAAACCGGAGTACCCAGAGGAAACCCCCGAAGCATGGGGAGAACATGCAAACTCCACGCACATAGAGTGGAGACAGGAATCAAACCCCCACACCTGGAGGTGCGAGGCAAATGTGCTAACCACTAAGCCACCGTGCCCCATACAGCAATATTTAAGTAATATTATGCTTATTCAGACTCAGGTTATACAGCTGCTTAACTTGATTTTCTCAGTGCACCATGCAGGTTGGCAGATTTTTCTATACTAGAAGCATCTGAGATACGGTTTTTGAATAGTGTCTAGATAAAAAAACCAAAACCTTTTGTGGAATTTAAAGCGAAAATATGAGTAATGAATAGTGTCGTATCTATCTATTTAATATCAGCCTCTAATGCCATTCCAGTGGCATTTTTGAGTGTATTTACAGTCTGTAGTTATGTCTGAGGTCTGGATACCACTGCACACAATTTTGGTATTAAATCCTCATTACATGTGTGTAACTCTGAATATGGCCCTACATTCCTATGAGACCTTGAGTGGTGTGGGTTAAAATATTAGCACAACAAAGTGACAACAAAAGGAAAGCCTAAAGATCATGTGGAAGAAAATGTCTGGATATTGGAGCGATTTAGAAATAAAGGCGACGTTCTTCATTTGTGTCAAGGACAAAATTATTTATCGGCTGCATGACTATGTATGTACACATATCCAATCACCAGCAGACTATTTTACATAAGTAGTGATAAACATGTCCAAGATCTCTTTAATAATAATATAAACTGGACTCGAGTTTGGTCTCTGCCTCAAAAATTCCTCTTTACAAATAAGGTTAAGGAAATTTCATACAAAATAATTCATAGAGTCTACCCTACCCATCAGTTTGTATAAACATTCAGGAGTGATATTGAAATAAAATGCTCTTTTTGTGAAAGTTCCACTGAAACGATTTTCCATCTGTTTTGGTCCTGCCAACATACCCAGAGTTTTTGGAAAGATATCGAGGGTTTTATTGTCGACAGTATTTTTAAAACATTTTTCTTATCCTACAAGCATGTGATTTTACGATATTACATTAAGGATCATTACTCAAATTATGCTGGTTACATTATAAACTGTATTTTATTTTAATGTAAATTTCATAATCACAAATGCAAATTTATAAACGGCGAACGCACCCAAAACAGTTGCAATATGCTCTTTGTTTAACATTTTCATATAAAAAGAGTGCTTAATGGTGCTTTTGTACCCTCACGTGTATATTACTCTATTATACAATTGGTATATAATGATATCTTATGTACCCTCATATGTATCTTTCCACAGTACAATTATATAATATATAACTGATGGTTACTGTATGTAACCTCTGTTTTTTCTATTCTTTGCTTTTATGTTATATGTGAAACGTTATCCAGTTGTGATATGATGATATGTTGTATGTATCTTTCGTTGATAATAAAGAATTCTAAAAAAAAAAAAAAAAAAAAAAAGTGTTTGATTCATAAATACAACTAAATACAAGTAGCATAGAATTGGTGGTATTTGTTACATATCAACTTTTATTTAGCCATATTTTGACCTGTGAATACACAAACCTCTGTCTCATAAGGCTAAAGAACCCAAGTGTGTGAGACTGTGGTCTCTTTTGTTTGTTAAAAATAGAGGTGTGGCTTGTTATTAATTAGTGGCCACACCAGATATTTGCCTTGCTGTTTTCTTGCTATTTCTATGCTGCACATCTACAAAAATAAATAAATAAATAAATGTCTAGTCCACAGACATATGCTAGGGCTTTGTGGTTAAATTCTGTTTGTTTGTTGTTGCTTTTTATCTCACTGCTTGCTATTACTGATTTTCTTATTAGCGATTCTGGTACCTCTGCAAACCTGCCGATACTGTCCTGTATTTTGAGTGTAAAAACTCGATTAGTACAGGGTTAAGAGAAACTGAGCGCTGTAGAATAGCACAGCAGCATTGATCATGGTGGAGAAGGATAGAGAAGGGAGGAAATCATTTAGCGGGATGTAAGAACTTAAAAAGCAGATATGTGATTTAGGCCTGATCTTAAGTCAGCAGTTTGGCTGGCCATGTAACCCGTATGGCTGGAGAGTGGGAAGATGCAAGACAAGAAGGAAGTATAGACTGTCGCGTATTTATTTGGCACATTGTGACACAGGACCACAGGACAAGACTTGCACACCCACACCCACACCCACACCCACACACACACACACACACACACACACACCTAAATCAGCATAAACCTGTGGCGGGTTTGGAGAAGTTCTCTGCATTGCTTCACCCTAGATGAGTCAATGTGTGTGATTCAATAACTGCACTTTAGGATGCAAAGGGGAAACAGGAAAGGATGTAAGGGTACGTGTGTTGGTGTGCATGTGTGTGTGAGTGTGTAGACACTGACCTGGCTGTGCACAGTGTTGAGCTGGTTGTTAAACGTCATGGTGAGGTTGGTGGAAGTGCTGGGGGCTACGTGTGTGATGAACGGGGTCTTGCTCTGGTTGACTGCGTCGTACATGTTCACGCGACGCTTACAGATCTCCATGTTCTGGAAGCAGGATTTGACACTACAAAAAAATAATACATTGAAAAATGAAAGTGGCATTAATGTTATAGCTGTACACTATCATGTTCCAGTGTCCCAGATCACCTCTTTAGATTTTCTAGAAATGTATGAAGTGACAGTTCAAATCAGTTTGTTTCATATATCCAAAGACAGGTGTGTAATTATAAACACATTTTAATCCACCGTGTTACTGTCAGGTCAAAATGACCAAACTAGGGCTGCGCAATATGTTGATTTGCCAAGCTTGATTATTACAATCCTGGACTTTGCAGTAGAGAAATCAGAGAAGCCTGAAGTATGCTAATGAACACTCTAAGTGTGCTTTCATATCTATTAGTGCATTTTGCAATCAGAATTTGAATCAGAGACAAATTGCTGTTTGGGTTGGTTTTATTCACACTAAACATAACTAAATGAATCAAAAAGCAAACAAAAAAAAAACATTTTGAGGGCTTTATAGGGTGAAAACGTATAGTACTGTGCAAACGTTTTAGGCACATGCAAAGAAATGCTGTAGAGCAAAGATGCCTTCAAAATAATGAAATTAAATGTTTCTACATTTAAAAAAAAAATACAGTAAAGAGCAGTAAACAGTAGTAAATGAAACAAAGTCAATATTTGGTGTGACGAAAAAATAAAAATAAAAATAGTAGTCTCCGGTACAATTAGTGCAGTTTTATAAGGAAATGATCTGGTAAGTTTTATTGAGCATCTTGCAGAACCAGCCACAGTTCTTCTGGAGACTTTGACTTTCTTATTTTTGCAGCGAAACCCAGCAGCCTTCATTGTGTTTTTTGTCTGAAAAGTGTCTCTTACGTAATATGCTGCTTTCTTTAATGACATACAAACATTTTTCTGTAACATTTAATTTTGTGCTAGAAAACTAATGTTTGGAAATCTAAAACACACTCGGTGGAAAGTGCTATCTGCCCTCTTCCTCATACATGAGCTCATAGACGCCCATGATTGGCTAGTGTCACTCTGACTGACAGGGTGGAGAGAGTATGCCATCCTTCCCAACCAGAGAGCACGGCCAATTTTGGTCTTGATCTCCTGGCCACAGTTGGGATTTGAATTCGCGATCTCTCGGACGATAGGGCGAACACTTTTTTGTCGCGCCACATGGAAATCTGATTTCTACTCTGTCCTTTAGCTCAGTTTGTGCATAATGGGTCAAATTAGTAGCTGGAAAATGCAGCAAAAATGCCTGCAACCCAAAACACACTTCCTGTTTGATTCAGAATCGAATCACTTTCTCACTGCAATAGAACCATGCTAGAGTTCGTCTGGAACTGGTCCGAGACCACCTCACTCAATCTGATTTTGGCTGATCTTAGTTTCCAGATAAGGTCTCTATGGCTGTGACCACAGTCATCGTGCAGTCATAACCTAATCATAGTCTCTGTCAATTAGATATGATTTTTTTTTAAAAATCAAGCACTTTAAGTCCACTGAGCCAAAGTTTCATTTTCGTGTTTGGTAGTTTTTGGTAAAAATCCCATCTCTGGAATGATGGATGATCGTTTCACCCTGAACAGAATCTAAAATGCTCTGAGTAATATGTGTGTATGTATGGCTGTGTACAGCTGCAGTCTGAAACTCACTGTGTGCTGTGGGGGAAGTCCAGCAGGTGAGCCATAGTAACAAATGGATGGTTGAGCGTCTCAATGGGCGTGATCCTTTTATCCGCGTCGATGGTCAGCATCTTGGTCAGAAGGTCGATGAATTCTCTCCGGTCTGCCTTCTCCGCCAGCATGTCACTGCCCTCCAGCTCTGTGCTCACATTCACCTGCACGTGAGGCGCACAAGGAACCGAGTTTAATCCACGTGTCAACTCCTGGCTCACAACCAGGTGTTTAAGATAAACTAAGCCACAGGTGTTCTAGTCCAACATGAATTCCTTGGTCGCTGATCTGTGTAAAGGTACCTGCAACTTACTGCAAAGAATGTGCTTTTTAAAGGCATACGGTAAATATATGCACATACTGTATGTCAAAAAGCAGATATTGTGAATGATGGCATTCACTGAGCTTTCATGATTCATCATAGTTTTCATAGATGCAGGAATGTGACCCGTGGGAGCAAAACCCAAAGATACATAATCAACATGTCACCAGGACTCAGTAATAATATTGGTAACCTTGCACCTCTGTGATATTTCCAAATATTTGCATTCTTATTAACGGCTCGTCACAGAGACTCTTTGGAATGTGCCTGGCGCCAAAGCAAAGATCTTAATCAGCCTAAAGGGATCAAAGTCAAAACAGATACATAATTCTGCTAATTAAAAACATTGTACACAGGACATTTTAATGACACGTAGGTCAACATCATGCATGGAATACATAATCAGTCATTTAGAATGAGAAATTTTTGGTACACTATTTTATTATGCATTGAAGAATGCCTTGTGGGGTGTGTGTGTGTGTGTGTGTGTGTGTGTGTGTTCGTTTGTGCATGTGTGTTTATATCTTGGTGGGGACGAACCTGACAATTTTGACCTTCTGGAGACATGGGCTGGTCCTCATGAGGAAAACTGCAGCTTTTATTAAAAAAACAAAACAACAAAAAAACCAAATAAAAGAGCCAAAATGTTTTATTTTGGTTGCCGAGGTTGAGCTTAAGGCTAGATTTAGGTGTAGGTATAGCATTAATTTCCTGCATTAATAATTCTGTGAATGGAAGGTCCTCATAAGGACGGTACAATAAACATGTGTGTGTATATGTGTGTGTGAGAGAGAAAGTGAATTAAAAAGCTGCACATCAGAGTGCTGTTGAAGTGCAGCGCCTGGTTCGAGCTGAGACGTTGAAGAAGACTAGTTCACTGGGAATCTCTTAGATAGAGATAGCAGGCACATTTTTCATAAAGCAGCGCCATTTATCTGCGGCCCCACCCCCCCGAGGCTATCTGATGAACTGCCGGTCACGGACGCAAATCTGATTCCCCTTCCCTTTTCTTATGCAAGCTGCCCCCCCCCCCACCCCCCCATCAATCTGCTTCATGATAAAGGAATAATCTTCAACACACACTGAAAAATAATCAGACTGTCCTCTGCTGGGAAATGGAATGACTTTGGGAGCACACACGCACACACACACGCACACACACACACACACACACACACACACACACACGGGAGTGAAAATATGGCAGTGCAATAGACATATTTCAAAGCGTAAAAATACAGTGTAATGAACAGCCAGCCCTGTGAGTACAATGTCCCCTGGCATAGTCAATCACGTCTGTCAGTTAACGCTCGGCCAACACCGTTTGCGTCCTTCGTCTACAAACGTCCTGAGACATAGAAAAACCCACATAGCGTAATCTTTCCATGCTCTTTGCACTGCTCGGCTTTCGGGCACTCACGATGACATCATGACTCTGAACACTACATGTAACAACTCGTATAAAAAGTCATTGATTTGTACACAAAGCGAAACATCATTGTGCACCTCGTAAAGGGACACTTTTGTAGGCCTGTAGCATTATGATCAACATTCTCAGACCAGATGTGTCTCACACACAGTATCTCAGTATTTCCTGTCATTCTCTGGATGGAGAGCAGGCTGAGCGATTCAACTTCCTGGGCAATCATCCCAGCATTTAGACCTTCTGCAATCATCCATAATACAAACCAAGCACACAGCCCAAACAGCTCTCTGCTCATTTATTCTGAGCAGAGCCTGAATCACCCTGGAACCTCAACTTCTGGGTTTTAATGAAAGCTTGGGCTTTGACTTTTGTCTTTCTGTCTGTCTGTCTGGAGCTGTCATCACACACTGTGTAGAGCAGAACTAGAGATGTCCAGACTTCAGCATATTAACTGACTCAGTGTAATGCAAATAAGATTTACATTACGTTTACCTTTATACCATTTGGTAGACTCCCTTATCCAGAGCGACTTACAGAAGTGCTTTGGAGGCTCTATTGATAAACACATCCTAATTCTAGTACACATAGGGCAGAGTCTGAAAATACCATTAGGCTAAATACCCTGTTAGAGAGGAGTTAGTACAATGAGCTAGTACAGCAAAAAAAACAGTACAAGTCCATCCACCCATCCATTTTCTGTACCGCTTACAGGGTCATGGGGTCACGGGGAGCCTGGTTCTATCCCAAGGAACTTGTGCACAAGACAGGGGACACCCTGGACAGGGTGCCAACCCATCGCAGGGCACAATTGCACACACATCCATTCACACACTACGGACAATTTAGAGATGCCAATCAGTCTACAACACATATGTTTGGACTCAGGGACGAAACCGGAGTACCTGGAGGAAACCCACGAAGCACATGGAGAACATGCAAACTCCACGCACCCAGGGCGGAGGCAAGAACCGAAGCCCCGACCGTGGAGGTGCGAGGCAAATGTGCTAACCACTAAGCCACCATGCCCCCAACAGTACAAGTTAATTTTTTTAAAATTACTATTCATTTAGTTGTTTGTTTGTTTATTATTTATTTATGTTTCATGCTGCATATTTGCCTAGCACCTCTGGGGCTAGGGGTTCAAATCCCACCTCCACCTTGTGTGGAGTTTGCATGTTCTCCCTATACATGTTCTCCCTTTGCATGTTCTCCCCGGGCTTCCTCCAGGTACTCTGGTTTCCTCCCCCAGTCTAAAGACATGCGTTGTCGACTGACTGGCATTTCCAAATTGTCCGTAGTATGTGTGAGTGTGTAATTGTACCCTGCGAGGGGTTGGCACCCCATCCAGAGTGTCCCCTGCCTTGTGCCCCGAGTTCCCTGGGATAGACTCCAGGCTCCGCCACAACCCTGTGTAGGATATGCGGGATGGATGGATGCATTTTTATTTTTTATTTTGATTATTTTTACATTCATATTTATTTTCATTTATTAATTTAGACAGCGTGACGTGAAAGGAGGGAACTGGTGATCTAACATATCAAAGAGCAAGTTCTCACGTAGACTAACCATCCACATATCAACTCAATTCCCAGATTTCATTTGACTTGACAATTTTCATCTCACGAAGCACAGTGACCTGGGCTGACTTTGGGGAAAAAACCTTACACCAAGGCTTGCATCATTGTTGGAAAAGTACACGCTGTGCTGGTAAGTCCAGGGCACGTTTGACAGCTAATGGAGTTAGCTGATTTAATTTCCAATAACTTTCAACTATTTGCAGGGTGGGAATTTTTTTTTTCTTTCAATGAATCACTTTGACCCATCTAACCAAATCTGGTTTGAGACTTTAGGTCACATCCGTAGTTTCAGAGCACAAATGTTTTCTTAAAGTTGTAACAAGTGATGGCACTTTACCAGGGGAAGAACTTGGTTTCACTTACTCATAGACAAAACACTGACAGAGGCATGTGGAATTACACACAGAGGAACACATGACGTACATTGTTGGACTATTATAACAATTTATATTAGCTACCAAAACTCAACGGGGGAACATTTTTTTCAGTGACTTCACTAAAAAAAAAACCCAGACGTTGATGGTGTTTATTTTGTGAGACTGAATGTTTTTCAGCTGTATATGTGAATATTTGCTTTACCTGTGCCATATCATCCAGGCAGTTGAAAATGTACTTGCGGGCCTCCTTAGACTTGATCCCTGTCTCACCCTCATGATCCTCTGGTGTCTGTGGGGAAGAAAAACATTCACTCAGTTGCTCTTCTTCCACAGGAATACATTTCAGGCTATAATGATACATATAATGATACATATAATGATACATGATACATGTATTAAAACATATATCAACAGACAATTATCAGTATTGCTTTCGGAGAAATTTAAATGGATAACATGGAAGACAAAAAAAAAAAAAAAACCCTCACCATTCAGGTGATTTTAGAACAGTTGCTAGGCAACTGAGAAATTATGGACGCCAAGCATGGAATAACTAATAGCTAATAACTGAGGTAAATTATTTAGCTAGCTAGCACACAGAAAGGATATTTTATATATGGAAAAAGAAAGAGCACAGTGACAGCGGACACTCGACGAAACTATCATGATTATCAACATTTCCCCCGGATGTGTTGGTAAATAACTTAAGAAAGCACGTATTACACTGTAACTACACTTTGTATTGCAAACCGAACGCCACCACAAAGGTGGAATGTCAACGTTGCGTCACAACTCTGGAGCAGTCAGAAAATTTCAACTTACAAAGTCATGAACAAGTGATGGTCATTAATATAGAACCGGCTTATAGACACAGTGAACATATAACACACTATATATTCACGTTTTAAACTGAACTTTCATGAACTTTAAACTTGCTTGACACGAGATTACAATTCAACATGAGATGTGTCTATGCAGTTTTAATAGCCTCGTGTTTTCAGCACAGCATGAGATCAATATATGTGCACTCAGCTAAGCGGATTGAGGCCACATGCTGCTACAGCCTCGTAGTGGGCTGAAACCTGTTCAATATTGAAAAAGCTATGCGTTCACAACTCAGTGTGTGTCCCAAAGTTCACTCAAGGCTAGTCAGGAAACCAAGGTCTTTGGTTGAACGGGTATCAAGATGCCTTGTTTGAGGTGATGGAGACGTGGGAGATTGACAGCAGTTGAGGAACAACTCTCTAGGTTCCTTGCACTAACCCCAATCTGTTTTCATTGGGCTTTTGAACTGTTCACCGGCAGAATTGAGAGTGTCGGGGTTTAAGACAGGGGTTTAGGGAAAGATAACAGGGAAAATGAGCTGCGAGCCAACTACAGGAGGAACATAGCTGAAGGTGAGAATTGGGCTTGAGATTCGGAAAAAAGATGGAATTGTAAGCCCTATTCGGACTGGATTCATTTTACATGGGGAGATGGAGTAACGTAATCATTATAGGAGCATCTCTGGGATTTTAGTCCGTCATGTCAGGAATATATGCTATCTGAACTGACATGTTGGTAAAGATTTCATTGCTGTTTTTTTCAACATGGGACAATTTAGTAAGCACACTTTTTTATCGTCTCCCACCTAACATAAACCGAATTCAAGAATCAGTCAAGTTTAAAATGCAGAAAAATAAATACAGACAATGTTAAAATGATTAAATGTTTAAACAATGTTTAAAAGCGATGCTTCTGGGGGTTTAGGTTCCTAGTACAGGCAAAGCCTATGTGATACACTGTTTAAAATATAGGTTCTTTAATTTACAGCACCATAGGTTCCACAAAGAACCTTCTTCTTGTCAAGAACCATTTTTCATTGTATAGGGTTCTTGAGTTGAGCTATATGGTTCTTTGGAGATTAAAGATGTTCTTTATAGTTCATTATAGGTTCTTCAGAGCAGTGTATTGTTTCTTCAAGGTATCATCCTTTAAGGTTCTTTGTGGGACTGGAAACGTTCCTCCTGGCATCACTCTTAAGAACTTTACTTTTAGGCTTTTTTAGAGAACTTATGATAACATGGTTCCTTGCAGCACTGCTGTTAAGAACCATTTCTGGGTTCTTTAAAGCACCAGTAAATAGATGGTTCCCTAAAGAACTTGAGCATAAAAGGTTCTTTGTGCAACATACAATGGTTCTCTTATGGCATCAGGCTGAAAAACCCTATTTGGTTCTAATTGGAACCTTTATTTTTAAGAGTGTAGTGGTGTAACGATCAGGCGATTTAGATCAATGCATCAATTTAAAAGGAAACAACTGAAATGAAACGAGGCAACAATCCTACGCTCTTAAAAATAAAGATTCCAATTAGAACGAAAAAGAGTTTTTCCAGCCTGATGCAACCATTTTAAATTGCACAAAGAACCATTTACTCTCACGTTCTTTAGAGAACCATCTGTGTGCTGGTGTTTTAAAGAACCCAGAAATGGTTCTTCAGAGCACTGCCACAAGGAACCATGTTATCATAAGTTCTCTAAAAAAAACCCTAGTTAGTGATTTAAGAACCAAAGTAAGGTTCCTAAGAGTGATGCCAGGAGAAACTTTTCCAGTCCCACAAAGAACCTTATTGGGTTCATTTTAACCTGTTAAGGGATGTTACCTTGAATAACCAATACAAACATAAAGAACTTCTTTAATCTCCAAAGAACCATATAGCTCAACTCAAGAACCCTATAAAATGAAAATGGTTCATGACAAAAAGAAGGTTCTTTGCGGAACCTATGGTGCTGAAATGAAATTATTATTGATGATAACTGATTATTAATTATTGCTTATTGTTATTGATTATAATTGATTATTGATTACTATCATAAAAGGACAGAAAACTAGCGTGAAAAACTCAGAGGCTACTAAATCAAAACGCATCGTAGCCGTTTCAGTTGTATCGGCAAATATCGAAATGTTGCCTTAAGAATCCAGACTGTATAGTATTGTAGCAGATTCACTGTTATCATCAAATATCGAATAATTACCTTATGAATCAAAATGGTAAAATTGCCTGGAAACTACAAGATTACTTGTTATGTTCATGTGAAGTATTAATCATCAAGCGCAGCTTACACAGCAGCAATCTCTACAACATATACTTCTAATAAAGGTTAAAGCTATCAGTGTGTATTAATGTGTACACATATGTAGGTGTATGTAGTGTAGTACGCATGGAATATTTGGTGTGATGAGCATGTGTATATGACAAAGTATAATAACATTTGGCACAAGAAAACTGGCCACCAGCCAGGTGACAAGTTTCTGCTAAAAAGTGATAGTCACATGCAGCACCAAACATCCATCAGTGTTATTCTACACACTTTCCATGTCAGTGACATGACTGTCTGCTATCATGATGGTGCTGTTGTTACTTTGACTTTCATTACTGTGACCACTTCAGGTTTTTGTTTGGGCCTCTTCTCATTTTTAAATGTCTGGTAGTAAAATACTCTATGTGAACATGCGTGTGTGTGTGTGTGTGTGTGTGTGTGTGTGTGTGTGTGTGTGTGTGTGTGTGTAGGACTGCGTGTATAACCATACCTTTAATCTCCACAGTGGATAGGTGGAGTCTGGGTCTCTGTTGAAGAACCTGGTAGTTTTCGTCCCTGCACTCAGCAGATACTCTGCTGGCAGTCCCTGTGTTTGAGAAATGTACCGAATCTGTGGAAAAGAAGCAAAAAAAATCCAAGCATTTTAATATGCGAAAGACTGCTCAAAAGCATACACAAAGTGTACTCATCATCTGTAAAGTTCACTTGTCACTCTCTTGGCATCAACTTTTGCATTGCGTATGTTGAATAAACAGCATCTGCAAGAATGCGATCACCACCAGGTTTATTCCTCCCCCAATGTCTTTTTATAAACAGCCTGAGAGCTGCAATTACACGGAATGGCGTCCATACACCTGAAAGGGGTCTAAATGTGAAACGGCAGCCTGCAATATCCACAATAATCATTTCTCTCATGTTCAGCGTCTTCTCCACCAATCAGTGTCTCTTATCCTGAGCCTGAACTCACGTCTGCGCCTGAATCCTTGATCACACTGCAAACTTGCTTTTAACCTTGGGAATATGAAATCTCTGTGATTTCTTTTTTTTTTTTTTTTTTTTCCCATATGTGGAGGATTCCCTGTCTATTTTTTTTTAATGAGCATCTCTAAATCAGATGATATTTAACCAGTCCTTTCTGTTACATTTAAAATAAACAGTGATGCTTAACATGAGTGTTTACTCAACCTGAGATAGCACGGTTACTCATGGCTAAGCCACCCAAAGTCTAGACAAACATCACATAGCACAGGTATGTCAAAGTGCCCAAAGTCGCCTCCAAAGGCACAGAAAGGAGGCTGTGTGCTAAAATGGCAGGAGGCAAATCAAAGTGGGCTCCAGAGCTTGTTTATGGCTGTTTTAATTTGCTTTGAGCTAGAACATTGGCCCTGGGCCTTTCGAATGAGCCAATTTTTTTATTTTTTTATTTTTTAAGAGAAGACCCCACACTAGCACTCAGGAACTGGACTAATTGGCCAGGTTGTGGCATCTGTCCAGCATTACAGCGAGGCCTGAGAGAGATGAAAGCGCAAGAGCGTGCACACATACAGACACAAACACACTGCACTTTAGGAAAGCTGTGAGAACAGCAACATAGCCAGAGGTTTGTTTTGTTTTCTCTCCCTGGAGCACAAACAGTAATTGAGGGATGTATTTTTTTATAGCCATTTGCAGAAGAGAGAGAGAGAGAGAGAGAGAGAGAGAGAGAGAGAGAGAGAGAGAGAGAGAGAGAGAGAGAGAGAGAGAGAGAGAGAGACCTTGCTGCAGGGCCATACTCGACAGCAGATGCCAAGCAGGAAATGCCATTTCTCACTCGCTCATAAACATTTCTAATGCATAATGTATTAATGTATTTTCAGATAACAACCTGTGTGTCCAGAAGCTCTACAATGGAACAGAGGATCTTGCTGTGTTTTAAAAAAAAAGGCTTCAAAAGATGAATGTATTATTTGTGCACATTTGAATTTTTAGACAGTGTAGGAGTTAACAGTTTTAGGAGTTAAGTCGAGACACTGCAGGTAGAACTGACCGTTTTTGATACATCGCATCTATAACACGTCTTCTCTTAAACGGTGCAAAAAGAAATATCAAAACTCGAGAGAAAATGTTTATTTCACTGTTTTTGTCTACTCAGGACCACCTCGTGATCTGAAACGTTGAAGAAGGCTTAAGCTCCACCCACTTGGCACAATCACATCATTTCATATATCCCTGAAAAGCAGGCTTCCTGATATAATCAATTTAGGTCATTATGATGTACATTGCCTTCACTTTCCTTCATAACCCGTATAAACCATGTTTAGTACAGCAGAAACACATGAAATCACACTGTATTTTTTAATATAGTATTTCTCAAAATATATATATTTTTCTAGATGACCCACATTCATGAAATTTTACATGTTCATTCCTGCACTGATTAGAAGCATATAACAGAATTTCCCCCCAAAAATGTTAACTATTGTTGGATTACATTAGATTTTACGCTGAAAAATTCACTCTTGAACGCGTCAACACAGTGAAATGCATATTTTAATTATAACAACATTAAAAGGCTAATTTTATTAATTTTGTAAATGTATGCATCTTTAATTAGCTAAAGCCATTTAGACAAATAAATGCAAAGTTTTGAAGAAGAAAAAAGAATATCAGCAATCAACTGCCAAAGATTGAACGTGATACAGTTGAGGTCATAAGTTTACATACGCCTTGCAGAATCTGCAAAATGTTCATAATAAAAATAAATAAATAAGAGGGATCATAAAAATGCATTTTGTTTTTTATTTAATACTGCCCTGACATAACAGATGTTTACATATAGTCCTCAAGACAAAATCATTTACACAAATGAACCAGTTCAAAAGTTTACATACGCTTTATTCTTAATACTGTGTGTTGTTACCTGGATGATCAATGACTGTTTTTATGTTTTGTGATAGTTGTTCATGAGTCCCTTGTTTGTCCTGAGCAGTTACACTGCCCTCTGTTCTTCAGAAAAAATCCTCCAGGTCCTGCACATTCTTTGCTTTTCTAGCATCTTCTGCATATTTGACCCCTTTCCAGCAGTGGTATATGATGTTGAGATCCATCTTTTCACAATGAGGACAACTGAGGGACTCGTACACAACTATTACAAAAGATGCAAACATTCACTGATGCTCAAGAAGGCAACACGATACATTAAGAGTCTGGGGGGT
>CM042557.1:10775983-10870983 GCA_023630585.1 Cranoglanis bouderius | reverse complement strand
CTTCCATTTCTCCTTTATCGATTTAGATAATCCTGTATGTCTTCATGATGTACGTAAAGAGGCTTACATTATAACTCACAGGGTGCAGGGTGAGGCTGGGAGAATCACAATGGGTGGAAGTGCAGAGCAGGTTTGTGTTTACCTGCACCTCTACCTGTCTCACTCCTCATTTCTCCACATTCTCTATTATACTACCAGAGAGGAAGAGAGAGAGAGAGAGAGAGAGAGAGAGAGAGAGAGAGAGAGAGAGAGAGAGAGAGAGAGAGATGGAGACAGACAGACAGACAGAGAGATAGATAGATAGATAGATGTTTGGACAGACAGACAGATGGACAGGTGGAGAGAGATAGAAAGAGATTGAAATAGTGACAGAGAGAGGGGACAGATAGATAGACAGATAGATAGATAGATAGATAGATAGATAGATAGATAGATAGATAGATAGATAGATAGATAGATAGATAGATGTTTGGACAGACAGACAGATGGACAGGTGGAGAGAGACTGAGATAGTGACAAAGAGAGAGGGAACAGACAGACAGATAGATAGATGGATAAGATACAGCGAGAGAGAGAGAGAGAGAGAGAGAGAGAGAGAGAGAGAGAGAGAGAGAGAGAGAGAGAGAGACTGGCCAGCTTCTTGTGTCCACCTGCATTTCTCTCTGTCTCTTTCTCTAATTTCTCAGCAGACCCGTCTCTCTCTCTCTCTCCCCTGAGATCAGGTTTAATATTTATGGCATCATGGCTGGGCAAGCTAAGGCCAAAGCTGCCTGTGTGCCTTTTTAATAAACAATGTGAGCAAGGTGATGCCCAAGCTATACAGACAGAGAGGGAGAGAGAGAGAGAGAGAGAGAGAGAGAGAGAGAGAGAGAGAGAGGGACAGAAGGACAAAAAGCGGAAAGCTAGAATGACAGACAGATGGTGGAAGGAAAAACGAGGAGAAAAGCAGAGTGAGGGTGATGTGAAAGGGAAGGACGCAGAGACAGCTTAAGTCAGCTTATCCCACAGTGAGCGCTAAGGGCTTGTCCACCGAGTCCTCCTGATGAAAGCTATTTAAATTTCTCTGAGTGCAAGAGACGGGCTGTCTCTGCAAAGCACACCCCGCAAACTTTTGTAAAGGAGCTCGGATATCCTCCCATTGTGGGCGCGCTCTTTCATTTCAAGGTCTCGAGAGCATCTTCCTCTGTGTGTGCACCGAACGCAGAGGAAAACGCTGACGATGCTGTCACTTTCTCAGCTCCTTCCCTTCCGTCATTAGCATTCCCAGGACAGTGAGAGAGAGATGGAGCGAGAGAGGGAATGATGACCTCTTCTCTAAGAGGTTGACTATACATTATACAATACTATATACTACATCACTGAATATATTTGATGAATTGCTGTGTTAATGAATTTCTCTGGAGATGCTGAATGATCTGATGGATTAGAACACAGCTCAGAGTTGTCACACTGTGCCGAATACTGTGGATTCTGTAAATATTCCAACAAAAAAGCCATATGTGTGCACACGCCCACACTCTAACCTTCATCCTCATCTCTCATTGCTTCTTTTGTGTGTCAGTCGGGAAGAGGAGACGTCAGAGAGGCACAAGGCCATGCTCAGCCCATAGATCACACAGGCGTACATTAGCCCTGCTAACCAAACAAAGAGAGGCAGGCAAGCCGTCTCCGCACTGTAATCACCTCTTCCTCTGCTCCTCATTATTCCCCCACACAATCACTCCAGCCTTATCCATAATCCAGCTCATTTCCAACATTATACTACCACCCTGCTGCCCCACACCCCAGAGAGAGAGAGAGAGAGAGAGAGAGAGAGAGAGAGAGAGAGAGAGACAGGCAGTCTATAGATAGATAGATAGATAGAGGGATGGAGGGAGCACAAGAAACAGATAGGTCAGACAGAAAGCCAGAGACACAGACAGACATATTAGATAGATAGATAGATAGATAGATAGATAGATAGATAGATAGATAGATAGATAGATAGATAGATGCAGAGACAGACAGACAGATAAACAGATAGAAGCAGAGACAGACAGACAGATCGATCGATAGATAGATAGATAGATAGATAGATAGATAGATAGATAGATAGAAGCAGAGACAGACAGACAGACAGATAAATAGATAGAAGCAGAGACAGACAGACAGTTTTATATATATATATATATATATATATATATATATATATATATATATATATATATATATATATATAGAGAGAGAGAGAGAGAGAGAGAGAGAGAGAGAGAGAGAGAGAGAGCATGTCTTCCATCATGAGTTGTGTTTGCCTGTTACTCAGTGCTGCTTATCTTATCTCTTGCTCCAAAGCTGCACTCTGTCCTTCCCTCTGTCTCACCTCACTCTTCTCCCACACTAGCATGCAGCACTGAGGCCATGTGTTTTTCTGTTCCTGCAGCATTACACACACTACCAGGATTTCCGAGCACAGATGGCTGTCATAACAGATCTGGCTTTAACCAAAGCACAACCGTCCTGAGCAGGCCACAGTACTGAGGCTACATTAATGGCCTTAGAGGTTTATCTGTGAGTGAAGTCTGGAGCTGAGAGGCTGCTGTGCTGACGTCAGGCTGAGACACACACACACACACACACACACACACACACACACACACACTCACACACAGAGAGACAGAGAGACAGAGAGAGAGAGAGAGAGAGAGAGAGAGAGAGAGAGAGAAGGAGCAGTGTCCTGGCTGTGTGACCCTCCTCTGTCTTCACTGTGGCGCCCGTCTGCCAGGGAGTCTCCAGGGGGCTTTGTCAGCCATGATCCCAACACACACACACACACACACACACACACACACACACACACACACACACACACAGAGTCTCTCCATTTCCCCTGCTCTCTTGCGCCAACACCTTCTCAAGAAGTCTTTGCAAATATGTGGGCCGCGTCAAGTGCTTTCTGCTTCAGGAAAAATCCGGAGACATAAAAAAACCCTCTGTCACTCACACTCCCACAGTCTGGACAGGAATGAAGACAGAGTTTAAATTCTCCACCAGCACAGAGTAACATCTAGCTGAGGCTAGAAGCTGTCTAGAAGCCAACAATAACCAAAACCAACATGTTTCAGTTAATGCTAGTTAGCTCACATTGTGTAACACTGTGTTAGTTAGCTAACAAGTGGTTAAGTTAGCTAGTGGTTAATGTTAGTGAGGTAAGATATGTCACTTTCTCAGTTGTGGTTCATGTTTAGTTAAGTAACATTACGCACTAGCTAAATTTTAGTCAGGTAATGCTAGCTAAGTTAGCTAGCATGTTGAGGAGGCACTTCACTGAGCCTCACTGCTCCTCACAGCTGTTGTTACATACATTTAAAATGAGTCTTTCAGTCTGTCTAATGTTATCTTAGTTACAGAATATCATAGTTTTATTTGGAAAGATTTATGTCGTTTGTGTAAGGGGCAGCAGCTAGAAACTCCTGCTAGCACTATTCTCATCCAGCATTTTGTCACATGTCCACATAAGCTAAAACCAAACATCTTATATGTCATAACTGACATTGTTAAAGGAAATAGAAATAGGAAATGGTTCAGCATGACACAATATAGATTTTTTCCCCCTGGTATTATCTGTTGATGTAGCAGCAGCAGAATGGACAAGTGGAGAATATGGCGAGTATATAGTGTATAATAACTGTATTACTCAATGCAGTCTGATTTATAGAGCTGCTGCCCAGTGCTGTTATAAAGCTCATGGCTCAGCTCAGGTCTGGAGGGGGCTTCTGTGTATGTGTGTGTGTGTGTGCGTGTATGTGTGTGTGTGTGCGTGTGTGTGTGATGCTGCGTAGTGGATGTGCTAAAGCTGCAGACACCAGAGAGCCATGTGAAAGGCAACACTGATGAGGGCAGCACAGGGCTCTGGGGAAGCATGCTATCGTAACCCCCTACATATCAGCCATTCAATATCCCCAGTCTTCAGTTTTCCCTGTTTCTGCATCAGAGACTGAGAATGGAGACTCTCTCTCTACACATGATAAATCTATAACACTGTTCACCCCCGGTCACACACATACCTCACTCCCCCTTGCCATCTTAAACAACCTCTCTCACCTTATCTATCCTTTTCTCTCTTGCTTATTCAAGTCCTTCCTCCCCCATAGCCCATAGCTCATCTATAGCTTTCTAGCTGGTACCACCTCCCAACACAACCCCCCCCAGTACAACCTGTACAGGTTTAATCAGATTGTACTGTGTGCAATGCAGCCCAAGGCTGTGCATCTTCTGTGCATCTTTAAAGGAAGAACAGGAAAGTAAATCTATAAACTGTCACCAAAAATATAAGTGGAGCACACCGTAAGAGCTAGACAAACAGATCCTACAATGCACAAGATAAAGTATAGTGCTTATAGCCAAAAGCCAGAGTTGCATACTTGAGTTACATGTACAGGTGGACCAACATCTGCACTATACATAGTGCATATCTATAAAAACACACTCCCTGTCTGGAATTTCTTTCCTTTTCCAAAAGCACTAACAACCGGCCACCGGCAACCAGAGGCACAAAATCGCAGCAGTCCGAGTTCCTGAACCAAGACAAACACAATTAAAGCCTGCTGCTCCCCATGAACGCCTCTTAACTGTGCCGAGAATATGCACACTGAGCACACGCTTAGCTCCCGAGCATTATCATTCCTCCCTCCCGCTGCACATGCATTAGAAATAACGTGCAGTCTTTGCGCTCTTCTCCGGCTTGCAGCCGAGAATGGGATCCGACTTCTTCATTAATAATCAGTCAAAATGACAGGTGATTAATTTAGCGCTGCATATGCACCCCACAGCCGTTCAAGGCTACAGGCGTACTTAATCACCTCTCCAAAACAATGGCTCCACATTTTCCTCTGTGCCCACCAATAGAGCATAATTCTGCTCCTGTTTTCTTTTTGCCTCCATTAAGAAAAGAGGGCTACCTTAATCTAGCTCCTGTTGTCCTTCAAGGTGAAAATATGATGGAAAAAATATAATAGAAAAAAAAAATGAAATATGGTGATTGTGCGAAACAAAATATCGATTCGGCTGGTGCTGGAGGTGCTGCAGAGACGTCAGATACAGAGTGATGCACTGAGAGACGGAGATGGAACTGGCAGCTCAGTCAGGACTGACAAGAACCTCTAGAGCTGGCAGAATAAATTTCACATTTCAAATTTTCATAACATCTACATCATCAAAGGTATAATTGAATGTTTTTAGACCCAATGTTCTAGTATTAGTTGCCATAACATTAGTCTCACAAGTCTCCTAAACATTTTGACCCATATTTTCACTTTATGTACAATATGAATTAATGCATTACATTCATGAAATCAAATTATGTATTGATTTTCTAAAATCATTAAAAGTGATATTAAATGTTGGCTTGAGTCAGTCTTTTGCTCTGGCTAAATCACAACTGATATTCTATTGAGCATCATTATATTATACACATGTGACATATAGTGAGCTTATATATTTAATATTCATTTGGGATTCAGCCTCACTCGAGGTTGAATGTTGCTTATCCTACACAGGGTCACAGGGATCCCAGGGATCTCGGGGCATGAGGTGGGGGACACCCTGGACAGGGCACCAACCCATCGCAGGGCACAATCGCACACACATTCACACACTCCAGACAATTTGGAAATGCCAGTCAGCGCATGTCTTTGGACTGGGGGAGGAAACCAGAGTACCTAGAGGAAACCCCTAACATGTAAGGAGAACATGAAAACTCACACAGAGGGCGGAGGCAGGAACCCTCAACCCGAACATTCAACCCCGGAGGTGTGAGGCAAGCATGCTAGATTACTCTTGGTAAATGAAACATAAACCTTCATGATAAAATTAGAATGTTTACCCCTCATGGTTTTGCCCCAATCTTGCAATAGGGTCACATTGTGCAGTGCTACTTCTAACGTTCATTCTGTATGTGGCTGTATATGCTCGTTAATGTTTCAATACATATGAACGCTAAATCTTTTGAGCAAATACAAATGGGATGCAATTTTGAAAAGAAACAGACAGCCCTAACAGACAGCCGGAGAAGGAGCTGGAGAGAAGGAGCGGTGTGTTAATGAAGTGTAGTAGTGAGTAACTGCAGATACAGGGTCAGATTCAGTGAAGCTACAGATACATTATCATGACTGTGTGCAGATGTCAGAGAGCGAGAGCGAGCGAGCGAGCGAGCGAGCGAGAGAGAGAGAGAGAGAGAGAGAGAGGAGTGAAGATGTATTAATGTGTGCACAAACAATGCAACTGCACATCTGCCTAGTAGGGGATAAAGCCAAAATGCACCTGGCCACTTCACCACACACCCACACACCCACACACACCCACAATTATTAATGCAGATAGTTAATGATGCACCTAAATCTAACTCTAAACCTACATCAGTAACATACCACTTTTTTTTAGGTTTTTATTTTTTGAGCAGATATGAAAAATATTAGACATTGCTATCCACACACACACACACACACACACACACACACACACACACACACACACACACACACACACACACACACACACAGAGTCTTATACAAATGCAAAGAGTTTACAGCAGACATGGTGGTTGGCTGCACAGGTGTCCTGCAGCAGAACATTAGACACACCCTCTCTCTCACGCTCTGTGATGTGTGTGGTAGATATAACTATGCAATATAACTGGCTTTTCCTCTGCCACACACTGCCAAGGATCTGCAAACACCTGGGCATCACACATGCACATTTATCAGGCAAACAAGTTCATATAAAATGGGGAAAATAATACCTCGTCTATCACCTCTGATAACACTGTAACACCACCTTGTGCACCTAAGGATACAGACTTATCTGACACTCTTTGGGAACTAAAACCATAAAAACAGTAATAAAGATGTAAGACGTGGATGTGTGTATTCTAATATTCTCGGCTGCGAGATGTGATGCGAGAGGGGAATGCAATAGCTACTCTGAATATGTGTTTATGGCCTAAGGGAAGGGTAAGGGACTGAATGAGCTGGCAATGACAAAGCCCAGGTGGTAAGGTGTCTCTCTCTCTCTCTCTCTCTCTCTCTCTCTCTCTCTTTTCTTTTGTTGTAACTGGCTTCCTGGAATAGATGTCACCTGGACAGAGCGCAACTGTAAGTATGTCCACACAACACATGACATCTTTTCTGACATGGAAGGCCTGCAATATTTACACAACACCACCATTTCTGTCCTGAAATGAGAAATACACAGACAGTTAATGAATTATTTGTCGAGGTCAGTTGTGTGGAAATGAAAGACATGGACATATTCTGGAAAAAAATCCCAAAAAAATGCATATGACATATGAGCAATAGATTGAGCCGGGAATCTTTGTCATCTCCACGGCTTTGTCAAACAAATGTCAGCGTACAACGAGTCATCAAACAGACAAGCGGAGAACGCGAAGATGGAGAAACAAACGAAGCATATGTACAGTGCAGCTGTTTCGCCTTTTCATTCTCCCCTTTTCCGTCGTCTCACTCACTCATTTTTGGCTCAAGAATCATTTGTTAAATGATTCATTCAATCAGTAAGTAATTCAATTACAATTATTCCGCATACAATAAGTAAGATACCACATGACTTTTGTTTAAATCATTGTGTGGGTGCTTTCAGCCCAGAATCAGTATCTATGACATCAGAGCAGACCAACAAACTGAAACCTTTTGAGGAACTAATATGGACGAGTTTGTGTTTTGCGTTTCCACCACACTGAGGAACCGTGACTGTTATCTAAAGTAACAAAAGTCCAGAACTTTCACCATTTCTGTATATGTTGAGGAAGTTATATTTCGTTCTTTATTCTTGCACTTTGTTGCATGAATATTGTTGTTACATTATTGTAGCTGGGTTGCATGGTGGTGGGTAGCGTTGTCAGTTCACAGCTCCCCAGGTTCAATCATGAGCTCGGGATACTGATGTGTTTTTATGTGGGTTTCCTCCGGGTTCTCCGGTTTCCTCCAACCTCCCAAATCTCATCCAAGTAGGTGAAATGGCTATGCTAAATTCCCCCTAGGTGTAAATGTGAATGTGCATGTGCCCTGTGACGGACTGGTGTCCCATCCAGGGTGTATTCCTGCCTCACACCCAGGCGTTCCCGAGAAAGTTTCCGGATCCACCACGATCCTGCCCAGGATAAAGCGCTTACTGATGATGAATGAATGAATGAATCAATGAAATAATTAATGCAGCTTTCTCAATCCTCGCATGTGTCGCATGCACACAAAGCGCTATTTCACGCGTCATGTCTTTTATTCCTTTGACAGTGAGTGCCATGCCATTAAGAATTGTACCAAATACACTCTTGCGACATTTTTGATCAGTCATTTGTGCCAGTACAAATGCGTCATGGCAACATGACTCTGATATAAAACAAGCTGTAGTAATTGAAGGTTGTGGAAAATAGCAATTTGGTCATTCTTTGAAGCTTGCAACCATCAGTGCAAAATCCACTCTAATGGGCATTATTATTCATAAAAAAAATACCTACTCTGTAACTAAAAAGGTTCCTGTAACTTCACCCCCAAGGACTAGAACCAGGCCTAGATACTCCATTTGAAAATAAACTTCCTGAGTTCCTGAAATATTTCCCAAAAAGGTTCCTATAATGGAAACATGCTTTATCTCTTCTGCTCACTCCCATCCTCCTGCCGTCTTTCCTCCATAATGGTGGGAGTGCTTCTAAAGAACTGGACAGAATCTTGTCCTTTCCTAGGCACACCCACCTGCTCTCAATCACACAGAAACACACACACAATTCATACACATGACAGAGAATCATAGAATAATGTGGTGACAGTTCCTGGTGTGAGTTGGTACTTGGTGAAATGGCCAATGGGATTTCCAGAAGTGGGGAGACATGCTGTTTCCACACACCAAACCTCCAGACAGGACAGGCCTGGACACCAGTCCAACACACACATGCACGCGCACACGCACACACACACACACACACACACACACACACACACACACACAGAAATACACACTCAGAAATACCAAGAGAGACAGTAAGAGACAAGCTTGGCATTAAAGGCAAAAATGAAGTTAATGTGGTTAAGAAGAAACTGAAATGAAATTACCTTCATCTTTGCATAATGCTAATTAACAGCTATTAGATTTATTTCATTATCACTGCAGCAGTATCAGTGTACGTGTCAGACCTGTCCCTTTAAATCCAGACAATCAGTTCTTTTTAGATGCTCAGTGTGGAGATCTTTTTCCTTTCAGTATTTAAGCTGATTGAGAGTGAGCGCAGTAAGGAGGTTAAAGTCTGAAGTGCGCAGGACTGGTTTACAGAAAGTACAAGACAGTGAGAGAGAGAGAGAGAGAGAGAGAGAGAGAGAGAGGGAAAGAGAGAGAGAGAGGACAAAAGAAGCAGAAAGAGTGAGGCAGGCCTGTAGTGTTGGAGAGAGTGAGACATGGCAGCTGTATGGAGACAGCAATGAGGAAGGGAAGGGAGGATGAGGGGAGATGAGGGATGGAGGGCGGTGGAGACAGAAGGGCTGTAGAGTGTCCGCTATGCCACTGTAGATCGTCTCTGTCCTCCACAATTACATAAGCCAAACGAGCTTCTCTGTAGGACACGAGAAAGACAAAGAGAGAGAGAGAGAGAGAGAGAGAGAGAGAGAGAGAGAGAGAGAGAGAGAGAGAGAGAGAGAGAGAGAGAGAGGGGCAGGGGCAATTTAGAGAGCAAGTCCACTCACCACTGTATTTTGGGAGTACAGTGGGAGGAAAACAGAGTACCCAGAAAGATGGATCAAACCCTGGAGCAGTAAACCACCAACACTACCTCATGCGCCAACATGATGGTCATTATCCATCTATCCATTTTCTGTACCGCTTATCCTACACAGGGTTGCGGGAAGCCTGGAGCCTATGCTAGGGAACTCAGGGCACAAGACGGGGGACACCCTGGACAGGGTGCCAACCCATCACAGGGCACAATCGCACACACATTCACACACTATGGACAATTAGGAGATGCCAATCAGCCTACAGCGCATGTCTTTGGACCGAGAAACCGAAGTACCCGGAGGAAACCCCCAAAGCACTGGGAGAACATGCAAGCTCTGCAAATGCAGGGCAGAGGCAGGAATCAAACCCCAAAACCCTGAATGTATGAGGCAAACATGCTAACCACTAAGTCACCGCGTCCCTGCTGCTCATTATTATTATTATTATTATTATTATTATTATTATTATTATTATTATTATTATTATTATTATTATTATTGTAGACATTGTATTTATTTAATTGAGACAGCATTTACAAAGTTAATAATGCCAAATCTAGTGCCCTAAAAACAGTTCAATTATTTGTCCTTCTATGTTAGGAAGTGAAGAACACAAAGAACTCTTGAGAACCTCTTTTTTCGAGAACCTCTGTAGTAGTAGTAATAGTAGTAGTAAACTGAACTGCCTTGAATTAAAAAGAAGAAATGAGAGAGAGAGAGAGAGAGAGAGAGAGAGAGAGAGAGAGAGAGAGAGAGAGAGAGAGAGAGAGAGAGTGTAGTCAGGAGAGTAAAACTGAGAGACAGTGGAAGAGCACAGAGGGCAATGAGAGAGAGACAGGAGCCCAGCAGCCCAGCAGAAGGGGCAGCGAGAGAGAGAGAACACATTGGACCCAACACAGGAAATGAGATGGTCATACTCCCTCCCGAGGGCAGGAAAGGGGTGCCAAGAGCACAGCTGCATCTCCTCTCTGCCCCTCTACCTCTCTCCATCCCTTCACCCCTCCACCCCTCCACCCCTCCCTTCCTCCCTCCCTCTCCGTCTCTCCGTCTCCCTCTCCGTCTCCCTCTCCGTCTCTCCCTCTCCCTTGCCAGCTGTGGACCAGCTTAGTCACAGAAGCCAGGCGGAGAACAGGAGCATTCACAGATCCAGCGCTCTTTCTCTCTCTCTCTCTCTCTCTCTCCCTCTCTCTCCCCCTCTCTCCTCTTTATATTCCTTTAAACATCACATTCTCTGAAGGCAATGTCTGTAGATCCAGCAATAAACCCATTCCCTGGGTTATAAATTAAAACAGGCAGTAGCCTGCAGCTGGCATACTTCAGCCTTAAACACTCTCCTAAACACGCTGCAAGAGACCTTATATTACAGGCCAAGAGTCTTATCTCTGGAAAAAAAAAGAGTTTAATGTACTAGGAGTACCTCCCAAAACACATGCCCACACACACAACACATTCTACCCACACCCCCAGACGTCTGCTTTTTTTTAATTGAGCAGCTTAAACCTAATCATAATCATAGGAGCTATCATTTACACAGCTATCAATCAGCAGAGAGAGCGGCTCCCTCTCTATGGTATAATAAGTCAGACTGATTACCTTGCACAGTCCCTTAGAGGAAATCAAATCTCTTTAAACCCCCACCCACATGCCTTCATGCCCCTTTCCTCCCTTCTCACACCCCTATCCATTCACGCCAACCAGGACTCCCTCATCGTTTATGCTCCCATACATACTACCTTTTTCCTCAAAAACCACCATGTCTCCTATTTCCATGTCCTCCAGATACTCACAAACCTCTCCCACCTTCCTCAGATTCATTCCTCTGTACTTTCAAATCACTCTTCCATTAGAAATCTTTCAACACCCCCCAACCCAACACCATCACCCCGACCCCACCCCACCCCCTTTTACTGAGCTGTAAAACCTGAGCATGTGTGTGTAGTCATATGAGGAAAGAACATTACCTAGAGAAACCACCCACATTTTGCACGTTACAGCATGACATTCCTTCTTCCACTACCTCACATGTAGATTTGCATGTGTACATTTGTACGTACATCATAAGCATACATTCTTTCACGTGGATAAATCTGTGATTCAAAGGAAGACAAGTAATTATATACAAGAACTGAATTCCTTTCAGATTATAAACAGAAATCTTCGGTCCGCTCAGAGTTTATGAGTGAAACAATGTTGATGTTTCTTAATATGCCAAAACCCACACATGTTCAGAAAGCGGACAAAGCTAAGTTTAATTACAGGCTAATTTTAGTCACATGGAGCCTTTTCTTGTTAATTTACCAAAAGATCTGAGAGAAATGTTGATATTCCCAGTGCATTCATCTCAATTTAGTTGTCATTCTGCCTTTGCATCGTCTGTATAAAAGAATTAAAAGACAGCTACATGCTAACTAGCTAGTCAAATCCTTAGTCATTAAATAGCTTGTGCGCTGACTCCATAGAATGAATGTAACACACTGTAAATGCACCAGAATCAATACAAATTCTTATCTAAAGTTATTAGCTAACTGTGGCTAAGCTGCTAAGCTAACACAGCAGTAAATCTAATAGTGGGCGACTAATATCACACAGTTTTGCTTTTCTCAGCAGAAAACAGCTAAATATAATGAAAAACTATAAATACAAAGAATTTGAATTCAACATTTACATTAAAAGGATTTCATAAGGAAACTATAATACAAGTGGATTTTAACGTCTAATCCGTTACTTGCCCTTCAGCGCTGTCACTTTCCCACATTCAGAAAAGTCTATCATGATATTAATACATCATATCAACATATCACTCAGTTCAATTATGTTTAATTAATCGAGGAAGGCAAAAAAAAAAAAAAAAAAAAAACTGTGCATAGGATGAAATTTCAATTACCCCTCGTATGTCACGTGTAATCAATCCACACTGACAGGCGCCTACGAGGAAGAAATGTCTTGAAATGTCACATGAAATTTTAAGCTTGTGATAAATCAGCAAACATTTTATGATCATATCTAGTCACGCACAATCAAGAAGCCCAAACGTAAGCCTCTCCACTTGGGGTAACGGCAGACACACACATGCAGCGCACGCCCCACGCTGAAATACCGCGAGCGTCCCCCAGAGAGCTCTCCCACATGCCACTTGGAATTAATTCCACAGAGCAGGTCTTTCACTGCTGTGAGGAAGATGGGGAACTCATTACAGCATTCCTTTCCTCGTTCTTTGAAATATAGATCAGGAGCCATAACACAGAGGGGAGACCGAGACATGGAGAGATTTTTTTTTTAAATGCTCAGTTTAAGCACTTAAGTTGGAATTTCAACCCCTTGTTTTGTTTTGTTGTTTTTTTTCTTCCTCATTCTCCTTTGTGTTTGAGTATGTGTGTATGTGTGAGTATGTGTGCGATGACAGCGCTTCCTAAAAACATCCTAGTTGTAGGAACCGGGTGTGAAAAGGTGTGGCAGGTGTGGCAGGACGGCATACGTGAGGTGAGGGTACGTCTCAGTGCAAAGCTGCAATTATAATTGATGTGTAAGAGGAAACATGTGACTAGAGCAGGTGCTGTCCCTGTCTCTCTACTTCCTCTCTCTCAGGAGTGTGAACCATAAACAGCATGCACACACACACACACAGACACACACACCTGTTCCGTACAACACACGGTGAGAACGAGCTAGCAGGCCATGTCTGTTCTGTTGAAGCACAGTACGTTCAGAGCGTGCCCCTACATGTGCACATGCCTTTCCTGGCAAACATTTATTAACCATGTGCAGCGACAGTGTAGGGATTGTCTTAGCAGCAGAGTGGTTAATATCACACCGGAGTCGCTCGCACTGTTTATAAAGCTGACAGAAGGAAAAGTAGTGGTGGTTTAATGTTTGACTTGCTGACACCAGACTTCAGAATTGCTGCATTGGTGTGTGTCGTCTTTGTGGCTCTTTAATTAAGCAGGTTTTGTTTTGGTTTTTTTGGTTTTTTACTTGTGTGCATACAGATTGGTTGTAAAGGGTCAGGGACAATTTGGGACATCACCACCGAACATGGCAGCCACTGTTGCTAGGCCACTAACTGAAGCGTTTGTTAAATGATGGTTTCAGGGGAGTGTGTGTGCAAGTACAAAGAGCCTGATTCTCCTGATTTGCTGTATGCAAATGACAACAATCCCAGGAAATGCCGCGGCCTCCGCGCAAAGTTAATTGCTACGGCAATAACAAAAGGCCTGCTTTCAAGCGGGAGGCAAATTAAACATTAGTTTAGAATTTTCATAGAGGCTGGTGGGATGCTTTAATTATGCCAAATGAGCATGTCAGCATTTTAAGCCGGCACCACACACACACACATACACTTTAGTTGAACCACAAGTGCAACAGACGCAACAGCTTCGCACACTGTTGGGGAAGAGCGCTCATGTGTGGGTAAGTATTTGTGTCCGTTTTTTTCTTCTAAGGCTGAAAAGAGATGATGGAGGGACCCATTGTGGTTATTAACGCATTGACCCCGGTTCTAAAGCTGACCTTAACGCCTCTATTAGCATAAAGGTCACAGCGAGCAGGGACTCTTTTTCTACAGAGTGCACAGTGCCATGGAAACTCATAAGTAGGAGGAAAGGAGGGGTGTTTTCCTTTAGCGGTCCTCTCCTAGGTTCACTCCTTTAGGTTCAGGCTCCTACAGCCTCTGGATTACTGCCATGTGTCATGTGTAGGAGTGAACATGCAAATAAATATTACATTTTCTAGTCATGATACTTTCTGGTTTACTGCCAATCTTTTTAAACTTTCATGGTCACTCTTAGAATGATGGAATCATGGGACTGCCTTCTCTTAGGATAGGAAGCAACCTCTAAACACCTCTAAATTTGTCTAAAAGAGGGAAGAACTGTCCTTACACTGCTTTTAGAATGGGACAGGCTATAATTCAGGTCCTCAAAACAAGCATACAACATATGAGACCCCATTTCACATAAACCATAATGACAATAGTTTGAACAGTGGTGGGCACAAGTAGTCAACTAATGGCGTCCTCATTACAGAGCCACCTAATGTAATTAAGACAAATGAGCATGTCACTGAATTTCTTTCAGCTGACATTAAAAATAATAACAATAAGAATAACTATGGCTTATGTTTCATTCAAATTCATGGCATGGCACACTCATTTATGCACTTCCGAAACCATCAGCAATGATGGCAAGCAGCCTAAACAAAGCTAAGTGTGCCAATATTTTAATCTTAGTAAAAACAGAGGGAATATACAGTGCAAACTTTGTCAGGGGACATTAAATAAAATTAAAAAAAAAATACAAACTTACAACAGACTCAATCACTTAGGTGATATTTATTATATTATTATATTCTACAGTATGAAGGGAACAGAAAGTCATTTGGGATTTGACTTAAGTGCATACTGGTGCATTTAAATAAAAAATAATAAAATATTCCTGTGTTTAGATGGCAGACTATTCCATGGATTCAGAGTTACTTTAGAAATGGAAATTGTGCCGGTGATTAAAAAAAAGTGGGTAAAAAATGTGGGGGAATAAATGTAAAAAAAATATTTGAAACATTAATGTTGATTATAAAATTAATGTTGATTATAAAATTATATTACACAAATTGCACTATGCTTTGTGTTTTTGTTATTAATTTGGTGCAAAATAATTTAAAAAAATAATAATCACAGGTCCATATTAAAGCATCATTATAATTTCTATTTCTATAATAACTAATTCTCAGGGACCTATATGGTGGATGCTCCGCATAATCTAAGACTAATAATAATCCTATTTAAAAACTTGTTGTTGTTATTTAACAAAGAAAAGCATATAATCACTGAGATGGTGAAGGTTTCTGTAATGTTAATGTTTCCGTTTCCATCATGGGGAAGTCTTCTTTGGACTTTCCAGTTCCTTGGTAACATAGCAAGCTGCATTTTTTTTTTTTTTTGTCTCATTAACTTCAAGAGAGGGAGAGAGAGAAAAAAAAACACAGGTTGGTGAGGGAAAGACTCTTTATAGCTGCAATAATATAAGTGATAACAGGAACTAACTTGTCTCGTGGATGTTCCACAACATTAAATGTGACTGCAAACATTTAAAATGTATGATGTGTCATTTAGTAATTAATGACAAATTGTAATCTTTGGCAAATTGCTATGGTATATATGTGGGATATGTTGCTACAGGAAAATAATTAACTTCAGGGTGGTAACAGTAACTCCACGTATGGCTGCATGACACCACCCAGTCGTTGATCATTTTCGTATAATAGCATGACTCCTTGTGTTTTCTTTCTTACATATTGTATAATCAACAATCACTTCAGGCTTATAATGGAACATTTAAACAAAGTATGTCTAAAGGAGCCAAAAATCATACAGGTGCAAAGTTACAGGCAACAATGAATTAATCTGACAATGAATGCAAAAAATCCAATACCAGTCATGCCTCACATATACACACTAACGAGTCATGTCCAGCTGAGCATTGTGCTTAGACACACTGATGTAGGTCATGGCTGATCGGTATTTTATATATATATATATATATATATATATATATATATATATATATATATATATATATATACAGGTGCATCTCAATAAATTAGAATGTCGTGGAAAAGTTCATTTATTTCAGTAATTCAACTCAAATTGTGAAACTCGTGTATTAAATAAATTCAATGCCACAGACTGAAGTAGTTTAAGTCTTTGGTTCTTTTAATTGTGATGATTTTGGCTCACATTTAACAAAAACCCACCAATTCACTATCTCAACAAATTAGAATACTTCATAAGACAAATAAAAAAAACACTTTTAATGAATTGTTGGCCTTCTGGAAAGTATGTTCATTTACTGTACATGTACTCAATACTTGGTAGGGGCTCCTTTTGCTTTAATTGCTGCCTCAATTCGGCGTGGCATGGAGGTGATCAGTTTGTGGCACTGCTGAGGTGGTATGGAAGCCCAGGTTTCTTTGACAGTGGCCTTCAGCTCATCTGCATTTTTTGGTCTCTTGTTTCTCATTTTCCTCTTGACAATACCCCATAGATTCTCTATGGGGTTCAGGTCTGGTGAGTTTGCTGGCCAGTCAAGCACACCAACACCATGGTCATTTAACCAACTTTTGGTGCTTTTGGCAGAGTGGGCAGGTGCCAAATCCTGCTGGAAAATGAAATCGGCATCTTCAAAATGCTGGTCAGCTGAAGGAAGCATGAAGTGCTCCAAAATTTCTTGGTAAACGGGTGCAGTGACTTTGGTTTTCAAAAAACACAATGGACCAACACCAGCAGATGACATTGCACCCCAAATCATCACAGACTGTGGAAACTTAACACTGGACTTCAAGCAACTTGGGCTATGAGCTTCTCCACCCTTCCTCCAGACTCTAGGACCTTGGTTTCCAAATGAAATACAAAACTTGCTCTCATCTGAAAAGAGGACTTTGGACCACTGGGCAACAGTCCAGTTCTTCTTCTCCTTAGTCCAGGTAAGATGCCTCTGACGTTGTCTGTGGTTCAGGAGTGGCTTAACAAGAGGAATACGACAACTGTAGCCAAATTCCTTGAAACGTCTGTGTGTGGTGGCTCTTGATGCCTTGACCCCAGCCTCAGTCCATTCCTTGTGAAGTTCACTCAAATTCTTGAATCGATTTTGCTTGACAATCCTCATAAGGCTGCGGTTCTCTCAGTTGGTTGTGCATCTTTTTCTTCCACAATTTTTCCTTCCACTCAACTTTCTGTTAACATGCTTGGGTACAGCACTCTGTGAACAGCCAGCTTCTTTGGCAATGAATGTTTGTGGCTTACCTAGTGAACCAAACTGAGAGACCATTTTGAAGGCTCAGGAAACCTTTGCAGGTGTTTTGAGTTGATTAGCTGATTGGCATGTCACCATATTCTAATTTGTTGAGATAGTGAATTGGTGGGTTTTTGTTAAATGTGAGCCAAAATCATCACAATTAAAAGAACCAAAGACTTAAACTACTTCAGTCTGTGTGCACTGAATTTATTTAATACACGAGTTTCACAATGTGAGTTGAATTACTGAAATAAACAAACTTTTCCACGACATTCTAATTTATTGAGATGCACCTGTATATATATAGTACAATTTTTTGAGCATCTTGCAGAACCAGACACAGTTCTTCTGGAGACTTTGACTTTTGCACTCGCTTCTTATTTTTGCAGTAAAACCCAGCAGCCTTCATTGTGTTTTTTGTCTGAAAAGTGTCTCTTACATAATATGCTGCTTTCTTTAATGACATACAAACATTTTTCTGTAACATTTAATTTTGTGCTAGAAAACTAATGTTCAGGAATCTAAATGTAGAAGTCATAAAATAAAAAAAATTTGTAACAGGGTGCCTAAAACTTTTGCACAGTACTGTGTATATATATATATATATATATATATATATATACACACACACACACACACACACACACACACACACACACACACACACACACACCGATCAGCCATAACATTAAAACCAATGACAGGTGACAAGACAGTGAAGTGATTATCTTGTTACATTGGCACCTGTCAACGGGTGGGATATATTAGGCAGCAAGTGAACAGTTAGTTCTCAAAGTTGATGTGTTGGAAGCAGGAAAAATGGGCAAGCATAAAGATCTGAGTCATTTTGACAAGAGCCAAATTGTGATGGCCAGACGACTGGGTCAGAGCATCTCCAAAACACCAGGTCTTGTGGGGTGTTCCCGGTATGCAGTGGTTAGTACCTACGAAAAGGGTTCCAAAGACGAACAAGTCCGATCCATGGAGGCCCCAACTTACAGGACTTAAAAGATCTGCTGCTAACGTCTTGGTGCCCGATACCACAGCACACCTTCAGAGGTCTTGTGGAGCCCATGCCTTGATGGGTCAGAGCTCAATGCCTGCAGCCAAGGTGAGTCAGTGTGTGCCTGTGTGTGTTTGTGTGTCTGTATGTGAGCCAAATCCAGTACCCACGGCCTGCAGATCTAATCACTCATCACAGCTGGGTGTGTGGAGTGACACATGCAAACACACAATCAGGCACAAATACAATGCCACACTTGGAAAGAGTAGTCATTCTCTGCAGGCTCTTTGCCTCTGATTGACATTCAGAGCTCATTTGGTTGAAATTCATGGTAGAAACCCATCAAGGCAAAAAAAAAAAAAAATGGGTGCATTAAATGAATGTCACTGCTCCGGCTGCACAGTTACGCCATGCCAGTGGTATCTCCCTTCCACACACACAGTCACACTAACCCACTCAAGAACCAAAAGAGATCTTCACTTTTTTTTTTTTTACTGGAGTTCTCAGGAAAGCAAGGCGGCTGCATAACATTTGCATCCTTCATCTCGAGTATGAGCAGATTAGCAATGGCTGCACAAAGTCTGTCAGTGCAATAAGTTATTGGCTTCATTATTCAAACAGACTCCCAATCATTTATTTCTCACCAGAGCAGTGCATTTGCTTATACAGGAAGGACAGTTTGTTAAATTGTAGTTAGAGTCGTGTGTATTTGTACAGTATATAGACCAGATGTATAACTTAATTCTAATGTTGAGTTCACCATAGTAAAGGAAATGAAGGCTTGTGTTCTCTGCAGAAACAGTAACATCACTAAGTATATAAATCACACAGTAACTGCTGCCAACTAGAAAGCTTTTAACAGGGGGTCAGTCCTCAAAAGTGTGTGTGTGTGTGTGTGTGTGTGTGTGAGAGAGAGAGAGAGAGAGAGCGAGAGAGAGAGAGAAAGAGAGAGAGAGAGAGAGACTGGAATGAAGGAAGCCTTATTGATAGAAATGCTAAAGTTGGATTACATCATCCTTGTCTATGAGTTATATGAAGTCCCTGTCAGGAGACATAGAGCTCCCTATGAGGACAGGCACTGAGCGGAAACATCGAGTCCGCGCCAATGTGTCCCAGTCCTGTTTAACATTCAGTCCTCCTTCTAGACAAAACTCCCATATGGATCCTTTTAGAAACATGGTATGTGTCAAACTGTGTCTCAGAATCTCATATACAGAAAATGAGCTCTTTTAAACGGAGAGATATTTCAGTCAGTTTAACAGAAACCATCCGTGATTCTGTGATCAGAGCAAAACATCCAGACATCCAGTGCATCCTGTTTTTAATAAATTCTCCAGAGAGGTGGGATAATATTATACAAGCAGAGTGAACACCCGTTTCGTAAATATGTAATGTCTATAGTAGTTCATAAAGGGGGACTAGTGTCTGCTCTGTTTGTTATGAGAACCCCAGGCAACCACATGATCCTTCCTGCAAGCATCGGAGACGAGCTCAGAACACACTTCCTCACTGTTATTACTGAAGGCTTTGTGTGTTGCCAGCTCATGTGAAAATAAACCTCAGCCTCCTCTTTCGGTGTAGGCAACTCTCACAGGGTCTCTGATATAAAAGAAATTCTTGAGATTTTTTAAACTGCTCCTCTTTCTAACGCACTAGATGAAATTAAATGAAGGAAATGGATGAAAATACTTGTTGGATACCAGAAATAAAACAACCCATATGATGTCCGCATACAGTATTTAACATTCAGACTTGAATACAATTCGCAAATGAGATGAGAAATTGGTATATGTTTGTCCCAACACATATTCTCAGCTTCTGATTATCTGCTTTAGTCACGCTGCATCATCCCGTATCATTCCTTCACTTTCAGTATCCACACACCTACAGGAGGTCTTTTCTCTATTTCTCCACCCATTCAGGGCTACCGCTTTAGGTACTCATCCCATTCATCAGGTGCGCAGCTCACACAATTAGCTAGCCTTGCCGCTATAAATCACCCAATGAAAAATGCACGGGGCGAAAACAAAAGCAGGAAACTTCCCAGAAGCCGTTGAGCAGGAATGGAGAAAGGCCAGCTATGGCACTGAGTCTCATTTGTTTTTCACACACACTTTGTTTTTCGCCTCAGCAGAAAGACAAACGCACAAAACAGCAAGGCAGCCTTTCACCCGAGCCACTCGATAAGCAGCAGGAAGAAGGGATGTGGAATTTACGATTGACAGGTGTCATGGTACAAATGCACAGCTTCTGTAAGGCTGAGAAACAGGAAGTGACTCGGTCTCACAGGTCCATGTGGCCTTCACAGAACTGTGGACAAAGTATTTAATAGCTTTAGCAGCTGACTGGGAAACGGAATTGGACAATAAATGACTAAATGATTATATGAAAGCACAGAGAAAATGAATCCTTTCTGAACATCCAACCATCCTCCGTACCACTTATCCTATGTAGGGTTGTGAGACAGGCCACCTGGAGCCTATCCTGGGGAGCTCGGGGCACTCTGGACATGGTGCAAACCCATTGCAGGGCACAATCACGTTCACACATCCATTCACACACTATGGACAATTTGGAAATGCCAGTCAGCCTACAACGCATGTCTTTGGACTGAGGGAGGAAACCGGAGTACCCGGAGGAAACTCCTGAAGCACGGGAAGAACATGCAAGTGGGATTTGAGCCCCCAACCCTGGAGGTGCGAGGCAAACGTGCTAACCACTAAGCCACCGTGCCCCCCCTTTCTGAACATTTCAAGAGTGATTTCACTATTTATAGTACAGATTTTGATCATGACACAATAATGTGTCAATGTGAATAGCAGACATGGACAATGCAAGGTCTATTAATTATGCCATTTAATGCAATTTCACACATCACACCCGCAGCACCAAGCTTTTCACTTTTCCCAGTTTACACATTTACACTTGTGAGGTTTTTTTTTAACTGCAAAAAAACCCAAAACTTCATTTTATTTGTAAATTTCTAGACACAAGGAAAAAATTTTGCATTGTTTCTGCGCCGGATGCCAAAAATTGGGTCCTCGTCAGTCATCATTTTGCTTTATTGAAATTTTTTTATCAAATACTGAAGCCTGTCACAAGACCAAATCGAAACACCATCTCAGCATTTTGTTAAACTCTTGTTAGTTCAAATAATTCAAGTTGGCTTTAATTAATTCCACTCCTTTCCGTCCAGGTACAAATCCATCTCGCTGAGTGCCTGTAATGCTTTGAAACAATCCACCATAAGCTGATTATGTCGGGCTGTTCATCAGCACACCGTCCTATATACAGCAGCCTCTGTTCCACAGTTAGATTTGGTCTGTGCAGCTTGCAGCAGATGCAGGTAGTAAAGAGTATAATAGCAATAGAAAGTAGTGCTGCTCTGGCATTTAGTGAGGAAGTGAAGCAAATAAGCACCATCATAGTAAGCAACTGAGTATTTCAAAGTGTATTTTTTACTCATATTTTTAAAGAAAAAAATGACCAAATGGGCCTTTTAATGCACTCGGAGTAAACTGTACTTCCAGTGTTGTTAAATGTTGTCTTTCAGTCGTCTTTTCACCACTGTGCATGCTCCATTTACCCAGGCACCATGTCGTGTCAAGAAAGCATTATTCCTTGTTCATTTTGTCTGTGGGCTGGTCGATGGGCATTTCTGTTTAGGTTAGATACAGTCGAGCACACAAACATACACACACACACACACACACACACACACACACACACACACACACACACACACACACACACACACACACTTAATGGGGTTATTGTGGTTGTTTATTGGTTTTCTGGGCTCCTCATATTCTCAGTAGCACAGGCTCCTATCACTGTGGGGTTGTGAAGTTTGTTTCAGCAAAACAATCCTCAATATAGTCTTTACAGCCAACAATGTTTGTACATTTACCATGCGGCCCTTAAATGATCAAAGCAGTCCTGACCAACAAAAATAGAACTTCAAGCACATCGCCAAAGGACACTAAGCAGGACATCTGATTTTGTCCTTCCTGCACATGAGAGGATAATAAAGGCAGGCGGGCAGGCGAGTGTGAGGTCCGGAGTGCGTGGTGGCAGGAATAAGAGGGCATTCGGTTTGGACGTGAGAATAGACTGCTCCCTCTCACTGTCGTCTGCAGAATCTGAAACAAGGTCCTCAACCCCACATCATCCTATCTCTGACACCCCCTCTACCCCTCTTAGGGCTGTCTCTTTGTGTTCACGTTGCCATGGAGACCCCCATGAATGATGCAGACTGATTGGGATGTTGAGAGGTCTTTTTAAGAGTGCAGGGAGGACTGCACCTATCCGCATGGAGAGCCTGGCACACACAGGCAGACAGGAGCGAGAGACAGACAGAGGGAGGGGAGGAGGCAGGGGGATTTGACATTTTTTCATTTTGTTTGATTTTTCCCCCCCAAATGTTCAGTTAACGGGCTATGAGAAGTGTGTTTATGTGTGTGTGTGTGTGTGTGTGTGTGTGTGTGTGTGCGTGTGTTATATCTGCTAGCATGGGTGATATGAATAAAAAAAATAAAATAAAATAAAAACTACTCCAGATTTAGAGACATTTATGCAACCTATTAAATATCCTACATTAAATTTTAGGATATAACTGAGAGAGAGAGAGAGAGAGAGAGAGAGAGAGAGAGAGAGAGAGAGAGAGAGAGAGAGACAGAGAGACAGAGAGACAGAGAGGGACACACAGAGATAGACAGAGGGACACAGACACAGAGAGACACAGACACAGAGAGACACAGTGACAAACCAAGAGACACAGAGTGAGAGAGACAGAGCCAAAGAGAGAGACACACAGAGAGAAACAGACATAGAGACACAGAGAAAGAGAGACAGAGCGAGAGAGCTAGAGAGACACTGAGAGATATAGACACAGAGAGAGATATAGAGAGTAGGCTTGCTGTGATAATCGGTGTTACACGGTGTTCGGCAGCACACCGATTACATCACTTGCCCACCGTGGCACCGCCCTCACTGTCGTTTTGCTTTGTAATAGTAATAAAAATCATTTAGTTCAGTTAGAGAGTGGAATAGGGTTAGTCATGGATTTTCACGTTTTTATTTAAACTTTGTTTAATTTATTTGTTATTTGACATTACAGCATGGTGTGATTGATTGATTGATTACTGCCCTAAATGCCCAGTGGCGCAAAGGGCAGCAACGAAGTCTCTCCACTTGCAGCGGTCACGAGCCAGGGCGCCGATCGTTCCCCAGGAGCGGTTGCAGGCCTTCATCTCTGCTTCAACTGTCCGCCTCCAGGTTGTCTTCGGCCTTCCCCTCTTCCTCTTTCCATCAGGGGTCCAGTGTAGCGCTGTCTTGATGATGGTGCCGTCTTCTCGTCTGAGCACATGCCCTATCCATTGCCACCTTCTTTTGGTGACGATTGCTTGCATGTCTTCTGGATTGCATCTTCTGAACAGTTCTTTGTTGGAGATTTTGTTGGGCCAAAATATCTTCAATATTCGGCGGAGGTTTTTGGTATGGAAGGTAGAAAGTTTTGTGAGGTCCTGTTGGGTCATTCGCCAGCACTCGGCTCCATAGAGAAGTACTGATAGAACACAGCTGTTGTACAGTCTGAGTTTGGTTCTTGTGTTGTACTGTGTGGACTTCCAGACGTTGTTCATGCTCATGAAGGCACTCCTGGCTTTGTTGAGTCTGTTCTGGATGTCCTTCTTGCTGCCTCCATCTGGAGTGATGATGCTTCCTAGGTAAGTGAAGTTGTCTGTAAGGGGGAGATCCTCGTTGTTGACCTTGATAGAAGTTGGTGTAGAGGTGTTCAGTGCCATGACTTCCGATTTCTTTTGGCTGATTTTGAGGCCGATCTGAGATCCAAATCGACTCAGTTTGTCCGTCTTTTCTTGCATGTGTCGCTGTGTATGAGACAGGAGCGGCAGATCGTCAGCAAAGTCGAGATCTTCGAGGGTGGAGAAAAGTGTCCATCTGATGCCGGTAGATCCTGCTTCTGTCGTGCGCCGCATCACCCAGTCTATTGCCAGATTGAAGAGCAGCGCGGACATCACACAGCCTTGTCTCACTCCGGTTTTTCACCTCGAACCAGATGTCGCTTCCTCCCACACAGCAGCTGTAGTTGTTGTAGAATCCCTTGATCAGCTGAACCATGTGTGCTGGGATCCCATAGGCCCTCAAGATTCTCCACAAGCTGTCTCTATGCACACTGTCAAACACTTTTTCAAAGTCTATGAAGTTGACGAGGAGTTGTCTTTGCCATTCTGAACTCTGTTCAATGATGTTTCGAAGTGCAAAGATCTGTTCTGTGCACCTTCTGCCTTGTCTGAAACCTGCCTGTTCTTTCCTGAGTGTCTCATCAACTGCTCTCGAAAGTCGCTGGATGATCACTTTGGCAAGGATCTTACTGGGGATTGAAAGAAGGGTAATGGCGCGCCAGTTGTTACAGTCACTGAGTGCTCCCTTCTTCGGAATCTTGATGATTACTCCCTTGGTCCAGTCCTCTGGTACGTTGGTTGTGGTCCAAACTGTCCTGAAGAGTGGTTCCAATATTTCTGCTGCTACTTCTGGATCTGCTTTGAAAAGTTCTACGTTCAAGTTGTCTTGTCCTGGAGCTTTGTTGTTCTTGAGTGCTTTGATGGCTATAACAATTTCCTCTTTACTTGGTGGTTCTGTGTTTATGTCCAGATCTGTTTCCCTTTCGGGAATATTTGCTTCTACTTCGGGCAGTGGTCTGTTCAGAACTTCCTGAAAATGTTCAGCCCACTGTGAATCTTGTTCTGCTTCTATGGTAAGTAGTTTGCCTTGCTTGTCTTTGATGGGTGGAACTGTAGTAGAGTGGTACTTGCCACACACCTGCCGCGTGATTCTGTACAGCTGGCCTTGCTCTCCTCGGGCTGCAGCACCTTCCGCCTCCTCTGCCAACACATCAGCAAACGCTCGGCGGTCAGCGTGCACCATCCTCTTCACTGTCCTGTTTGCTTCGCTGTACTGTTGCTTGAATCCTTCTTGCAGTCTTTGTGATCGGGTGCATGACACCTTGTTTTTAAGTTTTCTTCTTTCTTCAATTGCTTTCCAGGTTTCTTGTGTAATCCATTCTTTTGCCTTTTTCTTTTCCCTGTAGCCCAGACATTCCTCTGCACTTTGCTGATAGGCTTTCTTCATGTTGTCATAGGCTGTCTCCATGCTATTGTCGCTGTCTTCTGTATCCAGATCTTGCAGAGCTTGGAATCTGTTTTTCACCTGTGTGACGAAGCTGTGCTTAGTGCGTGGATTTTGCAGTTTCTGGGTGTCGAATCTTCTCGGGGTGTGACTCTTGTTTGGCGCTTTCCTTAGTTTCAGCCTCACCATAGCAGTGACCAATTGGTGATCACTGCCTACGTCTGCTCCTCGTTTGACTCTAACATCCAGTAGTGATCTTCTCCACATGCCGTTAATCAGCAGGTGGTCAATCTGGTTTTTGTCTCTGTCTGTGGGTGAGTACCATGTCAGCTTGTGAATGTCTTGATGTGTAAACAAAGTACCTCCCACTACTAGGTTGTTGGTGTTGCAAAGCTCAATCAGTCTTTCTCCATTTTCGTTCATTGTCCCACAACCGTGTTTGCCCATGGTGCGTTCGTTGTTGGTGTTGTCATTTCCAGCCTTGGCGTTGAAATCTCCCATGACAATCAAGAGGTCGTGTTGCGGTGTTGACTTGACTTCCACCTCAAGTTGTTCATAGAAAAGGTCTTTTTCTTCTTCATCGCCATCATTGGTTGGGCTGTAGCACTGTATGATGGTCATGTTGATCTGTCTTCCTTTCATGCTAATTTTCATCAATCTGTTGTTAATAGGCTTCCATTCCATCAGGCTTTTCTCTGTTCCTTTCTTCAAAATGATGGCTACTCCTTCGTAGTGTAGATCGTCGTCTCTTCCTGAGTACAAAACTGTTTCTCCTGTTGATGCTATCATTCTGCCTGATCCTGTCCATCTTGCTTCGCTGACGCCAAGAATGTGTAAGTTGTATCGACGCATCTCTGATGTCACTTGCGCCAACTTGCCGGCCTGGAACATTGTTCTTACATTCCAGAATCCTATCCTGGTCTTGGTTTTGGTGCTCAAGACTTCCATCTTCCTGTCAGTGGCTCCTGGAGGCTGGCTTTCATTCATACAAGTCCCTTGTGGAGACTCTGGAGGCCCGTCGCACGCGTTAGTGGATGTAGATTTTGTCGCTGTTTCCGTAACCGCCAAAGTTTTCTAGGATAGCGTGGTTAGCCCTGTGCCAAATCCCCAAACCCCCAAACCTGGAGGACCAGGGACTGCTCTTCATCTGATCTCTCCAGCCAGCATAGCTCTCCGGGTTGACGAGACACACAAGCCTCTCCACCACAACAAGGTGGCAGCCCTTCGGAGAGGACAGCATGGTGTATGCCGTGCTTATTCGCTTTGTTAATAAAGCCATCTTATTTGTTTTGTTAATAAAAGTTCTATGTTTAATATAATCAAGTTTGTCATTGTAAATGGTCTGCACTTATATAGCACCTTTTAACCTTCACGGTTCTACAGCACACTTTACACTGTGTCTCATTCACCCATACACCAATGGCAGCAGAGCTACCATGCAAGGCACTTGCCTGCCATCAGGAACAACTTGGGGTTCAGTGACTTGCCCAATGACACTTTGGCATGTGGAGTCATGTGGGCGGGGAATCGAACCACCAACCTTATGGTTAGTGGATAACCCGTTCTACGACCTGAGCCACGGCTAACATTGTACTGTGCTGCTGCTGTTGTTGTTGTGTTTTTCATTCAAAATATCAATGAAACCACCATTCAAGCAATTGCTGCCCCCGAATAGCCACCCCACCCCCGGTGATACCGGTATTACCGGTGATGTCACACGTTGATTAACCGGTGGGAAAATTTCCTCACCGTCACATCCCTAATAGAGAGACCAAATGATAGAGAGAGATAGACAGAGACATACAGAAAGAGACAAAGAGAGACAGAGAAAAAGAGCGAAACACAGAGACAGACACAGACATACACAGATAGAGAGAGAGAGACAGGGGAAGAGAGAGAGAGAGAATGAGAGATTACCGATTAAAAAAAACTCCATCACACAAATATTATCACAGTTTCACCAGCACATTTCTAACTACAACCAAACTGCTCCAGCTGCTGTACAAATATTACTATTATGCACTCTCCATTTTTTTATAAAGTAGTAGAACACTCAGCCATCGAATAAGAGAGATCTTTAGGAGACCCCAACGCAAACATTTATTTCTGATTTCATCAGTCCCACATGTCCTTTACACTGTAATGAATCTAAAGCACTTAAGCGGGAGGTGCAGAGAGGCCGGCGCTGATTTGCATAGGCAGAGAAATGTAGGCCGTGAAGGGAGGGTTTGGCTAGCTGCTCTATTCTTCAGGCTGCATCACAGGTCTGACAATTCAAGTACACTGAATAGAGAAGTGTTCAGGACAAGGAGGACAATTAGCATTTAAATCGCGTATAACCCTTCTTATACGGATATCCCTATATAAGTCCACTACTGACACTAACGGTAACAACGATACACTTTGATACATGTTCATCATAAATCTTCACAAACGCATTATTTTATTTTTTAGAAAAACATGCATTAATAATAAATTAATGCTCTGTAATGTAAGTGCTTGAAAGTTCTCTATGCTCAATATATTGGAAGGCACAGCAATACCAGCATTTTCAGAATCTGCAAGCATTCATAACCTGAAATACTAGAAACTAACATTCACGATGCAGTGAAGCGAAACACTTCCTTCACCAGCAGTTGGCCGCTTTGGGTCTGTGTCGTTAAAAAGCAAGCAAGTTTTTAATGACAAATTGAAGTGCACGTGGGTTGGATCTGAGTCCCTGTGACACGGAGGCAGGATATCCTAAAGCTTTTCTTAATTAATTAAATTCCATATGTATGTACAGTACATGTCCTGCTGAATACTGACACTTTTTTAACCAATGTATTTATATCTCGCCTGATACGTGTTTGAGTATCGAATAATCGAATGTGTAGTATTTCACATTTTAGGGGTTGTTTTGTATTATCAAAAAAATAACTGCAATAAGCAAGTCAATCAAAGTCAATGAAAGCAAAAGACGTGCTGAGGAAAATATTAAAACTGTTTTCTTAGATGTCTAAAGAGGCAAAACTTTAGTCTTTAATTCTTTTGAGGAAAAGAATTCAAATAAGACTCCGGGAACAATCAGTCTGTGCACCATGTCAGCATCAGTACCAGACTCCTTAGTATCACAAAGAGATGCACATACAGTAAAAAGACCTTCAGTGCCCTTAAAGCCAGAAGCTGCTGATTAATTTTGTATAACAGCAGCTCTGACAAGGATGCCATCTGCAAGGAAAATCCATCCATCCATCCATCCATCCATTTTCTGTACCGCTTATTCTACACAGGGTCATGGGGGAGCCTGGGGAAATTCAGGGCACAAGGTGGGGGACACCCTGGACAGGGTGCCAACCCATCACAGGGTACAAGCACACACACATTCACACTACATGCAACATGCAACATGCAAGCTCTGCGCACACATGGTGGAGGTGGGATTCGAACCCAGGTGCGAGGTAATTTACAGGGACTTGTATGGCACATGCTCCACATAATCTAAGACTAATAATAAACATTTAAAAAGGTGTTGTTATTTTACAAAATACATCACACAACCTAAAACTCTAGAATCACTGACACGGATACATTTATTTAGCATTTTTGGAAGGAGTCTCCAGTGTCAGTTAGGCTTAAAGTTTTCCTCCACAGGAAAGTCTTTAGAACAGAAAGTTTGTGCTTTCTGGTGATAACAGGAACTAACTTGTTTCGTGGTCGTTCCACAACATTTAAACATAACTATAAACGGATAAAAAATATGAAGTCATTCTTTAATAGAATAAAAAATGTAATCATTGGCAATTGCTGTGGTAAGAATAAATCACTTCAGGACATACTTCCTCAGACCACCCCATCATTTTCCCACAACAGCATGCTCTGTTGTGTTTTATTCCTTACGCAAAGCAGCTGTGAATATGATGAATGCAGAATTGAGACTGCGTGTGTTACAGTTGAAGCAGAAATATATAAAAAAAAAAAAAAAAAAAAAAAAAAAAAAAAAAAAACATCAACAACAACAACAAAAAAAACATTTCCGATATGCATGCTGACCAGATCAGTTAGCGTAACGGCAGCGAGAAGTGCTCAGTCTCAACAAGTGCCATCTGTTTGCTGATAGACTTACCAAACATCGGCTAATTAAAGTACGAATGCATGTGTGTAAGTCTTTTCATTCCCCATGTTACCCCACTACAGCTTAATGAGGATAATGTTGTGTGGAGAGACGCCTGGATGATGATCACATGTGGAGCAATGTTCCTTGGTTATTTGTGATCTCAGCTTGTCTAATGGCCAATATATTCTCTTTGCGGGACAATCACCTTAGCTGGGCTAGATTAGTCAGAGATGTCAGAAATGCCTTTTCATATTTCCAAGCTCAGCAGACTTCAAACTTATTATCTTGGTATCATTAGTATGTACGAGAGTACTTTGGGATCTTAACCCACATGCAAATACAGCAGAGACAAGACCTATAATGCATGCAGCAGAGACCTCAATTTAGCCTCAATCCTAGCTCTATACATATACTCTATCCCATCTATTCTCTCTCATAATAGTACTGAGGTCCTTCAGGCTCTGAAGACTATTCGCTGCACTGATAACAGCATGCAGCTGCGGTGGATGGTATTTGTCCGCACACTGACCCCAAAAGCGGTGCAGAAAACAGCAACAGTATCTGCACACATGCAGTCTTTAAGGTTGACATGTTCCTTTAAGTTTTCCGATGAAAGGAGCTGGACTCGGTTTAATGAGAAACACTTTTTCCACCAGACACAGGCCACTATAATGGGCCTGTCCACAGATAAGCAGGCATTCCAGGCAAGGCTCATTGCATGCAGCACATTTCAAATGCTAACCACTTTAATTATTAACAAGGATTCAATGCATGGGTAATTATTTTTCCAAACAAAGTGTGCCCCAAGCCCAAACTGCTGCAATTTGATCTATGGTGATACAATTCAGCACCACAGAGCTTTTAATCATCTTATATTATTTATTAACCTGGGTGGAATAAGACTGGATGGCCGCTCAGTTTATGATAATAACAGCAGCATAAAGATTTCACAAGTGATGTGCTGGTGTCATAAATCAAGGGGAACTAGCTAGAGGGAGACTTCGAAAATCTAGCAGTAATCAAAAAAAACTATTGGATGGCATATTAATTTTAAACATTGATGAGTGACAGCACTGATTAATGTCACTAGTGTGTGGTCAACTGAAAGGAACAGGGTTAGTAACAGCAAACTGAAGATCAGTAGAGAGAAGGGCAGCCCAGGCCAGACTCAAAAGAGACCTCAGAAGGGCCTCAGCTGGCACAACTAGCTGGGTCTGGTGTAAATTAGCCAAACTATTTACCCTTGTACGCACATTAGCAAATTCTTCCAATTGAGAAAACAAATGCATCTGCTCTGTTCGGTGGGGTTCATGGGAAACTGCACGGCTGCCTGAGAGCCAGACATTTGCTATGACCAGGGCGGAGAGGAGACCTGACGAAAGAGGCCTATTGACTCATTTGCAGTGTCCTAATGCCCATAAAATCTGGCTGCAGGGAGTGACTTAAGAGAACAGCTTCCTGAAGAACATGGTGCTCCCACGTCAAATTGCACAGTATAAGTGGTGCGGTAGAAATAAAACAGCGCCAAACCAACTTTACTGTTAGCAAAAGGCAAGTTCTAAAGTTTAAGTGAGGTCTGGAGACGTTCCATAGTTTACTTAGTCTAGTGAAAAGATAAAACGATAAATAATAAAACAGCTAAAGATTTCCGCTGCTATCAGTCTGTCATCTTGAAAACTAAAGACACATTAAAAAGGCGAACCGCAAAGGCATTCAAAAAGCTGTAAAGGGCAAACAAGCTCTTGGTTTGCCCTTCTGGCTGAGCTGGCACAACACAGGGCTGTGAACATAATTACCATGGGGATGAAACAAAACCTTTGCATGAAGTCCACTTAAATAACCCTGCATAGAAAAGGCAACAGTGAAAGAAAGCATATGAATTGCTAATACTGTTCTACATAATCAGAATTTATTAAACCATATTTCCAGACTCTGTTCTCCTTCTCATTGTTTTCACAGTAATGACGTGATATCAATGCCTGGCAAAATGACTTAGCAATCAGCCGAGTGTTCATATACTCGACTAACAGCAGTTAATTAGCTACTTGTCTCGTGCTCCAATGGTGAAGCGAGTAGCCCACAGCCAAATTAGATGAGCTCTCGGTTATTACATTCCTGTCAATCATCTTCACAAGAGGTTGAGTGTCATCCAACTCATTCTTGAGAGAACCAGAAAGAAAACATCTTTTCGTTACCCCACCTGCCTGGGCACCTCCTGTACGACACCTCATAGTTCAACTGTTCTGATTTTCCCCCTATATTGACAAAATGTCACTACTGACTAAATTAATTAGCATAATATTTTGTGACGTTAAAGAGATAGAACTATATGTATTTAATTCAGTAAAAACTAACCCAGAACCATCCGTTTGCAAGCCTCATGGGTAATGATTCTGTACAGGTACAGCACATGTGCTTGCCAAAAGCAGACCCTCATTCTCAGATTCAAATTTGGCTGTGAGTAACAGGATCCCACCGTTCTCGCACTACAGAATAAAAAGACACCTTACGCACGCTTGAGAGAACAGTAACTAGTGGCAACCTCATTCATTAGCGTGCTCTTTAATACCTGCCACAGATCTGCAGTCAATGTCCTGGAACGGCAGTTCATTTATAAACACAAGATAGCAGGTTCAGACTCTGCACATCGGGGCTTACTGTCATGGGAAAAGTGGATCAGGTTCTCTGTCAAATTCTAAATCTATCTATGCATAAGGGTGTGTTTCAGTTACATGTTATGCCGTTTGGACTGCACGATGCACCATTAATCTCTGACAAGGATAGATCCTAATCTAGTAGTTTAGGGCTTTGCAATGTTGGCTTGAGATTTTGTTAAGTGCTGCAGAGGTCCATGGCCATCTGGGTGTGAATCATGCCCATTAAGAGGACAAAGAATGCACTCTGTGATGTTTCTTCCTGAGGACATCCCTAGGGCTTGGCCACTGCTGCTCTCTGTCCTTCGACTAGGGTTCGTCTTATCACACACACACACACACACACACACACACACACACACACACACACACACACACACAGAGAGATACACCGAATCCACCAACATATCTTGCTTATCCTCGTCTTATTGCAGCACAGTTTACTGCCAACATTAGCATTTTGATTGATGGGAGACAATAAATAGGTCCCTGGATAGAAACCCTCTGGTTACTAGTCAAAATCATTAGTGCCTTGTTATTCATAAGGCAGCAAGGTCACAAGCAACTGATGCATCTTTGAGCTGAATTTCAGCCAATGCTGAAAGGAAAAGTGCAGGACATGCCTTCTCCCCTTCCTATATTAAGGCTCTGACGTCTACAGGGTATTGACTGACATGCTGAGAGGCCATACTGTCTCTTCCTTCTTGACCTCCGGCTGCCATGACTCATTCTCCCGGACTGAGCAGGACCCTCTATGTGTGTATCACTTCTGAGAAATGATGACAGCACGGGGAGAAGAAGAGACACAGTGACAGAGACAGTGAAAATACAGACAAGCTAGAGTAATCAGCTTCCCTCATTCCAACCACAACCATGTAAATGTTGCAACATGGCTGACAGCAGCAATTTCACATAAGCCCCAAACTTTAATCAGAGCATACCGTGCACTTAAAGCCCGCTTTTTTTCAATTACAGATAAATGTTGTAAGGAAGCTTAACTGGGACATGGCAATAATCCTCTTTTTTTCTGGTCCTGAGTAATGCAACCAGCTTTACCTGTTACATCATTAGCTAGTGGACATGGCTGTGAGGAAAGAGGGAGTTCAGCTGATGTAACTTGAACAAGCAGGACTCCACCTTGGAGTCTACCATGAAGTGATGGGAAGTGAAAAAAAAAAAAAAGGCCCAGAAAGTAGTGAAAGTGTCTCCTTTCCCAGCTATCATAGTGAAATAGCTTGCAAATATGGCATTAGAAATATGACATGGCATTCATTAACACATTCATTCAATCTTCAGTAACTGCTTTATCCTGGTCAGAGTCATCATGGATCTGGAGTCTATCCCAGGAATACCATACAGGAGGTGGGAATACACCCACGGCACTGTGCATACACATACACCCACAGACACACATTCGCACCTAGGGGCAATGTAGAGTAGCCAAAGCATCTACCAGCATGTTTTTGGAAGGTGAGAGGAAACCGGAGTACCTGAAAGAAACCCATGTAGACACGGGTAGAACATGTGAAAAACCACACAGGCAGTAACCTGAGCTCAGGATTGAATCAAGGACCATGAAGCTGTGTGGTGGCAATGCTAGCCACTGTGCCACCATGATGATATGGCATTACAAGCTAACTCAAGACATACATAGCTTTGCGTAATTGCCTAAAGTTACCAAATCACACGAACATATATGCAGCTTACCATCTGTGTGCAAATGCCTACTTTGATTAGTATTGCTCAGTTTATTTGTGTCAATATTCCCCAGATGAAAAATCTATATTTGAAATGTAGCTACAGCCTCCTGATGTAAGCTCTTAAATCCAATACAGCACAAACATTCATGTCCAATAGATCAAATTCCATAAGAACAGACAGGCTGAGAACTCGCAGTAAGTAGAGCCTGTAAAGATATGAAGATCAGCTGATTGAGTCTGAGCTGCCAATGCCAGCAGTCATTTACACAGAGCTTTTATAGTGAGTTAGGGAACAGCAAGAGTAGGAAAGAAATGTTTAACTCAGAAGTACTCTGTCTTCCATAATCACTTTTACAGTTGTCAGCACATCTCAAAAGCAAATGTTTGGAAACCAGGCAATAGTTAAAGAAATATGCAAACAGGGGACGTCCTGTCATATCAGAGGCCATGGGTAATTGCCCAACCGATTTAAAAGCAAGGGCAGAATAAATGACAAGAAGACGCAGAATGAGTAAAGCATGAATAAGCATGCCTTTATGTAACAGTTCTTAGGAAAAGCTTCTTCATCCAACAGCAACATTTACTCATCAGAATGTCTGAATGAATTGCAAAGGCACTGCATGTCCACAAATTACCCGACCATCCCCTCCCCACCACCCTGGTTTGCTGATTATATACCATTTACAAACCAATACGGATTTACAGGACTGAGACAGACTGAAAGAAAAAGTAATGCTGGCTTCCTCTCCAAAGAGGCTTTACTTTTTTTCTCTCTCTCTCGTGGTCTCCTTCTGTGCCAAATCAGCAGGGAGACTCACTGACTATCGGTTCTCAAATCTGACCTGAGATGGGAAATCAGTCATGTATTCTCAAGGAGCTTCAACAGTGGCAGCAATTTATCACAGTATTTGCAGCACATTCTTCCAAAAACCTAGCCTTTCTGTTGCTCACACACCTGAGTGCTCACAATGTGAGAGATAGGGGAGAGAGAAAGAGACAGGAGAGAGAGAGAGAGAGAGAGAGAGAGAGAGAGAGAGAGAGAGAGAGGGAGAGTGAGAGAGAGAGAGAGAGAGAGAGAGTGAGAGAGGGAGAGAGAGAGAGAGAGAGAGAGAGAGAGAGAGAGAGAGAGAGAGAAAGAGACCCCATTTTAACTGAATAAGACCTCTATTAAACAGACAGTATGTGCCAGAAACAGTGTGATCTTTCCCTGAGGAGGTGAAACCTGTAGGAGGCTGCTCCACGTGGGTCACTGCTGGCACTGAAGAGTATATGAACATGTATATATGTATGTAGCTCTTAGAAGAGCTCATGGATCTATGGGATGGGGGGTTAACATGGATTACAGTCTGAGTGAGGTCTGATCTCATTCTCTGATTTGATCTCTTATCTCTTTGAGCTACAATATTGACAGACTACATAAAATTGTATATTCTTGGAAAAACCAGACAGAGACAAGGCTGGTAAGTGCTAACTAATAAAAGTCTCCTCACTGTCAGATGTATTTTGCCTCTTTGTCCCTGCCAAGACAAAATTAAGGGGATCATCCTTTCTGTGCACTCCCACACAGGACAAGACTCACGGCTGCTGGTAATTACACTTCACAGCCCACTCTTTGCACATAACTGACCTTGTTCACCCACGTCTCGCTATAACGCAACACATGCATGCATGCCCAATAATCATGATATACAGATCCATAAGTTAGAATGTTTTGGCTCTGTACTCTAGCACATTAGATTTGAAATGACATGACTACAAACTTAAAGTACACACTGTCAGCTTTAATTTAAGGGTTTGCACCAGGAGTGTAATCCATTCTGAAGCAGAGTGTATACTATGTCTAGTCCCCCTCGCAACGACCCCACTTGAATGCATCAGTCATCATTATTAAAAAAAACCAAAAAAAAAAAAACCAGACATTGCAGTATATACAGCATTATTATAGAGGATGCCAGTGAATAACACTATAATCTGCTGCAGGCATAAACCCTGATGTTTTCTATTACACAGTAAAGCAAACGTTAAGGTACTGCAACTCACTCTATAATTATCTATCACACTAATAATGTGAAAACCAAAAATTACATTTAGTTGGTAATTTATTAATTCATTCATCTTGAATAACCACTTTATCCTGATCAGGGTGGCGGCAGATCCGGAAGCCTATCACAGGAACACATCCAGGAATACACCCTGGATGGATGCAAAGCACTCAGACTCACTCACGTAGGGAAAATTTAGCTGATCCAACTACAAGCATGTTTTTGGGAGGGTTAAGGAAACCAGAGAACCCAGAGGAAACTCATATGGACATGGGGAGAACTCCACACAAACAGTACCTGAGCTTAGGATCGAATTGGGGATCCTGGAGCTGTGAGGTGGCAACACTACTCTCTGCACCAGCATGCCATCCTAGTTAGTAATTTATCTGTATCAGCATTCAGAGAAGGTTCCATTTCAAACCAAACCATTTTTAAAAAGTAATTAAATGATTGTTGTTTTATAAAATCTACATGTCTGGTGGTTAATACCAGGGTCAGAAATGAACTTTTTTTTTTTTTTTTTTTTTTAATTAAGGGGCAATATTTGCCCTCTGGAGTTGATTTTCAGGGGCATTTATTATCTTTATGAAGGCATTTTTTTCCTAAACGTATAAAACTCACAGTGTATCGAGCCAATCCATTTTCCACGACTCGATAGTAGATACTTTCACTGTGGATTTGGACGTCTCTGGTATTTGTGTTGTTGGAGGGTTTGATGGTGTGTCTGGGTTTGCATGGCTGATTTTATTATTTCTAATCATAAACCGCTCCATCCTTGCTGTGCATTAACGACACTCACATCACCGCACGAGTCACAGCATGCAGACAGACATGCAGAAATATAATAAAAAAAATTTAATGTGCAGAGATTTCTGAAATATCACATCAATTAACCTAGATTTGTCTTTTATTTAGTGTATATAGTATACCAAATGTTTCTAATAAAAAAACAGGGGCTTTTTTTTGCTCTTACATTTTAAATATAAGTGGCATTATAGCCCCGAGCCCTCGTTCATTTCCGATCCTGGTTAATACATAACCGCATATACTGAAAAATCCCTAATCAAATTGTGCTTTCAATTGTGTGACCATGTTTTATTTTCCCTGGCCTGTTATTGATTTAACCAGAAATTAATAGAGCACAAAATATGGGTATACGCATAAACTCATATTGACTAAAATCATTATATGCACATAGCACAGTATTTGTTGTATTCTGAGTTTGCGTGTTAAGAGAACCACATAGAATTGACAACCCCTTTTATGTATAAGTATTTCTTTTTTAATTGACCAAAAGTAATTAGTCTAATGGTTGCTCATTTTTTCATGTCCCACCATGTCCCTATGTTATTAGTTCATGCAAAAGTGAGTGCAGATTCAAAATAACAACAAAAAAATAGTCACTGAGCAATTATTTATAGACTGCAGTGCATTTCTACAGATGACAAAACTGCACTGCACCCCAACAAACTGCAAAACAACAGCCAAATATATGCCACTTCTACAAATATATTATTTTGTTAAGAAAATATTAAGAATACATCTAAATGTATCTCTGAAAGATCTCAACTAAATGAGGACAGAACATTTAATTAAATGCTCATCTGCACTGACCCAGTTTTTTAATAGCTTGTGATTTTCACGAACATACAGTACGTTCTCCAAAATAGTGCTTATTGCAATGTTAACTATTTTTTTTATCACTCACTTCCACACACATTTACCATGTTAGGATTCTGACTTCATTAACATTAATTAGTAACACTGGCCCTTGCATCCTAAAAGCAACACCTCAGAAAACAAGATGCACATCTGGCGGTACTCAAACCGACCTCCTCAGAGGTTTTCTTGCACGACTATGTAACTTTCACACACTCAGGCTATGATCTGAAGCGACTCAAACAGACCCCAACAATGCAGGCTTCTGTTTTAACAGTCCTGTCTCCTGATGAAATCCTCGCCTATTCATTAAAACCTAAACACAGCTATATCAAAATGAAACCTAAGAGTGAAGAAAATGTAAGCTTTCAAGCGAATCATCTGTTTCTAATGTTGGCGTTCTGGTGTGGATTACAGCGAGGCATTACTGCAGAACTTGGTCTGACCCCACATCCTACACCCCTGGGGAAACAATTTGCTATGATGTTAGGGTCAGGTGAAGGAAGGGCCATGTGCCTAAATGCAACAAGCCCAGTTTTAGGGCTACTTTTCAATGACCAATTTCTCTAGGCTGTTTTTCTAAAACAACAATGTCTTAAACAAAAAAAATAATAAAATCACACATAGTCCACTTATGAAAAGCAAGACATAAAAATGCATCTGCAGCATATATCCCAGATCTATTAAACTTTACCATGTTGTAGAGAACAAACAGACCATCTTTATCCTTCAATCTTCATATTAGCAATCCAGACGACGTGCTTGTTTTAGCACACTAAATTTAATAAGAGCCTGTAAGTATGTTTGCTCTCTCACAGTCTAAACTCTGAAATTTTAAAATAAGAAATGTACAAAAATGACCCCAGTTGAACCATCCACAGATAATTTTCTCACTTAAGGCATCTGAGCCATTAACACATAGAGAATCGTTTGAAAAAAGAAAAGAAACTTAGTAAAAGATGCTGAATCTAAACCATAAACTGTCTTACCTATAGTATCTGGACTGGAGGTAAGTGGAGCACACAGCTTTGGACACATGACTGGCAGAGCCAAAGTCGATGACTTTGACCCTGTAGGGTTGCCGAGCAGGATCCACCAGCATGATGTTTTCAGGCTTCAGGTCGGCATGAATCAGACCCAGACTCTTCAGCTTCATCAGCGCTGTAGCCACCTGCTGCAGAATGGGCCGGATGTACTTGAGGGGCAGCGGGCTGAACTTGTTCTGCTTGAGGAAGTCGTACAGGTTCTGCTCCAACATCTCAAAGACCAGGCACGTGTGGTTCTTGTGCTGGAAGCACTCGTACGCCCGCACAAAGTTGTAGTCGTCTGCACTCTCTGTGCTAAGGCGTGCCAGGATGCTGACCTCAATCTGGCCCTGGCGCGCATACGATGGGTGGTTCTTCAGGATCTTGATGGCCACAATCTCACTGGTGCCACGCTTCCAGCACTTCACCACCTGCCCAAAGGTGCCTCGGCCTAAGAACTCCAACACCTCATATGTGTTGGTCATAGAGCACAGAACCTCATGCTGCAGGAGCTGATAGTCACCCTCGCTGTTGGCACCACTGGTCTTGGATGTGGCTGTTGTGGAGGCGGTGGCCACGGTGCCCGTCGGGCCGCTCTGGCCATTGTTCTGGAGCATCGGTGCTGCTGGAGGCTGCTGCAGCTCCTCCACCACGTGCACACTGCTTCCGCTGCCGTTGTTGTTGTCCAGCTCCTCACTCTTGCGCTTAAGCCCGCATCGCTGGTACGTATCCAGCAAGCTCACAGTGCTGCGACGTGTCAGGTTGTGTCCTCCGCTGCCACTGCCACTACTGCTGCCCGTGCTCCCCAAAAGCTGGCCAGCCACCCCAGACGTGCTACTTGCCGAGGCAACCACAATGTGGCCAGAGCTGGCGGGGAAGAGGAGAGCCTGCTCGTATGGTAGGGAGGAGTTGGACACCTGGAGCGACGCAGCGTTGAGGCCCACTGGGGCAGCAGACACGCTCTGCTTGCTGTTCTGACCGTAGACCTTGCTGTGTGTGCCGTACCCTGTCATATCCCAACTGCAACTTTGCTCCACCTTCAGTTTCTTCACGCTAAAGAAGGCACTTGACTGGAGAGTGTGGGGGGAAAAGACTTGCACTTGCGAGGCCATACCTGAAAAACAACAGAAGGGATGGGGGGAGATACCAAGAAGAGTGAATATGAGCCTGGATAGAAGCTTGAGTGTAAGCTTTAAATAAAAGCTGTACATGCCAAGGCAGGCCAGTGTAAGAGTCCTGAAGCTAATTTACTGCATAGATTCTTTGCCTTTCATATTTCTGCTCATCTCTTGCCAATTTTGAGAGTAGACGCTAATGGTACAGTACAAGTGTCTGCTTCAGGACAGCATCTGGTCAAGATCTGGTCAGACATCAAGATCAGTTTGAATCCAATAAACAGACCTCCACAAAGTAAACCACTGAATGTGCACTTGCTGTCTGCTAGTTGATCTAAATCCATTGTTGATGGGCTTGTGCAAGAATATTAAGAAAAAGATTAAAGAGAATGCATGCATTGATGTGTGTGTATGCCTGGAGGACAGAAAAAATTGATGGATAGATGTTCTTTAAAATGTTATTTCTTTATATAGGAGACAACTAGAGGAATGATTTAAATGTGTGCTACTGATATATGTAGAGGAAATACCATTATATGGTATTTCTATATGGTATAAATACCATTATATACCACTATATTGCTCCCATAGGGAGCTCTGTACACAGCCTGATGTTCCATAATGTCAGGTCTTATCAAATCCAAGGCCTTAGAAAGTAGCGAGAGTCTAAAGGAATGACTGCAATTTCCTCTGAAAGGACGACCACTTTGCATGCGATGCACTGCACTATTTACTTAAGGGGCAAACACACAGCTTTTATAGACATATCAAGAAAAACAACCAAGAAACATTTGAACTGTATCTTCACCTCAAATCCAAAAAAACAAAAAAACAAAACACATACACACAACAAAAGCAGAACACCGGAGCTCCTGGGAACTCTCGGCTTTGGAATAAGCAGCACTTCTCCAAGCAAACAACAGCCCAAATATAGCCCTCTCAAACTGCGCTGTTTGTTGCACTAAAATAATGATTACAGCACAAACAGGATTACACAAAGGGGATGCAGCACTGCTCTACTTACAGATTCGCCAATGTGGACCAAATTAGTGATCTGACAAATCAAAGGTACCTCCTGCGGACACTGTGAGTCATGCACACAACTCTCACACACCTGGAGAAACAGCTAACTGACACAGGAGCCTGCAGTACACAGCAGAAACAAACACACACACACACACACACACACACACACACACACACACACACACACACACACACACACACACACACACACACACACACACACACACACACACAGCAGGAAGAATTCATATTGCATTAGGCAGCCCTTTTTTCCCTCTTTCTGTTTTCTTGTGCCAGCAAGTCTCAATTATGCTAATCTATTACCTGCATGAATTGAATTAATTCACATTTCTGTGAGATGAATATACAAGTGATGCTCTAAAGCCTGCTCCCTCGCCTCCTGTAACTATAAACTATTCTGCATCAGTGCTGACTCTGTGGCATAAAGACATGCTGATGAATTAAACCCACGACTGAGTGGTAGATTGTGTGTCCTGATTTTGACACATGCAAACATTACACTTTTGTAAAAATCAGGTTAAACATGTTCAAGTTAGTGAATATAATGCAGCAGTGGCATTTCCTCTGATTTGAATGCATCAACACATTAAGCTTTGTCAGAGCAGAATTCAGCTATACACAGGATATTTTAAACAATATGCTCTCTATATAATGGCTGGCCGTGGAAATAACCACTTTCCCACTGCGGCTTATGAGAACATAAGGAATCTCACTTGGTTTGAGGAATTCCTGGATGCAAGGACATTCCCAGGGCAGGAAACAGAGGGAGGATGCTTAGCAGGGTCACTTTGTCATTATTATGCATTTCTGAATTGTGCTGATAGCTACAGTTTCAAAACCAGCCTCCCAATCGGGCACTCCCTTTCCCCCTACTTTAATCGCACATCACTTTTCCTCCTCTGCTTGTTCCTGCAGATGAGCGGTGTCAGTTCTGACAGGCTCACTGATACTACAGTCCTCTGCTCTTATCCTAAATGCCTGAGGATATTTCTGTTGCTTTTAAACTTGCACTCTACGTTCCATGCTTCCGCCTATATAGGCACTAAGATCTACGTTAGCATGCTGATGAAGCAAGTAAAGACGAACCTCTGCTAGAGCTATTAGGAGCACGATCCTAAATTAATCCCATAAACCAGTGGGCTAGATGTCACTCATTGGATTATGTTTTTCTCTGACAGGACTACTCTAAAAATAAGTTGGATGTGATTGGTAGTGGTGGACGGCTGTGAGTACATCTTTGTGTATTAGAAAGCCAGACTGTGGGGCAGTAAGTCCACAAAGACCATAGCCCAGGAGTCATCAACTGGCAGACTGTGTTCTGCATATGGACCCAGCAAATTTCAGCGGACTGAAACAAATACCTGAAAATATACTCTAGCAGAGTCAATAAACATATGAAACAAAACTGACCGTAGTTCAGTGACTCTACTTTTCTAAACTAAACATGAACTAACACGGTTTCTGTACCAGATCCTCTGTTGAGGCTTATCCAGTCACATGCATTTATGTAAATTATTTAGCTGCAGGCAGCTTGTTTTAAAAAAGTTGAGGATAAAAGCAATGTTTAAAGACAACTGGACAGAGAGAGTATGCTTTTATTCTGCACTTCAAGTTCAAAACAGATGTCTGTTCAGAGCTTATCCTACACAGGGTCACGGGGACCCTGAAGCCTATCCAAGGGGACTCGGGGCACGAGGCAGGGGACACCCTGGGCAGGGGGCCAACCCATTGCAGGGCACAATTGCACACACATTCACACACTACAGACCATTTGGAAATGCCAATCAGCCCACAACACATGTCTTTGGACTGGTGGAGGAAACCGGAGTACCCAGAAGAAAAGCCCCGAAGGATGGGGAGAACATGCAAGCTCCACGCACACAGAGTGGAGGCGGGATTCGACCCCTAGCCCCGGAAGTGCGAGACAAACGTGCTAACCACTAAGACCATGCCTCCCTGGACCTTTGTAAATAATTAATTTGCTGTAACTGGATCTTTAAAAAAAATTTAGTTAAATGCATCCATGGAATTTGCACCAGTTGGCCAGCCTGGCAATCCAGCCCAAGGCATGTCACTCAGATTACTCAGTGTTTAACAAAACAAGCCTAGCTTCATTCTGCATGGTTCCCCACTTTCCATCTACTGCAATTACTGATTGTTTGAAAAAGCTTAACATGCTTTGCTAAGCTAAAATCTGTAAATCCTATACCTGGTCCACAATGCCAGTCAACAGAAACGAACGAGAGTTCGTGTCCTCTCTCGACTCTGGGAGTACACATTTTAGACTTGCTTGTTACTCAAACACGCCCTGTGAAAAATGCTGATAAGTCATTTCAAGTACAAATTGAGAGTTCACATAGCAAGAATCTTATCTCTTAACAGCATGCATCCGCAACAATGCGTTCGGTCCCATTTGACTTCAGTCTCTCAACGGTTAGTTATTCATAAGTGTTTATGGTTTGGACTACGACCATGTGCCCTCTGTTGTCGCGGGGCTCATTTTCACAGGCTGCATTGTATAACAAGTTTAAAACACAGCCAGTCAAGTTTATATGAATTTTTGAACTCTGTGGCAGGTATAAATCTGTTATGGTCCATTGTTTAAGAATACCGGAATGCAGGCATTTATCATACCTGACAAGAAATGCACTGTTTTAAGGCGCTGCCTCGGGGCATATTAAAGGACTACTTTCCTGCTCTTTCCTGGTGAAATACTAATGGTCAGTGATTTTGAGTTAGCTTATTTTTTTCTGTCAAGCTAATCTCTCTTTTTCAGTGGGCAGAGGATCAAAAAGGTCTGATCGAGACAGGACAGGGCTTTATGTGTGCCTGGTCTTTATGAGGCTCCATCATTGGCTCCTGTAACAACCTGAAGATAAACAGTCCTATAAAAAGAGCTATGATAAACTATCTGTCATTCAAATCAATCTGGCCTTGGTTTTCTAAAAGCACAGCGATCTTCATTACAGCAAGCCTCACTTTACATCCACCCTCTGGTTCTTATACTTAAAATCTTCTAAGAAACTTTGAAAATCCCTGTGCAATTTTTCATGCTCCTCTCTGAAGAATATCCAGACAGCTACAAAGCGAGACCTTGATTTTGTCTGATATTCACAAGCTGGTTATATAATAGCAACACTTGGTTTCAAATGCATCATCTATGTTAAACAGACCATGGACCTTAAAGCTCACAACACAAACAAGGACAGAGAGAAAAGTCACATGTTTGGATGAATGCATTAAGGAAGATCAGCCAGGGCAGAATATCACTGGTTAATACATTGACCTGGACATGTCTAGACAAAGCATAATATCCTGCGGTTCAGAAAGATGGACACCGTACAGTGAGTGCTAAGTAAACGGAAGACACTCCACAAAAGAGCTGTCTTTTTCTCTGTGGTCATCTCTTTTCTTCAGAATAACTTTTCTCAAAATAATCTCCTCTGTTTTCTCTTGCTGTGCACTCAACCTCATGAATCTATGAATTTATTAATGTTCAACCACATAAAAGTAAAACCCCAGAGAGAACTCTTCCTTGATGCCCCCCCCCCCCTTTTTTTTAGAGAAACTATGAAATGTTGTTAGTTGACACAAAGAAGAACTTCTAACTTCTAACTGGTGGACCCAGCGACGTATTTCAACAGACTGAAATGTGCGCTTGAAAAAATACTGTTGTAGAGCTGATAAACATATGGGGGAAAAAAACCTGGCTGTAGTTCAGTGACTCTAGTTTTCTAAACATGAACCGTTGCATCTTCTGTACCAGATCCTCAGTTCCAGTTTATCTAGTCACATGAATTTTAATTTATTTAGCTCAGAATGGGGAGAGTTTTCACAGACTTTCCGAGATCATTAAATTTACCAGGTCTGGTCTAATTATCTAAGTGATGACATGGCTTATTAAAAAAATAAAACAATTAAAAAAAAAAAAAGATGCAAAAACAGAATGCTTAAAGATAAATGGACAAAGAAGTACAGTACTGTGCAAGTTTTAGGCACCCTATTTTTTTTTTTTTAGTACAAACTTTGTTATAGATTTTTTATTTTATGACTTCTACATGATCAAGTCAGTACAAAAAACATTTTAGATTCCCAAACATTTGTTTTCTAGCAAATTAAATGTTACAGAAAAATGTTTGTATGTCATTAAAGAAAGCAGCATATTACGTAAGAGACACTTTTCAGACAAAAAAACACAATGCAGGCTGCTGGGTTTTACTGTAAAAATAAGAAGCGAGTGCGAAAGTCAAAGTCTCCAGAAGAACTGTGTCTGGTTCTGCAAGATGCTCAATAAAACTTACCAGCTCATTTCCTTATAAAACTGCACTAATTGTACTGGAGACTACTATTTTTAATTTTTTATTTTTTTGTCATACCAAATATTGACTTTGTTTCATTTACTACCGTTTACTGCTCTTTACGGTATTTTTTTTTTAATGTAGAAACATTTAATTTCATTATTTTGAAGGCATCTTTGCTCTACAGCATTTCTTTGCATCTGCCTAAAACTTTTGCACAGTGCTGTGTATGTTCTTTTTTTTATTCACTTGACTCCATGGCACTAGATATATTACGGTAATGAAGCAGCACAAGGATCATAACCAAAAAAATCTTAATTATAGCCATTAAGTAATCATTAATGGTTATACATTAAAAGACTTTTCACAAATTTGTGTTGAATACCCCTAAACAGTGTTTTAATAGTATTCCTAAACAGTATACTCTTTAGCCTTCTCCATCCTCAAGGCTCACCTTCACTCACTTTTATTTACTATTCCACCCACCATTCAATTTAAATCCAGCGCTCTATCTCCTCAACCTTCCTTTCATGCCATCCTGCACATTCATCACCTCTTCACCACTGTGCCCTTGCCCTTTTGTTCTTGTCTCTCCTCTCGTCTCCTTTTCTATATCAGTGACCCCATTCACCTCTCTCCGGCGCCCCACACCACATCCCCAACTCCCCCTCCTCCCTTTTCTCATCAAATGAAACACTATAATTCCTGGGAGAACAGAGGCAGCGAATGTCTGCTCTTTGTCTCTACCCATAAGAGTGTACATCTCTCCTCTTTGTGCAGTGAATGGACAGAGATTACACAAAGAAAGATTTAAGAGAGACTTACTAGGCTGCCCTGTTTGAGTGCTGACCTTTGTCCTTGTCCTTATCCAGCAGGCTGGTATTGACCTCAGAGTTAATCATATTTAGAGATCACATACCAGCATATTTTAGGCTCTATACATCTCTTGCATTCTTCAAACCACCTTCCCGTAATGATATATGGCCACTATCTGATTGTGCTATCTGAACTGAAAGGGGACAAGCAGGCCGAGCAGCTGTGCCTGAAGAAGCAAAAGCCACTGACATGTGTTCCACTGGCCCCTGAGAAAGGAAAACAAACACGGCACTGTCACACGGAGCAGTGCCCTCAGCACAGCCTGTTACTGACGGCTTTATCAGTCCTGTGTGTGTGTGTGTGTGTGTGTGTGTGTGTGTGTGTGTGTGTGTGTGTGTGTGTGTGTGTGTGAAAGAGGGAGGGGCCATGCATCTGAGTGTGCAACTGACTATCAGACATGGACGAGAGAAAATGTGAGAGAGAGCACGTATGAGGGTCCAGCATGACAAATTTTCCATAACTCAGGAACTTCACTGGTTCACAAGAGGCAGCTTGAGCAATCCTTATGAACAGGGGTTGACTGAGCTAGAGGTGTGTATGGTCTGTTTTTCAAATCCCGCTCCGGAAGGAATTCTGAACAATCCTGCTGGGACCTTAAAAAGTTTGACCAATCCCGCCTGCTCAGTGCACCGTATGCACGAGTCCATAATATTTCCTGTTGGTTCTATTTGGAATAATACAAACAAATTAGTCATTTAAAGTGCCTTGAAACGTTATTCGATGTGTTGACGTAATTTCTACTGAAACAGGAAGGAAGGGCAGGACATATCATGTGGCTTCTCCCCCTTTTTAAATAGCCAATAGCATTTAGCTTACCTCACAGCCCGAGCTAAGCTGTAATTTACAAAAAAATTGAAATTGAATAAAATTGAAAGTGAATGAATTCAAGCAATTTCCTTCTTAACCAACTTACAGTTGGAAAGCTGAATAAAACAGAATAAAACAGTGCATCCAAACAGCCAAAGACACATTTAATGCTAGGGCGGGACATCTCAGATTCTAAAGATTACTTGATTGGACAGAAAATCTGAGAAGTGATGATGTCATCAAAATTGTTGATCCGTATTGGTGGTAGAGAGAGACTGTATATTTTGAATGCATATATCTTCTAAATGCGAAATTTGTCATTGTTTTGGAGCACACTAGCTTATAGATAACCTTAAGACTAACATATTCATACTAAAAGCCACAAAACCTTTTGATCAATTTTGATTTCATGGGGACTTTAAACCACTTTGACCATGACCAGGATAAAGCAGTCACTGATGAATGAACGAAAGCTGCAAACACTCTCATGTTAATGATTTTGGCCTTTCTTTGTCTTGTGAGCTTCATATCTGACAGTCCACTCACACACATGCAAGAAATAACGATAATTAAAAAAAAAAAAAAAAAAAAACAAACAAAAAAAAACGCTTGCAACTTTTTGTTGGGTCCCTCGTGATCTCAGTCCAGTCATTACTACACAACTGCTATCAGGATACCACACTGACAGAGAGCTCTAAACTATTCTCTACGTAATTGATTTAAACTTTCCACTGCCTTACTTAAACTGGAAAATCTTCAGTTTGTTCAACATTGTATATACAGTATGTGTGTATATTAGTGCCGCCATTTATTACTCGTATTTGCAGTATAGGTGTAACTTTCTAATACACCCAGTTTAGACCTCGGCACTTTTTTTTTAAAGCGTAGACAGTTATACATCTTTTATGTAATAGCTCCAGAAGGACTTTCTAAAAAAGGACACAGTCTAAGTTTAGCTCTGTTTACACAAGTTTTCTATTTCTATTCTATTTCTATTTAGAAACTTATGTTAGTTTCTCAAAGTAGCGTCTTATAAATTAACGTCACAAACAAGTTTCTATCAGGTTTCTCTTCCTGAGAACACAAACATTTGTGTCACACGGTGATATGATCACATTATAGTACCATGAGTGTATTTACAGAAAACTACAATGAAGATATCATGCCATGCAAATATAAAGTGAGCCCTTAGCTGTCTTCATAATGATCCATTGCTTGCAGGATCATGCTATTTGGTTTACTTTATTTTTTCTTTTTAACAGACTCTCAGTGAAGACACTATAAACCGGTTGAAAAGATGTCCAAAGCATCCAACATTCTGTAGTTGGTTTAGTTTATAATGGTGTTTAAAATCGAAAACTTTCTTGTTTCCTTCCCTGCACTTCTAAAAAAAAAAAATACTCCCATCTTTGTATTTGTATTTATGGGTGTTTACTGTCAACTGTTTATAAGCTATTTACATCCCACGATGTCCTAGAATCTATGTGTGGGTGTGTGTGGGAGTGTGTGTGTGTGTGTGTGTGTGTGTGTGTGTGTGCGTGTGTGTGTGTGTGTGTGTGCGAGAAAGTGTGTAGTGTGTTTTGCAGGTTTTTGCTGTGCAGGTTGGCACTTCAAAGAGCAAAAACTGAGCAGCTTGCCAGACTCTAACCACAGAGCCATTGCACCAGAGCCAAGCCAGGGCAGAGATGAAATGAGAATAAGGCAACCTCTCAACACACATGCACACACACACATACACACACACACTGTTAGGTAGAACCACAACAGATGCAAACTATGCCCTGCAGCTACAAGATGGGCATGATATGGCCCAAATTTACACTAACTCACTAAATTACATTACAATGCATTATATTACATTAGCACAAGCCTGTGTAGGTCTGAGGAAAAGTCTGATGGACTGAGATATAATCATGGTTTGGGCATCTGTGCTAAACAAAAATTTCTCTAAAAACAGTAAATACATCCATTTCCTTTTTTGCCTTAACTCCATTATCGCAGTCTTCTGGTCGAGACGAGCGTTTCCTGTCAAGCGTAATCATTTCACCGAGCCTGTCCTGGAGAATACCACAAAGATAAACAGACATGGAGAACTGCACCTTTAACAAAAGCTGGTTCTTCATGATACTGATTGTATCAAAAACTAAAGACGCATGCTTGTATGTGAGTGCGTGTGTGTGTGTGTCCATGAGTTCAAAGGTTCATGGAAAAAACAGGGGTTCACGGCTTCTTCACTTTCAGCCATGCATAATGCTTCAGTGAGCTCGACTCCCAGGAACAGCAATCCCACAAGCCCAATAAAGCTCCAGTGTCCCATGGCACACACACACACACACACACACACACACACACACACACACACACACACACACACAAATGAAGAGATATATCTTGCTTTGATATTTTATTAGACACCCTCACATAAAATGTTAAATGTTAAAATGTTAAAAAAAAAGTCTGTAAAAAAAAAAAGGTGCTACACACACTTACACCCGTTCTCCTCCAGCCACTAACTGAAAAGAACGCTACTTGTTGACTGCCATTATGCCAATTATCTGTAATTTAAAAGCTAATTTTCTTATGAAGAGTCCTATAATCGAAATTCTACAACTTCATTAGCCAATGGCAATGATCAAAAAACCAAAACAACCAATTCTGTGATATATCACTGGAGTCTATAATACCTGGGTCCAATAAAAAAACAAAACAAAGGGCAATGTGATTTGTGGATATTCTGACATTTTCTTAAGAAGCAAGAATGGAATTACAGGCCTAGGCAGAACACAGAACATACGAGACACACACTCTCTCACACACACACACACACACACACACAACACAAAACAAAGGATTCACAATAATGTAATCAGCGACTCCATCAGAGCCTGTGTTCAGCAATTAATTGGTTTGGCGAAAAGCTGATGAATGACTTTGTGCATGGTTTGTACATTTTTATTCCCTTTATAAAAGGCCAATTGGATAACAAAAGACACTGTGTTTTAGATGAGTACTACATGCTTTTGTCCTTTAATCATCGTCAAAAGGAATAAGCAGATGTAAGGCCGTGACCTTTAGGGATACGGGGGGAAAAAACTGCACTGCCTTTTGCAGTACAAGCCTGCTTTTCAGTGTATTAAGAAATCTAATCCAGTGCTTCCAGAGGAGCCTCTTCTGAGCATCCTATTCTAGGTGTGTGTGATATAAAGCCTCTTGGTGTCATATTTGTTTGCACCACACACCTCTACACAGGCTGTAGTCATAACCCCCACTCCAGTTCAAGACACACCCTTATTGACAGAACATGTAATGCCTGATAGTTTAGCTGGTAACACATGTGGCTCTGAGGATAATCACACCCAAATGACAGACTGGCAGGCCTTGTTCTAATCCTCGTAATCATAAGCCTGGGAACATGCTGAAGTAACCAGATGAGACCTGTCAAATAAATACATGTTGCTTCACATTCATGAAAAGACATCATTTGAAAGCAAGTATCACTCCCTAGGCTAGTTTTAGCACTTTGCATATGCACATGGTGTTTTGATATTACAAAGTTAATTAAAGTTATTGCCTTGAGTGTGACCAAGCTGTGTGATCCAGTGTCATTTATTTGGCAAACATATAAGGACATGGCCTTCTTGAAGGTTGGTAGCAGAAATAAATTTACAATTGAATTTCCACTTGTCAGAGGTTTCTCAAACAAAACACAATACATCAATACTATTCATATCACCCATTAATTCTATCCAGAGCTAATATTTGCATATATGTGTGGCAGCCTGGACAAACTCTTCAAATGGTGACATTTTGATATTTTCTATTAGATCTAGTTCTGAAACCTTGGACGTGAAGATTGGAAAAGGCGACGTTTTTCCAATCCTCAACACTCCAGTTTCAGTGAGTCTTCATGCAGTGAACCCAATTTGTAGCCCATCTGCCTCAAGGTTGTGCATTCTAATATGCTTTTCTGCTCACCATGGTTGTAAAGAGTGGTTATTTGAGTTACCGTAGCCTTTCTGTCAACTCAAACCTGTCTGGCAATTCCCCTCTGACCTCTCGCAAGTCTTTCCACCTGCAAAACTGTTGCTTACGGGATGTTTTTTGCACCATTGTGTGTAAACTCTATAGACTGCGTATGAAAATCCCAGGAGATAATTAAACCAGCCCTTCTAGCAACAACAACAACCATGCCATGATCAAAATCACTGAGATCACATTTTCCCTATTCTGATGTTTGATGCGAACATTAACTGAAGCTTGAATGAAGCTTCAATGAGCATGTGTATAAGTGGCTGGTGTAGGTCATAAGACCTGATTTTTCATCTTTTTTTGGCCAGAATTCAGCCATATATGTCTGTACCCCATATTCTTAAAATATACACAGTACAACCTCAATAGGCACTGGGAAGAACAGGATCCAGCCAGGATCTGATGATTTAGAGAGCAAATGTATTTATATACAGTTGCAATCAAAATTATTCAACCACCATTGCAAATCAGGTTTATTGTCCAAATTTACAGACTTTCAGCTGTTTGCAATGAACAAATCAAACAAAAGCAACTGAAATAGCTCAACACAATGAATGCTTCAAGTGGTTTCCCCAAATTCAGCTGAAAATGCAACTCATGACTTCTCCAGTTTCAAAAGTATTCAACCCCCTGAATAGAATCCCTCACAACAGCACAAATATGCAAAACAGGTATTGTCTCAAGCACACTTGATGCAACTAATCAAGGGCTACACATGAAATACCTGAACTGGCCAGGGGCAGAAAATACATGAAATACCTGGATGATTTTGATTGCAACTGTATCCTGGTTCCAGGGGATTTATTAATTTTACAGCAGTGTTGCAGCAACAGACCAAGAAGAGCCTTCAGTTTGTGGTGGGTCACAATCACTGCTCTACATGGTGTCTTTCGGTTTCTCAAAAGGCATTACAGACATCAGTTCAAGACCCTCATGGCTATATGGTGCTACTGTATGGTGTGATTTTAAGTTATTTTAATAAGTTTTACTATTGTACATTGCACTGGTTACTAGTTGTCCAGAGACCTATTTATGAAAGTCAGTAATGGGTATTAAGTTTATGTTGAAGCCAGACGGGCTGGTTTGAGCATTTCAGAAACTGATCTCCTGGGAATTTCTCACACAACAGTTTACACACAATGGTGTTAAAAACATTCAGTGGGCAGCAGTTCTGCAGGCGGAAACGCCTCGTTGACAAGAGAGGTCAGAGGAGAAGGGCTAAACTGGTCCGAGCAGACTAGAAGGCTATGGTAACTCAAATAACCACTCTATGCAACTGTGGTGAGCAGATAAGCAACTCAGAATGCACAACATGTCGAACCTTGAGGTGTCTGGGCTACAACAGCAGGCCAGAAGGCCACACTGGATTCCAGTCCCATCAGCTAAGAACAGGAATCTGAGGCTATCATGAGCACAGGTTCACCTGAACTAGACAGTTGAATACTTTTTAAAAAATAACCCGTTCTTTTCCTTATTTACAACTGTCCAGTTTTTAGTGAGCCTGTGCCCACTGTAGTCTCAGATTCCTGTTCTTTTTTTTTTAGCCAAAATTTCATAATCATATCAAAATGTTTGCAAGTAAACACTTTAACTTAATTACTGGCAACTGATGACATAAAATTGTCATTTAGGACTCGAAATGAAGAACTATCTTTCCTTTTTCCACTGACTTTTGCAATCTGTCACCATCCAATCTGCACCAAAGCAGCCTTAAACTTTAATGGCTGCTGACTACCCTATATTAACTTTAGACATACAAATCTCTAAAAAATCTGGATCTTAAGTGTGAATCTATTCAGTGTGAAAGTTCAGTGGTTTTTAAATCCAACTGACCTGCACTGTTCACTTAAAACTCACTTCACACAGTGGCCATATCTTTTCACATAAGTGCAATACATCTTGAATACTCACACACACACACATACACACATACAAAATTTGTCACACAGCATCGGGAAATTCTGAAGTACTGCAAAACCTGTCGGATTCGATCTGTCACCTGCTGAGCCAATTACAAAGCATACAGCACTCTGTTTCTAAAAACATGTTTACTTTTGAATGTTGGCTAAAATCAGCAGTGTTGAGGACAGAGGTGAAACTGACACACACACGCAATAACACACACGGTCAATATGTATACTACTGATTAAGGTACTCAGGGCACCCGCTCACTACTCTCACCCCGACACAAACGTTTTAGCGTTTCGTGTGTTACTGGTGTTCACTTTTAGTCTGTTGTAAACATTGAAATCAAACACAGGCTAGCACACAGTCAGCCATGCGTGGTGTTTGCGACCAGACTGACAAACTGCCCCTCACACAGCACACACACTCTCACACCTATAAACAGCATGAACCTCAAAGCTGCACCTTGAAAAGTGCAACCTTTTCTCACGTCGCTGTTGCAACACTGCCTTATCTCATGCATATATGTGTGAGCTGTACATATGTGTTCGTGACATTCGTCTAAAAATAATCCAGGATGTGAGCACAGCCTCTCTCTCTCTCGTCATCCTCCCTCAGTTCTACTCCTCACACAGCGTCTGTGCGAGAACTAGACACTCCCTGGACATGGCAGCAAGTAACGTGAATCTCACTTCCTCCAGTCTGAAGCCACAGAGTTCAAATTTACATTATTAATGGCAGATGTCTGGGGTTTTAAGCTTCGCTTTTGATGTTGGAAGCAGCAGTGTGTCAGAGGATGGAAGGGGTTCAACTGTATAAATAATCATATTTCACTTTTAAGTATTCATATGGGCTTCTTGAATTAATTAAACATATTCGACTGCAATGCTAGTGAGCCTAGCTTTAACTCCTGCTGTCATAAAAAAAAAAAAAAAAACGACGGGGTGGTGTGATGCAGCCTGAAGCGAAGCGGAGTTACTGTTACAAAAGTTGATTATTTTCCCATCAAAGCATGTCCCATAGTGTTTTATTCCTCTTATACATATCTCAACTACATATCTAGTTTCTAGTTGCATTTAATGTTGTGGAACATCCACAAGACAAGTTCATTCCTATTATCACTTACATTATAGCAGTTCTAAACTAGTCATTTCCTCAGCATTGTCTTCTTTTTTCTCTCAAAGTCAGTAAGACAAAAAAAAAAAAAAAAAAAAGCTTGTCATGTTACCAATGAAACCGGAAAACTTGTGACTCTTACAGAAACTGGAGTCTCTGTCTATAAATGTTAAATAGACATTTCTTTAGCCTCGGATTGTGTGGAGCGTCCCTGTGAATCAGCTTTTACTATAGAAACAATTACATTGCAGCCAACACTGCTGTTAAAGTTGCTGTTATAAAAATAATCAAGACCTTCTGACCAGTCAGAATTCAACACTGCTGTGGTGTAAACATAAGTTTTTTGTGCTTTTTTTTTTTTTTTTTGCAGAAAACTCCTTGAACTGGTGAAATTGCAATTGCATGAAATTGTTTTGCACGTCTTTCAGAGTGATGTTTGTTGGTAAATGGGACCTTTTAGCTGTACTCATGTTCGACACACATGAATCGAAGAGGGCGTTGACTGAATGCACGTTGTGATGACGTCACTTGACGCGTCTCGGCCCAAATCTGCAGAAAATCTGCGGTAATTTTGACAAATTGCAAGCTCCTCCGAACATTGCAGAGTTTGCTTGATTTTGCATTCATTTCTGCGAACGCAAAATCTAGAAATCCTGCAGGGACCTATAGTAGGCTAGAAAATAGATATGGATTTGCATTGACTTTATGTATTAAATCATAAGCTCCCATTTATAATGTTACCTGTCAGTTTGGTTTGGGTTAGGATTAGGGTTAAGAAGGTACCCACCCAATGCTGAGTATCGATCTTGTGGCTGATACTGGCTTACAACTTTGGACTGGTTTCAGAGAGGATTTGATGTTTTTCTCTCTGATTCACTGATGTGTTTTATTCTGTTGTATCTGCATCTGTTGTATCTGGTTCCTGGCTGAAACCTGATTTGTATACGTGTCTATGATTGTTATTAGTGCATTTCAGCATTTAAAAGATCCAGACTAATGCACTGTGTAATGCTGATTCAGATTTAAACATCTGAAGCAACACAGGGCTTTAAGGTGCTGAAGTCGATAATGTGAAAGAAAAGCCTGATTTCACTTTCAGATTAATAAATATAAACAACATCCATCAATACTCTTTTGTGTCCGTATGTTTTGTTTCAATATTGTGCAGCATAATCATGATTAGCATTTCAGCTATTATCCTGCAGCCCTATTCCTCAGTCATGTCATGATGAATTTATTAAGACATCGTTGTATCATACTGCTTTCTATAAAAGGATTTCTAAAAAAGAAAATTGAACCCAACCATCTTTTATGTGGGTGACGGTTTTGCATGATTTTATCACCAGTGCCACTCGCACTAAAAGAGCCAGGCTTTCTCGCTTTGAATTCTTACAGCTATGCGTCTCATATGAGCACACAGGAAGGAGAGCGCAGGTGACAAATAAACTTCAGTCACACTAAACTGAACCTTCACCCTCTGGCTCCCACGCTCTCGCTGGCTCTCGCTCCTGAAGTTTGCAAGGCAAAGACAACATTCCCTGGGACAGCAAAGGCCACGCTTTTGTAACAAAAGGTCAGCACATGCCCTTTTTCCAAGGCAGCTACTCCGACAGAGAGAGAGAGAGAGAGAGAGAGAGAGAGAGAGAGAGAGAGAGAGAGAGAGAATTACACAGAGAGGTTGTTGGCTAGACTTGAGTGTGCCTACAGCTGCCATGGCACATCAACGCAGATGGAGGAGAAAACTCCTGTGTATCACTGAACTGCAGTGAGAGATGGGTCAGAGTTTCCTATTCAAACAAGCATGCACCAAAAGGATATTTTGTTTCTTTATAAAGTGCATTTTCTACACTCAAGGACAAGACACATTACATAAATAAAAGGAATAAAACATGCATTTACAATTCACCTTGACCCTTCCAAATAAGAAGCTTGAAGGCTCACACCAAATGATAAAAAAAAAAAAAAAAAAAAAAAAAAAAAAGTAAATACTGAAAAACTCTGTATGAACGCATGAAGAAACTGGTCGTTATTTCAGCGACTATTTTTTTTAACATGACCCATAGTGGCTTCTGTAGCAGATCCTCTGTTGCAGCTTATCCAATCACAAACATTTATTTCAATTAATTAGCTGAAGATGATTATCGATAAATGAAAGTTGTTGTTTTTTTTAATGTTAACGATGAAAACAGAATGTTTAAAGATGACTGAACGAAATATGCCTTTATGTTCAGCTTCAAGTTCAAAACCTATGTGTCTCATCTGTTCAGAATCTGTGTGCTAGTAAAAAAAAAAAATCATGTGAAGCAATAGTGTGAAACAAAACATCCATCTATTCATCCATCCAACCATTTTCTGTACCGCTTGTCCTACACAGTGTTGCGGGGAGCCTGGAGCCTATCCGAGGGAACTCGGGGCACAAGGCAAGGCACACCCTGGACGGGGGGTCAACCCACTGCAGGGAACAATCACACACACATTCATACACTACGGACAATTCGGAAATGCCAATCAGCCTACAGTGCATGGAGGAAACCCCTGAAGCACAGGGAGAGCATGCAGGCTCCGCGCACAGGGCGGAGGTGGGATTCAAACCCCCAACCCTGGAGGTGCGAGGCAAAAGTGCTAACCCTTAAAAAATGATGTGTCTTATTTGTAGCCATAAAGTAATCAATAATAGTTAAGCATTACAAAAGTAACTGTTGTCACAATTCAGTCATGTTAGTTGCTTATTTTGTGTGACTGGACCTTCACAAACTGGACCTGCACTAGAACACACACCTTGAGTCGTGCATGAAGAGAAAAAAAAAAAAGTAGCTCTCCTCTAACTCCTTTCCGTCTCTCAGTCATGCCTGCTAAATGATGGATCAGATCTGTGTGTGGCCACAGAAAGTATGCCAGCGGCATCGGAGCAGAGAGTGAAGCTTGTCTTAACGCATACAGCAAAGACAGGCTTATTTTCCCAAAACCATCCTTCATTACAACACTGAATGCACTTTGGTATTTTCTAGCACACTATTTCTGAACTGCAAACTTGAATATGGTTTAGGTTCATCTACCTTCAATTCAAAGGCTGAATAGTGAGAATATAAACTGATGAGATCTGTGTATGTGTAAGTGTGTGGGAGCTGAGCAGTGATTATTGAGGTGTTTGCTGTTCATGCATATCCAATCCTTTGAGTACTCCAGTCAGTTGAAACTCTCTCTCTCTCTCTCTCTCTCTCTCTCTCCTCCTAGCACGCAAGAGAAACGGGGCAGCCCGTTCCCTCTGCTCAGCTCCATCCGTCTGGGGCTTTGAAGTCCTTTGGTTATCGGCCAAGCGTGTCACGTGTACTGCAACCATCAGTGAAGAGACTGCACTTACAAAAATCTGGCTGATGGAGACGAAAGAAACCCCCTACAATCAGTGTGTGTGTGTGTGTGTGTGTGTGTGTGTGTGTGTGTGTGTGTGTGAGAGTGTGTGTGTGTGAGAGTGTGTGTGTGTGTGTGTGTGTGTGTGTGAGTGTGTGTGTGTGTGTGTGTGTGTGTGTGTGTGTGAGAGAGAGTGTGTGTGTGTGTGTGTGTGTGTGTGTGTGTGTGTGTGTGTGTGAGAGTGTGTGTGTGTGTGTGTGTGTATGTGTGAGAGTGTGTGTGTGTGTGTGTGTGTGTGTGTGTGTGTGTGTGTGTGTGTGTGTGTGTGTGAGTGGAACTTCAGCAGTCTGCTACTCTCTGACTACTCTAGGCTTTATTTGGTTAAAAATAAAAGTGTGATGAATGTGTTCAATGACATCACCATGCGGTTGTGTAAGACGTTGCCGTTTTAGAAGTATGACAAGTATCATAGTATGTGGTAGGTGCTACCTGGGTAAAGATCCGAGATATGGGACATTCTGGAAGTTTTGACATTCCAGCTAGCAAATCTTTACATCTCCACAAGACCCACTCGTCAAGGTTACTACAGATTTTCATTATGGAAATTCTGAGACAATTAGCAAGTGCATTTTAAACACTAGCCAAAGACAGGTAGAACCATATTGTTCATATTGTATCTGATCATCTTGAGAGGCTGGCAGTTAGAACATTATAAAACCGAATGGAGATAGAAATATTTTTTTTATTTTATTTTAAATATTACACCAAAAACTAACTAAATGATCAACAAAAAAATGCTACAGTGGACCTTAGGACACTATGGTCACGAAGTGCCGTGAGTACTTTTTACGACTCCACTCGATTCAGTAACTGATTGGAGGTTAAAACAAATATGATTTGTTCCTTGTTTCTATTTTTCTTTATTATTGTTAAATAATCTATTTGGTAGATATTAAATAATAACTTGACTGATTTTGCTGGCAGTTTGATAACAAACCAAAATATCATGATTGTGAAAATACATTCATGTATATGAGATATTTTTGCCATATTGCCCTCTCCAGCTCTAAATTCTCCTTTGATTTATTTTTTACTGTTTTTAATTAGTACTGAGGAAACGTGTTAAAACAACCCGACTAAACCAAGTCAAACATTTCCATAAGTAAACGTGAATTATTCATCATTGCATATTACATTAAACAGACCTGGTGCAGGAGCATAATATTTAGAATCACTTGACCGCTTGAGTTGAGAACTAAGGAAACATACAATAATCATATTTTCCATTTCAGCAGCTTGCAGAGTTCCCACTCGCACCTATAACCATATAGTTTATATACTCTCCTCCCCAATGCACTCCCACTCAGAAGGGTATCAACAGCATAGCATGAAACTCTCTCTCTCTCTTTCTCTCTCTCTCTCTCTCTCTCTCTCTCTGTCTCTCTCTCTCTCTCTCTGTTTGAGCATGCAGTATTTTAAAGGCTGTCTTCTGTCTTTTCTTTTCCCCTAGGGCTTTTTCTGCACTTTCAGTTTTACATCCATCTTTCAGTACAGTATAGGTGAAGCTTAAGGATGTTTCAGTGCAGCACATGCATGAGGCTAATCTGCCACGTCTTGTCCTGATATTAAATTATGTCCCAATAAAGCAGCACGGCTGTTCTGCCAGGCCTGGCCATGCTGAAAGCCCTAAGCCAGGGAATATTGTGCAAAACAATAGGATTTAGGGCATGATGATGTGCCTGCAACAAGCTGGCATGGTATGGGGAAAGAGGGGAGGATCTGCTGAAAGAGCAACAAAGGCACTGTGAGCCATCCTGGCCTGCCATTTCCATCCCATCACACACACATACACACACACACCATCCCTGGGCTCAAAATCTGCACATCAAGCTGTCTGTAAATAAATGGGCCAAATCTTTGCTGACTTGCTATATCAGTGCTCATAAACAGGTCAGTGTTTGAAGAACAGGAACCCAGCAGACTCCTAAGTTTAAACTTGTAATATTTATAACAGCAGCTAAAAATAACAGCCTGATATTGCTCTAAGAAAAATCTTTGCATTTTTACCACCATTAACAGCAGAGCAGCCCTTTTGTATGAAGGAGAAACTGTGTGTTGCTGTTTACATTTCATCAGTCACTGGCTGGTGATATGAGTCGTGGTGGCAGTAACTATAGGTGTGAAGGCAGAATGAATGGCGCCCTTCACGAAGGAGTAATTGCCATGTGATTACAGCCCAACAAATCCGGCTGCAGCAAAGCCCCCTTTCATTTCCCCTGGCTGGCTGAACAATGCAGCGCAGAGAGACCCCGGTGTGAACCCATCTTCTCATATCTGATCAAAGGAAACATGCCAGTATGGACCCTGGAAAAAAAAAAGCACAGCCACCAGACCAAGAGGATTTGAATTAAAAAAATAAATAAATAAATAAATTAAAAAAGGGGGGGGGGGGGCAATTTATAATCACCTTAAAAGATCACTTTCATGAGTGCTTTCTCTTTCTTCACTTCCTTTTGCTGCATTCTCTTCTTCTTCTTCTTTTTTTAAATTTTTTTTTATTTTTTTTTACCACATCAGGTAGCTCTGTATGGCTAAGCAGAAAGCCTTTGACTAAAGACACAGTGCATTCACAATCACACATAGAAAAGCTGCATGCGCTGCCCTGCCTGCAAATGCTGCATCATGGGAATTGGCCTTCACCTCGAAAACAAACAGTAGCCTGGCTCGAGGTTGGCTCGATCCTTTCTTTTGTCTTTCTGGATGACTGCAGAGAGCTGCTGAACTCACGCCCCAGCAGCCTACGAAGTGCATGAGGTGGAGATTGAGATGCTCAAACCCAGATCAAACATTCATCAGAGAATCTGAAGATGAACCAATTGTCTTCTGCTGCAAATAAGAGGTTTCTTTTCACTGACAATAAGAGCATAAGTTGAGAACTGTTGAGTTGGGATATGATTACTGCAGCGTTCAGCTGAGTGTTTGGTTAGAAATGTATACTCAGGGGTGGGCAAATCAGCAGCCGAGGCACTTAGGACAAGCAGATTTCATGTCCGGGCTATTGTTTGTTTTATTCACAGCTGAAAGGGATAAGTAAGTTCAACAACACCGAAAGCTGCCATGTTACTCTCCTGCTTACTACATGCAGTCACACTGAAGTTAAACATATTGAGAGAAAATAAAGACGCTAGCCATAATCATATATTGAACAATTACTTGCTGAATTTTTGTCAAGGGTGAAAACATGGTGTCCTATATTAGAAACTTTGACAGAAGAGGATATTAATCAGCAACTCATTCTTTACTCATAGTCCATATTAATGCACTTAACTAGCAAACTAGATTTCCATACTTCATTACTGTACATTACATTACATTGGGTGCGTCTCAATCAGCTCCCTAGTTCAGTAGTCAGGGCATTGATCAAGCAGTCGTCCATTTTAAGGAAGCTAAAAAATGTATATGACATATACTGTCAGAAAGATGTTGGTCCTTCGTGTTGTTGAGAAATGCCGGTGGTGATGTTTTACAGCGCGGGTACATAGTCATGTCTCTGGAAATTGAGTCATCAGTGTCCCAGTGTGTAGTGAGCCAGGGTCCTTACCAGTGTCCGAACTCGTGTACAGGATATTCTGATTCACAACCTAGGGAGCTAATTGAGACGCACCCATTAGCTCACACTTTTTAGCCTAGTCAGTTTCCAGGCAACCAAAACATGGGACTGGGCAGCACACTAGAGCTTTAACTTGTCCAGTGGGCTAGCTAATAATTTTAAAATTTGTCCACCTCTGATACTATATACAGTATTTATAATAATGCAGCACCTACTAGGAAATTCATAGTCTTGCATATTCTAAGGCAAAGGTGCAGGTTGAGACTTTCTCCCTCAGGTTGGCGGTGTGTGTCAGTAGGACGTAAACCCCATCTGTGTAACCCGACAGCACCAGAGCACACCTGTGAGCCATTTCTCTTCAAACATCTGAAGGCTCAGATATCCTTCAGCCTTCAAAGACCCATAAATGAGACATCGACAGACTAATCACACTCAACTCTAGCCAGAGTGTCCATTTACAAGAGCCAAAAAAATGCCCAAAGGAACTCTGCACCTCTGAAAGATGACTTACTGCAGTGTATTTAGTTTTAGAACGGTGATGTGGACAGTCATTTTAGTTTGGGTATGAGGAACTGTCGGCAGTGTTTTCATAGTCTTAATGTTTCCTTGTAATCACCACATGACTACAGTATAAATGTGTGGTCATGACCTTGAAATGTGGGGATTTTCCTGCGCCCACAAATGGAAGACTTTAAACGGTAAGCGTTGGCTCATGTCAGCTGCGGAGCCTGAAACAGCTTTTTAAAATCTGTACAGCAAAAAATGTAGCCAGGGTAGAATGAACAGGAACAATGATAAATTAACTGTGCTCAGCTTGACTCATATCAACACAATCATATCTTTGTGTTAATTCAAATTACCATTGGGGATTTCTATGTAAAACAAAGCACCAGGCAGTGCAGCTGTAATATTCCACACATTAGTGAAGCCAGTGAAGTCTACAAAACAAACTACAAATCACAACATTGCAGAAGATTGAACCCACAAAATTCTCTGCCCCACACAGCCCTGTCTGATTGACCTAGTTGTATGCTATGTATTACCTTTTGTACGGTTTAAGACAAGTCATCCTGTTCCTCTCCACAGGCATTTATCAACATGTCAGTAAGGGTTATGAGGCCAGGCTCCTGGGCTCCTATGGACCCAGATTACTCTTCCGTCTGGACACTGGAGAGCCAGGGTCTGAACCGACACGAAAACCTCACGCTGAAGGAAACAACACTATTGCTATTACGACTGCGACAAACATTTTGACTGATGGCTTTGAGACCAAAGCAATTAAGCAACAGCTGTCTTAAAATAACAAGAAAGTGTGAAGCACAATAAATAAGGCACAAACGAGCAGAGATGCTTAAAATAAAACTCAAGCAGGCTGACAAATAGCCAAAGAACAAAGAACCTCTCCTAATCAAAATTACAATCAAAGGACCTGTTGTTTGACTTTAAATTGCACGGCAAAAACGTTCACACATGAATTCCACAAATTCTACCAATTACACAACTTTTTACACAGCAATTAAGGATCCAACTAAGCGTATTTTGGGGGAAATCTAAAGGACCTCTTTTTTTAATTGATCTTTATAAGTCAGATTCCCACCTCATTAAGCAAGGTGTTTCAGGTATAACACATCTGAACCTCCATTTAAGAAAAACAATGACCAGAGTTTTGTGCCAAACAAACTTGAATAGTGTTTTGAATCACATTCCCTATATATCAATATCAACCACAATATCAAACATCCTGTTTCATTCATTCATTCATTCATTAATTCATCTTCAGTAACTGCTTTATGCGGTGGATTCCAGGAACACCGGCTGCAAGGCAGCCATACATTCACACCTTGGGGTAGAAATGTACGCATACATTGGGAGAACATGACAAATACACAGTACATATAATGTACAAGCCTCTGACAGAGTTATATGTTATATGTGGGGGGCATGGTGGCTTACTGATTAGCATGTTTGCCTGCATGTTCTCGCTGTGCTTCAGGGGTTTCCTCCGGGTACTCCGGTTTCCTCCCTCAGTCATGCATTGTAGACATGCATGCAAAGACATGCATTGTAGGCTGATTGCCATTTCCAAATTGTCCGTAGTGAATGTGTGTGCGATTGTGCCATGCAATGGGTTTGCACCCCGTCCCTGGGATAGACTCCAGGCTCCCCTGCGACCCTGTGTAGGATAAGCGGTATGGAAAATGGATGGATGGATGTTTTCTACATTGAAAAACATTCAGTGAACAGGCTAAACTAAACTAAAAAGTCATTATTTCGTGTGACAACCCTTTGTCTTTAAAAAATGAATCAGTACATTTCAGAATTCAGGTACATTTTGTGCAAGGAAACTGTTTGGAATGTTTTATTAAGCATCTTGGAGAATCTGCCACAGCTCTTCTGGGGACTTCGACGGTTGCACTTGCTTCGGTTTTGCAGCTGATCCCTGACAGCCAGTATTCTTTTCTTTTTTTTGGTTGAAACATTTTCGATTTCTATTTTCTGTAACATTTCATTTTTGTTGGAAAAGTACTGCACAAAATATTTATGCACAAGTCACAAAATAAACATCAGTATTTAAAAAGTAGTGCACATACTGATTTACTGTATTATACCGTTATATATTTCTTACATAAATTCTTTTAACCATTAAAGTCATCTCAAGTCTAGTGGAGACCTTCATTCCTCACTCTTGTAACTACAACACTTTCCTCTTCCTTTCACTGTAGTTCTATTAAATAATTCATTACTGAATAAACTCTTCTAAGATGAATAACAGTATAATAACTATACTGTTATTCCATTTGACATTTTCTTTGAAATGTGATGTTTGAGTTATGTTACAATGTTATCTTAAAATTTGTGGTTTTAAATATGCTCCCACATTCATGTGCAAGACATTTAGCCTGCATTTACAATATTCAGAGACAGAATTAAATCTTTAAGTATCTGTTTAGTGTAAACACAGCTGAGACAGACTAAAACAGACTGTGGCATATATTTGAATGCAAATAGGCTGCATAATGACATGTAAAACATTATCAGTGTAATTATTTTTTAAATAGTTTGTATTCAGATCTATGATTTATATACTACTGACACTAACACTAATACTAATAACAGTAATTGTTTAATCATTATTATTATTATTATTATTATTATTGTTGTTATTATTATTATGTGCATATACTTTTCACCATGTGGACTATTTGTCCACTAAATACTAAGAACTGACTTCTACTTTTCTCTTCTGTCTTTTGTTTCAGTTATACATCACCCCCTGCAATACCTGCAGCTAACTTCTCTTTAACTGCTTAAGTAAAATAGCTCCACTTGATCCTACAGATCACAGTAACATGGTGTGTTCAATGGCTCCTGCAGTAACTACTGTAAACATGCAGCATGTTCACAGATAGGTGTGATGAGGGTCAGAAGGTGAGGGGCTCCATGACCTGCATACTGTCTTCAAACTCAAAGCAGTGAATCTAATCTAATCCGTCAAACCGCTGCGTCAGACTTTTAACATCCAACAAACTGGCACCCAACAACGCAGCTATGTTTTAATCATATCTCACTGATGTGTCTGGGGGAGTCAGGACCCCCAAATCAACGTTTCTTGTTCAATTTCTGTTTCTAGAAATGAAATTTAATGACAACCAGCGTAATATTGTCAACATCACTGTTAACAGTGCTACTAGGTCATATGGTGGCAATTAATTAAAGGAGTCAATTTAAGGAAGCTAAAGGCAAAGGAAACTTGTCCTCACACTCGAAACTTTTGAACCAAAAAGAAGGAATGTGATCTTGTGAAGCATCTTGAACTGGTTCACCTCCTACAGCTTCAGAAGGACTTGGCTTACACAGATGATGAAGAACTATAGCCAACAAACTTGGTTCTATACCAGAATGTTTCCAACCTGTATATCTGTCTACTTTCTTTCTATAAATCTTTCTGTCTGTCTGTATGAAAAGAAACGATGTGCTTTAAACATCTTTAGATGTGGGGACAGGATTCACCCCCTAAAGCTTCAGAAGCAGTTCTCACAGTTTATACTGGACTTTTGTCTAAAACTTTCTGGAAGAAAAAAACTTACAGACACATCAATGCCATACTGAGTATCAGTATCTGGGCTGATACTTGCCTGAAACACTGGATGGCTATGAAATTGGCTTTGATATATTTCGCAATCTGATATACTGAGCTGTTTTATGAAGGGAAGAGGTGTGGTGGTGACTGACACAATAAAGATCATACATGTGAATATAGGGCATTAATTATCTCAGTGCCATTTCCATTGTACCTGTAATATTTCACATAACTAGGCAACCGTAGCTCAAGGAGACTCGGATCAGTTTCTGTTATCAGCATCAGATATCAGATACTTACAGCTCTCATATCAGTATTTTACTGAAAATGGGATGATAACATGGCTGGAAATTCTATTGAATTTAGATATCTATCTATCTATCTATCTATCTATCTATCTATCTATCTATCTATCTATCTATCTATCTGTCTGTCTGTCTGTCTATCTATCTATCTACCAATTTATCTGTCCACTTTTAAAAATCTTCTGTCTGTAAACTTGTGTACAGCTAAAGATCCTTTATGCTGATACATCAGATTTCCAGCTTTATCTATCTATCTATCTATCTATCTATCTATCTATCTATCTATCTATCTATCTATCTATAATTATCTTTATTAAAATGTTATATGTGTTACATATCTTGAAAAGTGTTTATAAACTTGTATACAATTTTTCACAGCTGCAGAATCCTTTAGCTGATACACTGGGATATCTATCTATCTATCTATCTATCTATCTATCTATCTATCTATCTATCTATCTATCTATTTATATATCTATCTGTCTGTCTGTCTGTCTGTCTGTCTGTCTGTCTCTACTCTTTCACACCAGCCTTTGTGTACTACACCAGTGTTTGTCTAACTTCTTCATATGATGTGACACAGAAAAGAGACAGGGAACATGAGAGGGAAAGACAGATGTGTGTAATGTTCATTTAAAGCGTGTGATATCTTTCTCTCCGCCAGGGGGAGTGTGTCTAATCAATTACAGCTCCCATCCCGAACTGACACCAAAAATCAACACTTTACAATAATATATCCGATCATTATACAAAACGGGTGGCCAAAACGTCTCCGTGGCCATATTTCACAGTTATATCTATGTTGTACACGTCGTACACGTATAATGCATTACTCATTAATGCATTATAACAGTGAACAGCTCAATAGTGCAGGACAGCAAGAGCATTTTTCAGCATCGGAGTAGTTCCTCCTGCTGCAAACAGCTCATATGTGTGTATCGAAACCACAACTAAAAGTTGACTGTGTCTTCATTCTGAGGGATCTTCCTGATCTTCCTGAAAATCTCGGTGCTCTCACTTCAGTGCAAGACAGTCCTGATCGTTAAGCATGAGCCGTGTTTTTAGGCTGGATGAACAGATAGCTAATCGGATTAACAGATCAGATCAACATGAAGCATGCTTTTAACTAATAGGCCTATAGGTTATAACAGGAGGCGTGATTTGCTCTAAAAAGCTCGGATTAATCACCAGGTGCCTGAACGCAGGACATTACAACCTGTCAATACTTTTGATTGACGCACCAACCATGTGGCGTGTAACATTTAACTTCATATGACACGCAGGCTACGAATTCATTTCTGAAACATGATGGCTTTAAAATAATCAAGCCGCTGCGCGTGCCAGTGACTGGGATCCACTTTGATCTCGTGGACTGTTTTGCTTTCAAGATGATCGTCTCATTTTAACTCCGGTGCCTAAGCAGCAATTTGGTTTAACCAGCTTTGATCGCAGTGTCTCTTAAACATCTAAACTAAAAGGCAAACACAAGGAACAGAGGAAGATCCGAGAGAGAAAAGCAGCACTGCGCGGAGATCGGACACTACAGGCACGTACCCAGAACAAGACTGTTCATCGCAAATGTTAAAGAATAATTCATTATTAAATAAATAAATAAAATCCAACCATCTACATAAAGTGCACTAATAATGCCAATGCCTGAGGGATTTCTTCTCACTGAGATCCAAAGAGGAAAGCCCGTGCATGGACAGAGACCTACAGTACAGATTCACATAAATCCTCCAAATGATCCGTAGGAGATCAATTATCCCGTTTCCTTACCTTCGTATACAGGGGCCATCGGTGCAAGGGTTTCTGCTATTCATGGCAAAAATGGGAAGAGATGCTTCAGTTCAGAACTCAGGAAAAAATCTGCCATCTTGAGCCGCTGACAGAAAGAATCGCCGTCTCCCACATTACTGAGCCAGTTCATCGGGGGAGAGAACAGAAGAGAGAGCGAGAGAGAGAGAGAGAGAGAGAGAGAGAGAGAGAGAGAAGGAATCACATCCACAACTGCAACTGTAATAGCCGGATTTCTAAAGAACGATCCCTTGCAACTTCGCCTACACGGATCAGAGCAGTTGTTTGGCTCCGAGACTGAGCTGGATTGCAGGTTGGGGCTTCAGTGTGCACTGGGCATGTCTGCGGAGTGCCTGCAAAAGTTGCAATGGTGAAAGAAGCGGAGCGAAACGAGTTGAGCCGAGCCTGAGAGCTAATCAAACACCTATGCAATCGATCAGCGGGCCTCCCACCTCCACAAGCAGCTTTACACATGTTGCATGTATATATATTTTTTATTTATTTACAAATGCTAAATGTAGTCATGTTTATTAACCCCTTATCCATGAATGCTATATACTCAGTTATTTATTTTAAAGCATATTATTCAGTACTGTAGTGTACTGTTACTATAAAAAGAATAAAACACCACGCTGCTTATTGGAAAAGAAGAAGAAGAACAGGTTGATTATTTTCCTCGAACAGCATGTCTTCCTATATTATTCCTTTTATACAGCAATCTGCCAACTATTAACAATTTTATAACAATATCTATTGATCTGTGATCCCTTCTGCTCTCCGGACCTCCCTGTTAATATGTCCAGCTTCTTTCTATCTATCTATCTATCTATCTATCTATCTATCTATCTATCTATCTATCTATCTGTCTGTCTGTCTGTCTGTCTGTCTGTCTGTCTGTCTGTCTGTCTGTCTGTCTGTCTGTCTGTCTGTCTGTCTATGCCTGCCTGCCTGCCTGCCTGCTTTAAATAGCTTGTGACTGTAAACTTGTTTGTGTCTGTAACCTTGTACACATTTCTGTCTGTCTATCTATCTAAAATGATCTCTATTAAACTTTGTTATATGCATTATATATATCTTGAAAAGCATTCATAAACGTGTATGCAGTTGTTTAAGACGGACCTGCCTAATCCAACCTGATGCCCTGTTTCTGGTTGGAGTTCTCATCACTTGGAAAACACTTCATTGACAGCCTAAAGATACACTTAGAAACTATGAATATGGCTTTGGACTGCAATTGATACGAACAGTTTTGCTATGATGGCTTAAGATTACAATTGCCATGATAGCTTTAGGACTGCAATTGCCACAAACAGTTTTGCACTCAAGTGTGTTTCCATTTTCCATTTTTCACAAAATGGAAGAAAAAAAAAAGTGTTTCCATCACTTTTTCCATTTTGTGTTTTATCCATAATGTATTTCCATTATCAGTGTTAGATTATGTGGAGATTCTGCCATACACGTTCCTGTGAATGAGTTGGTACTACTGTATAGAAACAATAACATATTAGAATGGGAGCATATATAAATCTGTCATTTATGTGAATTACAGCCGACACGACGGTCAGAGTTGCGGTTATAGAAAATTAATCAACACTTTCTGACCAATCAGGTATAATATGAATTATTGTGTCATTACATGTATAAAGATAAAGGTACAGGAAAAGATTCTTCAGAGAATTTCCTCCTTCTTTTTCTTCCTTCTTAGAATTGATGGATTTAAAAAAAAATTGATCCATTTTTGTGTTTCCATTATAAAGAACTGAAAATACTTTTTTAATATATGAATTGAAATAAGATCAAGAAACGTGTGTTACTTTGTTAGGTTTCATTAACTTGTAATCAGAAATGGTGGATCGTGCTTCCAAAAAGTCCAGAGTAGCTGAAGGCTAGACAGAACCATAGAAAACAAACAAGCAAAAAATAAAAAAAAAATTTTTTAAAATTCAGGAGAATAAAATTGTTAATGCTTTAGAACATTAATTCTCAAATTAATTTTTTTCCCATTCCCTACTGTCCACACACGGTCCAAGCAATCAGCTCATCAAGCTCTTCACGAGTTGGATCAGACGTGTTGGGAGTAACTTCTGTGTAGGTCTGGAGTTTAGAGACAAACTGTATTTGGAACCCTGAAAGCCTTCAGTAAAGAGGCTTTCTGTAAAGCAATACCTTTATTTACCATGCAGAATCAAATATTTTGTTTACAAATGAAAGTCCATCAACTGAACAGTCCTATCCTGAATCCGCCTGTGCCACTCTCTGATCCATACAACCTCCCATGAAGTAATTACATGCTCTGTTGGATGATTCTGGTTTCTATTAGTCACGTCTGGATCAGAAGCGCCAATGACGCCGCTGGATTTTCACAGAATGACCGAGAGCGGAATCAGATTACATACAACTCATACAGATGTGCATCATCTCTCATTTATTCCCCCTCACTACAAACACCCGCGGTTTGTTTAATTACAGCTCTATCTGCTAAGAATGTGTGAATGAAGAGCAACAATGCCGTCCTGTAGCCTCTAGTGCAAAATATCTCTGATAAACTGGAGAAATGAAAAAAGACAAGACATATGGGAACAACTATAACTACAACTAACTTCTTTACTGTCTAAAGGAAGGAAGAAACAACAACAACAAAAAAGTCTACTAGTACACTATCTGAGAAATTTTGAATTCAATAATCTCAAAATTAAATGAGAAATTTACCAAAAGTAGAGATTAGTATTTTGACAATAAAGGTTTCAAATAAATAAATAAATGGTAAACTGAACAACAGTGGTAGTAGTTACAATAATAATAATAATAATAAGAAGAAGAAGAAGAAGAAGAGGAAGAAGAAGAAGAAGAAAATAAGAAAAATAAGTATAATAAGTTAAAATAGTTTTATTGTTGCTATTATTGTTGCTTTTATTATTGTTGTTGTTGTTGTTGGGCATGGTGGTTTTGTGTGTGTGTGTGTGTGTGTGTGTGTGTGTGTGTGTGTTTGGAGCTTGTTCTTCTGGGTTTCCTCCGGGTACTCTGGTTTCCTCCCCCAGTCCAAAGAAATGTGTTGTAGGCTGATTGTCATTTCCAAAGCGTGTGTGTGTGTGTGTGTGTGTGTGTGTGTGTGTGTGTGTGTGTGTGTGTGTGTGCCCTGCCATGGGTTGGCGCCCAGTTCCAGGATGTCCCCCACCTTGTGCCCTGAGCCCCCTGGGATAGGCTCCAGGCTTCTTGAAACCTGGTATAGGATGGATTATTGTTGTTGTTGTTGTTGTTGTCAACTATTTGTCTAATTCCACATTATTTGTAACTTAAAAATCTAAAAAACTAAAATAAAAACTAATAAAAACTAAAAATCTTATCCAAATTTCATTATATATCTTAATAGCCTACTGCTTACTTTACATGCGCTGACAGAAACAGCGCTTTTTTTCATGGGTAATGTAGTTTTACTCCAGTAAAAACTACATTACCCAGGAGCACGTCGTCAACAAACACTACTGCGCACTAGTAAACACAGAGGTAAGCTTTCTACAACGTCCGTCCTTCATAAACTATTGCCATTTATCTTTATGTAGGCTAACAATTTCTAAAGTAATCCCCTTAACTCTACCAGTCAGAAATACTGATTACTCAACCGTAAGGATTATCGCTTCCGGTAGTCTCGTCAGACCGCAAAATGCATGCGGGCGTGTCAGATTTGGGAAGTTTAATTTTAATGGGGATTTGTTTTTAAACAAAAAATAAATATCTGCTTCAAAACCAGAAGACTTTACGTGCAGTATATAGACGCTACAAGCTCCATAACAGAGGTCTATAGGAGACTATTATTTTAGGCTGAATCCCAAATTCGATACCCCGCAGGGTGTAGACAGGTATACTCACACCCTGCATAGTGAGTGCACTATTTTTATGGAGGAAACTAATGTTTTGTGGGATTCAGCACTGAGGTGCTCTATACTGCTGTTCTCCTCAGTGTGTAGACTGGACCTGATTACTGCAGCTCTGATTTCTCTGCAGGAATGAAAGTGACATGTTTATAAATAACTATACGTTTCTTTAGTAAACTATGCATTTGTGTTTAACCGAAATGTAGCTAGTTTTTGTCTTTGTTTGCGACTTCGTTTGGATTCAACAAATAAAATAACTGCTATGAAATTGGATTATACAAATCGCAGTCCGCTGGGTGTAATTTCACTGGTGCACCATGAAATTATATCCAGACATGTTGCAGATGTCAGAAGTGCTGAAACAACAACATTATTACAAGCCTCGTCTTTTCATAGTATTGGTTCTGCCAATACTTAAATGCTTAAACAGTGAATGGGACATGTAACATGGCGGCTGTGTGACCTACAGTCTTTGATTGAAAAAGCGCCAATCACTCTTGCTAGTAAAGACATAGCGAGATTAAATCCGGGCCTATCAGAGTTTTTACACTGACGCATGCGCAGATAGTGTTATGATTTATCAATAGGATTTATTGTGGGTTAGCTACATTAATGTGAAATCAGACCTGAATATTCTGGGGGGGAAAGTCTATTTAAAACTTTTTTTTATGCCTTTGGGGGGCACGGAGGCTCAGTGGTTAGCACGTTTGCCTCGGATGGATGGATGTAATAGAATAGACTTTTAGCTAAACTTCAGGGGAACTAGCTAGAGAGCTAAACCCTAAATGACTTCCACTCCCCCATATAGTTCACTAAGTGAAGTGTGGAAGTATGTAGCGAGCGTCAGGTTTTTTTGGGGGTATTTGGTCTGACGAACACCCTTATTATAATGGAGAAAAGTGCATGCCCAGTAGCTAAAGTAAACTGAAATATATGACCACAAAATTTTTGTCAGGCTTCAAAACTTATTTCAGTCCCGTGACTGAAATGCCAAATCAGAGTTTTATGGGGCTCTCCTTAGTTTTTATACCTAGCTTGTGGCTGCACTCAGTGGCCAATTTATCAGGTATCATTACCGGTCAAAGTTCTGGACACACTAGATTGAATATACTGATTGGCATTTCCAAATTGTCTGCAGGGGTGTGTGAGTGTGTGTGCAGTTGTGCCCTAAGATGGGTTGGCAGCCCGTCCAAGATGTCCCCCACCCTGTGCCCAAGTTCCCTGGGATAGTCTCCAGGCTCCCGTGCAATCCTGTGTAGGATAGGCAGCATGGAAAATGGATGGATGGATGGAATGGTGTTAAAGACATTTATAAAGATAAATATTTGTTTCTATGACAAAAAATATAGTTTATGCCCATGCAAAAATTTATTTCTGAATCTAACTGTATTTTTAATATGTAGTTTATACTTAGAATTAAACTGTTTTCCGAAACAAGTAGCTTTCATTTAGATCTTGGGGAAAACAGTGAGGAGCTCAGCTCATATGGGAAGAAAAGTCTCCTGGGTGAAGCTCTCTCATGAAGTTGGTTGAGAAGATGTCAAGAGTGTGCAAAGCTTCATTGGGAATACTGTGATTTTTAAATGTACAATAGGTTGGGTTTCTTTGACACTTTTCTTGGTCATGGCATATTTCCAAAGATGTTACTTCCTAGTGTTAATGTTTTCATTATTATTCTAAAATGAAGAAAACGCTTCTATGAACAGACTTATGACTGGTAGTGTAGGTCACTTTGTAATTACAGTTATGACTGCAGTCTATCTGTTGCTTTGCTTAATATTCTTAAATAATTTTCTGTGCACAATTTGTTAATCTGGTAGTCTTCTACAGTAACCCTTCATCAGTGTCTGGGTCAGTTCTAATCACAGCACTACTGTTCGCTATTTGGGTGGTGGGTTGTTTCTTAACCCAACTATGACACTAAGGTGATTAAAAACTCCAGCAACACTGATGAAGATGAAAATGATGTATGCTATGGCCGTCACAGTCACCAGATCTCAAACGAAATGAACACCTATGGGAGATTTTGGACTGACATGTTAGATGGGACTGTCCACCACCACCATCATCAAAACACCAAATAAGGGAATATCTTTTGGATGAATGGTGTTCATCCTTCCAGTACAGCTCCAGAGACTTGTATAATCTGTGCCAAGGAGCACTGGTCAGCTGTTCTGGCAGCTTGTGGTGGCCCAACATTTTGCTAAGACAGTGGGCAGTGGTAGCTCAGTGGTAAAGATGTTGGGCTACTGATCAGAAGGTCATGAGTTCAAATCCCAGCACCACCAAGCTGCTACTGTTGTGCCCTCAAGCAAGGCCCTTAATGCTCAGATGTATAAATGTAAGTCTCCCTGGATAAGGGCGTCTGCCAAATGCTGTAAATGTAAGACACTTTATGTTGTTTTTTCCTTTAATTAGTCTCTCATCTGTATGTATCGGTAATTGTATGCCTACATCCGGGCTGTGTGTCTAGTAAACCAATCCAGATGTGTCATGATAAAATATTGTGCTATTATTTAAACAGACATCATCCAGATGTTTCTTTGAAGTGGCTTTTGTTTAATAATTCTTTACTGTGCAATACCATCCTTTAGCTTGCTGTGAAGAATTTAATTAAACCATAAAACTACACTTTTAACTCCACTCTTAAAATACTGCTTCTTGAGATTGTTGGGTTCTGCATAAAGCCATATAAACTTTAAGCCTCCAGAATGAAGATTGAAATCAGATGGAACTACTGCATGATGGTACTTTAAGGGTTCTAGTTAGTTCTCCTAACACTAAGCACTGCACCCTCATGAGAATGTGGGTTCTCACAGGAGAACATTTTTATAACTTGCAATGGCCAGGTGCTACTAGATACAGATATCAAGTAAAAATGAAAAACCCACCCAACAGCATAGGTCGGTGTCTCAGGAGGATAGGAAAAAGCTGGAAAAGTGCCAGGAACCATAATTTACTTATGCAGCTGGGTAAACACAACTCTCCCCCTCAGTAATTTTATATACTGTATGATCCTGATGGGGGTTGAATATGTTCTTTGTACTGAGGCATGTGTTCATGCAGGTTTAGTATAATGATACTTTATCATTTTATTTCCTTCATCATATGTTTATTTATGGATGTGTTGCTGAACTTGTTTAAATGCACAACAATCTCACAACGTAATGTCCCTGTTTCACATGCATTTTAATGGACAGAAGCACTAAGCATGAGTCTTTACACTTTGAATGGAATTCTTTGTGCCATGACTTGCATTTTCCTCTTATTAATCATTAACTGTTTTATTTAAACCCTAGAAAAGTAAATGAAGGGTTGTAGCTAAAGCCAAAACACTGATCAGGGCTGTTTAGTACTGTCCAGTTTGTGCAGTTTGTGCTTCATGTGGGTAAGTCCAAAGCAGTTCATACCTGCTGTTTTCTTTGAAATCAGACATTTTAAAGAACATTGTAGTGTATTTTGGTTAATATTTGGTTATTACTGCAAGTTGTTAGTGGGTTGTATATGTAACATCTGACGGTATCAAACTGATTTCAGGTTAATTATCTATATGTATATGTGCACATACATGAATTCCTTTTCATGGCTGATGTATATTTATAATGGGTCACAACACACGTTGATTAGATATATAGATATATTTCACGCCATTCGAGCTAATTCCGTATATAAATTGAAGAATACATTTAAATGTGTTAAACATCTTTTCATTCGTTACATAAATTGTAACTGGTGGAGAATATTTTTAAACGTTGCAGATTCACCCGATTTACTACATATTCTGGTAGATAATGCGGGCACGCTTTAAAACTCGTCTCCTTTAAAAAGGTGCTTCGAATCCAAGCGTGCGCTTCTGTTTCGTTTCATGTTAAAAGTTGATCCATTACATTATTCTGGTGGAAAAGAATAATGATTGCTTCGTTACATATATCAACCTGTTTATGTATTTGTTTATGTATTTGGCCACAGAAATGCTGACAATGTTTGGAGCTGAGCCAAGTGGATTCTCCTTGTCCATCTGCCTTTTCCTGCTCTTCGTGGTTCTTTTGTACTGGTGAGTTAAGTTACACACATAGTTACAGTAAAACAAAATCAGGTAGAATTGTAACTCATTTAGAGTTTAATTACAAATAACTCCATCAGAGAGTCACCTGGTGTTTCATTCATAGGTAGCAGGTCTCTAAAGGCTCTAAAGACTTGTATATCTTCAGTAGAGATGATGAGGAAAAATACCATTTCTAACATACAGCAATTATGAAGTTTAGGTCTTAAGGTATATGTTATATGATAAGTTATTATATTATAAGTTTAAAGTTTTATACTTGATTAGACCTTTTTTTCTAGAAGGTTTAGACAGAAATGCCTGAGATGCGCTGGATGTGTCCAACCATCACCATGTTGGATTGGGAGGAGCAACAATTAATGGAGTAATAGACATTAGGATAATGGTGTATATGACATTGTAGTGGTTTGGAGGTGTCCTATATCTTATATATTTCTAAAAACAGTCTTAAATGAATGGTCTTTGAGTCTGGACACTATTTATGAAGGGGTGAAGGTTACACAGATACACGGGTGATGCAGTGGGAAATGATTTCAGTCAAGTTCTAGTGCTGTCCAATAAGCCATGCATTTATTTTAGCCATAATTTCAGCTTCAGTAATGAGCTGTACTATGGCTTGTAATACTCTGCCATATGGTAAAACTGACCAGCAGGCTCTCCAGTAAGTGAGAGCTTCCCACTGTGTGGTTTTTTTTTTGTATGACGGCCCATTTGTGCCAAAGGTATTAAAGTAATTGTAAGATTCATAAACAAGTAATTACGTACTGGAATAATATTATGGTTGCAAATACAAATAAAAGGAATAAAATGAGAAAAAAAATTCCCTACTCATAGTAGATTTTAAGACTTAATCCACTTCTTGCAATTGGATTTATTACATTTGGTCCATATTTGATGTTGCAACTAATTATTATAGACGCAATGGAATGGAATAATTTGAAATCAAGGTCTAATCATTTTAGTTTCATGCATGTTGTGACTAGTTTCAGCATGTTATACTGCTAGTTTCATGTTCATTTTACAGAAACGATCATGAGGGCAGCCTGTTGCTCTTCAGTGAGCATAATGTTTTTTTGAGGCTTTTAATAATTAACCACATGCCTAAAAGGCAACTGTTATTGCGTCAATTAGGTATTGTGGACTACGTCCTGGAAGTTAATATATACAGTGGGGGAAAAAAATATTTGATTCCCTGCTGATTTTATACGTTTGCCCACTGACAAAGAAATTATCAGTGTATGATTTTAATGGCAGGTGTATTTTAACAGTGAGAGACAGAATAACAACAAAAAAATCCAGAAAAACGCATTTCAAAAAAGTTATAAATTGATTTGCATTTTAATGAGGGGAAATAAGTATTTGACTCCTTCGACTTAGTACTTGGTGGCAAAACCCTTGTTGGCAATCACAGAGGTCAGACGTTTCTTGTAGTTGGCCACCAGGTTTGCACACATCTCAGGAGGGATTTTGTCCCACTCCTCTTTGCAGATCCTCTCCAAGTCATTAAGGTCTCGAGGCTGATGTTTGGCAACTCGAACCTTCAGCTCCCTCCAAAGATTTTCTACGGGATTAAGGTGTGGAGACTGGCTAGGCCACTCCAGGACCTTAACGTGCTTCTTCTTGAGCCACTCCTTTGTTGCCTTGGCTGTGTGTTTTGGGTCATTGTCATGCTGGAATACCCATCCACGACCCATTTTCAATGCCCTGGCTGAGGGAAGGAGGTTCTCACCCAAGATTTGACGGTACATGGCCCCGTCCATCGTCCCTTTGATGCGGTGCAGTTGTCCTGTCCCCTTAGCAGAAAAACACCCCAAAAGCATAATGTTCCCACCTCCATGTTTGACGGTGGGGATGGTGTTATGACTTGGGGTCATAGGCAGCATTCCTCCTCCTCCAAACACGGCGAGTTGAGTTGATGCCAAAGAGCTCGATTTTGGTCTCATCTGACCACAACACTTTCACCCAGTTCTCCTCTGAATCATTCAGGCAAACTTCAGACGGGCCTGTACATGTGCTTTCTTGAGCAGGGGGACCTTGCGGGTGCTGCAGGATTTCAGTCCTTCACGGCATAGTGTGTTACCAATTGTTTTCTTGGTGACTATGGTCCCAGCTGCCTTGAGATCATTAACAAGATCCTCCCGTGTAGTTCTGGGCTGATTCCTCACCGTTCTCATGATCAATGAACTCCACGAGGTGAGATCTTGCATGGAGCCCCAGACCGAGGGAGACTGACAGTTATTTTGTGTTTCTTCCATTTGCAAATAATCGCACCAACTGTTGTCACCTTCTCACCAAGCTGCTTGGCGATGGTCTTGTAGCCCATTCCAGCCTTGTGTAGGTCTACAATCTTGTCCCTGACATCCTTGGACAGCTCTTTGGTCTTGGCCATGGTGGAGAGTTTGGAATCTGATTGATTGATTGCTTCTGTGGACAGGTGTTTTTTATACAGGTAACGAGCTGAGATTAGGAGCACTCCCTTTAAAAGAGTGCTCCTAATCTCAGCTCGTTACCTGTGTAAAAGACACCTGGGAGCCAGAAATCTTGCTGATTGATAGGGGATCAAATACTTATTTCACTCATTAAAATGCAAATCAATTTGTAACTTTTTTGAAATGCGTTTTTCTGGATTTTTTTGTTGTTATTCTGTCTCTCACTGTTAAAATACACCTACCATTAAAACTATAGACTGATCATTTCTTTGTCAGTGGGCAAACGTACAAAATCAGCAGGGGATCAAATACTTTTTTCCCTCACTGTAATAATTATAATGGTTTGAAATAATTACAGCATTTGTTTTTTTTATCAGAGCTTTGAAAACTAATGCTTTCAGTTATAATTGAAGGAGATCACTAAACGTCTGTGTCAGAAACTTCTTACAGTTATGAGTTTTATGGTGTTCTTGGAGCTTACTCTTTTATATTATGTTTTAATGCAGTTCAGCTCTTTATTATGAGCTTCAGATGTTCCTGTTCCAGCTTTTTGCATCCCTGCACCCATTCGGTCATTCGGAACAAGTAAATTCCTGTCTGCTGGCAAAAGCACAGCTACAATTCACATTGGACTAAAGGAGGTTGGTTATGTAAAGGCTTGTTATGCTGTCATCTTACAAATGAAGATTTATATCAGTGGATGAAACTCTCCCACATGAGGACAACCATGACACTGAGGTTAAAAAAATAGAAAGGCTTTAGGATAGGCAGTGTCGATGGGCTTTTCTGGCACGCCTCCAGAGCAGAAATAAGCCACATTAGAGGATTAGTCTCTGGATTTGAAACTTTGTGGCACTGTAAAGTAGGAGTCTGATGTCACTGAAACTGTTCTTGTCAAACATGCCATGAACTTCTAAACTACAAACCACATGGGTTAATGTAATGGATGAAAATGTCCTGAGTGACAGAGGGGCTGGAACGGCTCCATCGCAGAGTGAAGAAACCGCAGGGTTCCTTCATGTCTGCACTGATCAAATGAGTTGATTTTACCGCTGATGTAGGTTGCTTTTGTGGTTCAGGATAGAAGCAGCACAGACAGGGCTTTTGTACGAGGCCGATCACCCTAATCATATGTGAATGTAATGTGTGTGAAACATGGCTGAGTCTCAACTGAACCATCTCCCCCTACTGGTTAGTAAAATGGTGTAGGTGTTGTAATTTCATGTCTCTGCAAATACAAACATCCTTCTTGTGTGTGTGTTTTCTTTTAATGCAGTTGTCACACTGGATCAGATAATAGAGCTTGTGCATTCTCAGGAGAAAAAAAAATTAATTAGACTTTTTCCTGTTGTTGGGGCAGCAGCTTCAAGGACGTATCTTTTACCTGTAGGGGGGGAAATAGTGTACCTTTAAAAAAAAATTATTTAAAGTACATAAAGGAAAAATCCACCCGAACAACCTGTATATACAAACAGCTTAATCTTCAATGGAATCCAAGATTTATTTTGCAATTATATTTCACCTTCTTTTAGCAACATGTTTTCACTTTAGTCAACAGTTTCCTGTATGACCCACAATGCCATACGACTACCTGCTGACAGTGGTGCCATAAGAAATGAGCCCTTGCTTCATTTCTGCTTAAACAGAGCAATGCAGCAGTACTTTAGTCCTCTAGTCTGTCCAGCTCTCTCACATCTTCATCTGTACATTCTGCTCAAACAGACACGATTCTAAACTTTCATGCTAATACATTTTCATGCCATGAATGCCATTGTGCTTATCATCTCTCAGATGGCTAACTATCTGAGCTGAGTCTCTGCCATAACTCATGGTTCAGTATAAACATATTTAATGTGTTTCAGGGTGCAGTTTCTCTTTAAGCACAGCTGTTCCACCTATAATTATCTTTTATAACAATGCTTTAAAGGTGAAACACATACACCTGCCTAGGTAAAAGATACATACTATACATAATAAAAGTACATAATTTGTACCTTTGAGGGAACCACAGCAGTGACAATGACAAGGAAATTAAGGAGATTAATGCTTTTTTTTCCCCTGGGAACTATGCATGATTGGAGGAACAGAACATAAATAAGAACATATGGGCTATTTGATTAAAAAAAAAGCTCAAATATAATCAACTCATCTGAAGCTCTGATATGATAAGATATAATTTAGTTGATTTGGCTCGGCTGAGGAATGTGCTTTAAAGCCAACTGGGCTAAATGCGGGTTAATATGAGGCAATCAGACAGCACTCATGCTGGAACTCTGTATAATCTTGGCTGTGTCGCTTCCTGTGTTGCTCGCTGGTTTTCAAGCTGCCGTGGTGTTATTATGAGGTTCGAAATAGAGCTTAGTTTTCTTGCAGTTAAGAACTACTTTCCCTGTGAAATGCGACAAATAGTTATAGGTTAATATGTGATTAGATTAACTGCAAAACAATACACGATTCCTTAATTTGTAACTGAGTTTGCAGTGATATGCTGGAGAGGATGACATATTGACACAGATCAGTTAATAAAATGTGAGAACATGACCCTGAGCCCATCTGTTTGTCTAATCAGTTGTTTCAACAACTCGGGATGCTACCAAAGGCCACAAACTCTCCTTTACTATATGTATCTGTCATTAATTTCCACCTTATCTCAGTATTTCTCATGTTCCTCAATCAGTTCCGGTTCAGTTACATTCCTCGAGTTGTTCACAATGCGCCCTGTCTCCTCAGATGAAATCTTTTATCTATTGTGTTTAGGAATGTCATACATTACGACATTATTCACATAGTGATGCTTGTAGACACCCAACCTGCAGCACTATAGTATTCACAGCCGTGTTAACTGAGTTTCACTGCCCTCCTGTGTGCTAACACGTGCTGCCACTGCACGCCAGGCCATGGTGATCGTATCAGTCTGTGGACAGCTGACTCTGCAGCCCAGCAGTTATGTGGCCAGATTGACTTTCTTTGTCATTGCAGCAGTTATTGCTTAATTGGGGCCTCTTGGACAGCACATCCATCACAGATGTTAATCATATCAAGGGCTCACACCTCCCTGAGAAACCTGCTACCCTCAGCCTTTTCCATGGCAATAGCCTGATAATAAAACTAATATTATAATCTACTCTAATTTCTCAGAGATCCACCCAGCATTGTAAATGAGCTCTTAGCTGGATGTGTCAGGTTGCTACTGCAGACAGCGCTGTTAATGGGGACCGGAGCGCCAGCATACAGCATAAAGCCCAGTTGTCTTCACACCTCCTGTGCTGCTGATGAGCTCAATTTGAGAAGGCTGTTGACTGAATCTCAGAATGCAAGATAGAAAATGCAGCAGGGAAAATCAGCACTGCTGGATGAACCCCTTTTACAAGACGTGTGTCATGATTTAAAGCCGATATGATCCTGTTCACCTTTGAGGACATTTTTACTTTATTTACTTTATTTTGATAAATTTTGATTTAAAAAAAAGGACAGCTAAGACAGGAAGAAGAAAAAAAAAATCAACAAAAAACATTTTAAAAAAAACAACCTTATTATATAACACACATGAAATACAGTCTAGGCTTTCTCAGAGTTTTTTTGTGATTGTTGCGGCCAAAAATGCTTGATATTGCTGGGTTTTTTTTTTCCTTCTTCAAAATTTGTGATGCAACTTGCGGAGTTTTTGTGCTTTTTTGTGGAAAACTACTTGAATTGGCGAAATTGCTTTTGCACGAAAATCTTTTGCACGGTCTTTCGCAGTGATGTTTGTTGGTAAATGAGAAGTTTTAGCTGTACTCATGTTCGATGCATGTGAATCGAAGAGGGCTTTGGCTGAATGTGCGTTGTGATGATGTCACATGACGCGTCGTGGCCCAAATCTGTGGAAAATCTTCGGTAATGTTGAAAAATTGCAAGCTCAGAATACTGCAGAGTTTCCTTGATTTTGCATTATTATCTGTGATCCCAAAATCCTGGAGGGATCCTGGAAATACGAAACACACAAAAATCACATAACACATTCCAGTCACATAATTGACTGGGAGTTTATTCTAGTCTTTTTTTTTGTGATGGTGCTTTGTGATTTCTGCACTAGAAGAGCAAAAAAAAAAAAAAGAAAAAGAAAAAGGATTTATTCTATTTGAGAATTTCACTCAATTTCCTGAGATTAAAAATCCATACACAGCTAAAATGTTAGAATGATAATACAGTGTCTGTTTGACTTTTTATCTAAAACCTTTACAGCTTGTTTAATCGCTCATCAGCCATTTGTTAGGAAAACGTGTACACCTGCACATTCATGTAATTATCTAATCAGCCAATCATGTGGCAGCAGCTCAAGGCACACAATCGTGTAAATACAGGTCAAGATCTTCAGTTATTCTTCATGTCAAACATCAGAATGGGGGAAAATGTGATCTCAGTGACTTTTTGAGTTTGAGTTTGAGTATTTCAGAAACTGCTGATATCCTGGGATTTTCACACACAACAGTCTCTAGAGTTTACACAGAAGGAAAAACATCCAGTGAACAGCAGTGCTGCAGGTGGAAACACATTGTTCATGAGAAAGGTCAGAGGAGGATGGTTAGATTGGTTTGAGCTGACAGCAAAGCTACAGTGACTCGAATAACCACTCTTCACATCTGTGGTGAGCAGAAAAGCAGGTCAGAATGCACCACATGTTGAACCCTGAAGTGGACGAGCTACAAGAGCAGAACACCACATTGGATTTTACTGCTGTCTAGAACAGGAAGTCTTGAGCCTACAGTGGGCACAGGTTCGCCGAAACCAAATTAAATTTCACGATATTCACAGCTTTCACAACATTCTGGAGTTTTCTGTCTTCAGTGGAAGTTCTGACAATGCCTAGATCTGACAATACCAAGAAAAATTTTTAACTGCCATACGTACCCATGTTCTCTACCTATGTATCTAACAATCTCTGCTGAGTCCCTGCAGAGGGATGGAAATAGCAAAATGTTATTGCTGTGGTTAGTCCCCAAGAGAGCAGGCCTGGGATTTGGAGAGGTGTGATGGAACTACAGGGACTTACAGTATATGCCTAACATAAACTGCAGGGATGTCGCAGTAGGGCCACTCACATGTCTGTTGCACCTCTATTTTTTGTTATTGTTATCTTACAGCATGCACCTGCACACTCAGTGTACTGTAACTGGAGAGAGAGCTCATAACAGAACATGTGATGATCCTCCATAAAAGATGCATTCTTTCTTAGTTTTGCATTCAAAAGTCACACATGCAGTATAAAGGATTGCTTTCAGGGTTTCTAGACATTTAGGACAGAACCATCATTCAACTCTGCGTTGTTGGAGCAGAAGCTCTACTTTATGAAATGTTGCTTAGATATGTGGCAAAGTGTATGTTTCCAAGTTTAATTATGGTGACTGCTGAATCCACTGAATAATGTCTAGGTGCCATGTTCATGTTTGGAAGAGGGATAGCATAGCATAATGTAATATTCTACCTCACTCTACCTCTACACATCAGATTCAATCATTTCTGGGTGGACATTGGTGTGTAAAAAGAGGGGAAAACACAGAAATCTGTAGATCTGTGGCCTTGTGGTATGTGGAGTTATCAGTATAATGCAAGTATACTAAACACTTTGTTATGTTCAAATGTTTATGATTAACCTTCCCACTACAGAGAGTGATGGTGCATTTCAAGTTTACTCCCTGTGTCTGTATGGGTTTCATCCAGGTACTCCAGTTTCCTCCCACCTCTGAAAAACATGCGAGGTGTACACGTGTGTGAGAGAGAGACACAGATAGACAGAGATGTATAAGATAATAATTATTCATCTTCTGTAAATGCTTTATCCTCTTCAGGGTAGAGATCCAGAGCCTACCACATGAACACTGGGTGTGAGGCAGGCACTATACACGCATGCATTTGCACGCTCATTCACACCTAGGGGTAATTTAGAGAAGCCAGTTCTTCAGCATGTTTTTGGACGGTGGAAAGAAAAGAGAGAACCTAGAGGAAACCCAGACAGGCACAGGGAGAACATGCACATAGTGCATTTCTTTCAAAACTACACAACACAAATGGAAAAAAGGTCAGTTGAGTCTTCTGAAAGCTGTAGTAGTGCTCATATTGACGTGCTTTCAGCAGTCACAGTCTTTTTGATGTCCAAATTGGCCTTGTCACAATCCACTCTCGTGCAGCGAAGCCCATACTGTGAAGTCGAGGGACAAAAAAAGCAGACCCAACTGTCCGACCGAAAAAAAAAATTGTATTCCATATAGAAGCGTTCTGCTATACAGATGGGGTGACAAATTAAAGGGAAAAAATGGTTGGACTGTTATGCTGTGGAGGGCATTTATTTTCTTGGCATGGACGGGTTCACTTGTCCCTTGAAAATCAATACAGTTGTTCTGACTGATCACCTTTATCCTATGATGAAACATTTCTATCCTGACGGACGTGTTCTCTTCCAGGATGACTCCGCCCCATTGCACGGGTTACATGGGATCACTGAATGGTCATATCCATATCATATCCATATCATGTCCATATCATATCCATATCATATCCTGTGGCTTTCATAGTCACCAGATCTCAACCTAATTGAACACTTATGAGAGATTTTGGAGTGACGTGTTTAGACGGCATTCTCCACCACCATAATCAAAATCACAGATTGAGGAAATATCTTCTGGAAGATTGCTGTTTTGTTCATCCCTCCAGAACAGTTCCAGAGATGCATTGGAGCTGTTCTGGTGGCTCATGATGGCCCAGCATCTTACTAAGAGATGCTTTATCTATTTTTTTTCCTTTACCTTTATCTTTATCTGTATCTATAACACAGAAATATGGGCCACGGGTGGGGGAGGCACTGTTTTTTATTTGATAATTAATGAAAAACGAATAGCAAAGAACAAGCAGTAACATTACTGAAAGCAGTAGTGTTGATTTTTTCCCCTATTTTGTTGTCTTCTCTGCTCTAACACACCTGATCCAACAAATCATTTAAGTACCCCGACTCCTAACATGGGTGTGTTAGATGAGGAAAAACATTCAGGACCACCAGGATGTGTTACGTATGTGTTAATTGATTTTTTAAATTGGGAAGGGGATTTAATAAGATTTAATAACATTATAAGTAAAATGTGTTATGTATTGAGTAATTATACATTTTTCAAAATTGTATTGATAATTAGTAGTCGATAGTGAGGATCTATTTGAAAAATTAATCATTTATCAATACCTAATACATTTTACTTACAGTATAATGTGCTTTCCTCATACTAAATGGAAATATTTGGTTAACACAAGTATGCTTTTAATTAACACACAGTGTTAAAGGTTGTCTTCTTTTACAGACTAACACCAATATTTACAATGAATACAATCCTCAATGCCATTAAATATGCGTCTTTTCTGGCTTGTTCTGGCATGAAATATAGAAATACAACTGCCAATCATTTTTATAGACCCTACCAGGAATGTATTCCACATCATACTCCTGGGGTGTGGGACGTGGGTGTGTTGCCACCCAGCTTTTTGCAGCATTGTTACTTCTGTACATATGGTGTGTGTTGCTCTGCGCGGCCGTTGTTTAATCAAGTCTAATATTAATGGCAGAGGGAGCACAGGCTTCGGCTCGCGGCGCTGGGGCCGTGAGCTTTCACATGCTGTGAATATGATTGATAATGTGATCATACAGAATGGCAGTAATGTGTAGCTACAAGCCTTCTTTAGGCTTCCAACGTGCACGGCTGCTCAGTGATGCTCTCATTTGCATTACTCACTCTAGGATTATGGGGCAGATTTGAGTGGGATGTTAAGCACTTCTCTCATTCGCTGAGATTATGCATGAACATGAATGTGGATGGTGATCAGGAATAGAGATTAGATACTATATCACATGGTTGATGTGATTTGCTAGTGTCTGTTTAGTCCTGTAATGTAGTGTACTATTAGATATTTCCTAAATTCAATCAGAAAACATGAAATGAAAGAAATATGGATGCACAATGAATAAAATTTTTTCAGTGATTTGTAATTAAATATAATCTGCTCTGGCTTTTATTGTTAAAAAATATCTATCTATCTATCTATCTATCTATCTATCTATCTATCTATCTATCTATCTATTTGTCTGTCTGTCTATCTATCTATTTATGTGACTGTCTGTCTGTCTGGATGTTTGTCTACATGTCTGTCTATGTATCTGTCTGTGTCTGTTTGTTTGTCTACTTGTGTTAATATTTAGCTTTTAAGTGATTGAGTCAACATGACTGAAGTGCTTTTAGAAATATTCTATATTTGAATGAATCTGGGTTTACAGCTTGTTTTGTGCTTATTTGAAATGATCAAATTTTTATAATAAAAGTGCAAAAAAGCTTTGTTTCTAGATCATATCAATAGTTGTAATTAAATGATTTGAATATCGTGCGGTATAATCGTGATTTTCAGCCCGACAATGTAGTGGATGTTTTGTGAGTTGCTTGTAACAGCAGATCTGAAACCTCTTGTAATCTCCCAGTTCTTTACTTCTCTTGATTGCTCTCTGCTGCTAGTCTTGTGGTTTCAGGTTTCTTGGTATGATGTTGGACTATGGTCCTTTCTCTCACACAGCTGATCGATTGAGAGAACAAACTGCTCCCTCCAATAAGCACATACATATTTTCAACCCATTACGTCATCGTGAGTGCCAAATCTCCAGGTACAGGCCAACAACCAGCACGGTCATTCCTCTGGTAGCTCACAAGCAACAAACAACAAACTGAGAAAGCTCCAGGTGGCAGTTCTCTGTGGAGTGTGTGCACTGTATGTGTGAGTCTTTATGAAGGGGAAAGTCCCTCTGTAGAGCATGAGTATGAACAGGTATGAACAGGAATATGTATAGATAAATTGCCAAGAATCTGTATGCTTTTATTCACACGTGTTTGTGTGCATGTGATTTCTTGGTTGTACTAAAATCTGTCAGACTAATCCTGTATGAATCAGTGCGCTATCATTGATTTCCATTTTTATTAGGCACTTAACAATAGAAAAGACCTCAAACATGTCGCAGATGATAAAGAGCGGCACTAAAAGGACCTATGAACAATTAAAGCTGCTGTGATCAATGTGAATGGCTCAGTGCTTGAGGAGCTGTTTGCACTCTATGCAGTATTGCTTTATTAAATTTTTTCTAGGTTTTGATCACTGTCATTCGAGACAGTTACAAAACAGAATGAGTGTGTGTGGGTATGACTATACGTATGGGTGTATATGTTTTTATATCTTGGTGAGGACCAAACAACCTACAAGGATCAGAATATCTGACAGTTTTGAACTTGTGGGGACATTTGGCTGGTTCCCATGAGGAAAAAAAAACCTTGCAGCTTATATTTTAAAAATTAAAAGAGCTAAAAGATTTCATTTTGGTTACTGAGATTAAGGTTAGCAGTAGATTTAGGTGTAGCATAGCATTAATTAACTATATTAATAATTTTGTCAGTGGCGGGTCCTCACAAGGATAGTAAGACAAGGGTATGTGTGTGCTTGCATGTGTTAACTGCTTGTGTTAGATTGCATGTGTGTATGTGCATGTCCATGTGTTTGCTTGTGCCTGCATGTCTGTGTGTGTGTGTAAGCATATGTCTGCCAGTAGAGGTGTGTATCAGGAATGAAATCTGTAGGACCCAACAAAAAAAGATGTGGTAGCAGTTTTTTACTCTCATGCAGGCAGATATGAAGCTTGAAGGACAAAGTATGGCCACGTCGAAAGCGGCTCTAGGAGACATGTTTACTGCATTCCTTCTTCATCTTTGGCATCTGGTTCATCCTGTTCATAATTGCTCTGGTATAAATCACTCATTTCTGTTTATTTCAAGGAAATAGTACCAACACATCCATCCATCCATTTTCCATACAGCTTATCCTTCACAGGGTCCCAGGAAACCCGGGGCACAAGGCAGGGCACAATCGCTCACGCATTCACACACTACGGACAATTTGGAAATCAGCCTACAATGCATGCCTTTGGACTGGTGGAGGAAACCGGAGTACCTGGAGAAAACCCCCGAAGCACGGGGAAAACATGCAAACTCCAGCCACACAGGGCGGAGGTGGGATTCGAACCCCCAAACCTGGAGGTGCGAGGCAAACATTCCAACAACTAACCCACCATGCCCCCCCATTCCCCCTAACCCCGGAAAACAATACCACCAAATTTCATTAATTTTGCATGTAATTAACTAAGTGAATTAATATTGCATGTGAGTACAAAAAATATAACTGCTGGAGCAGGCAGGATTGGTCAAGAGTGTCTGCGGGATTGGCCCGAATGACTAAAGGAACGAGTGATTAAAAAAAAAAAAGGTCCTGCACACACCTCTGTCTGCGAGCCGCTAAGTGTATAGTGGAAAATGTTCTCTGTAGGCAGCGCAAGAACTTAAACATTCCAGCAAACACTTGACTAATGGTCTTCACACTTTAATGGCATGAAGCATCTACATATAATGCTGTTAATCATTAAGCAGTGTGTCTACCCTTTTTAGCTCCCTTATCAGAATTTTCCGTGTGCTGTATCTCTCTCAGGAGTGCAGCTATTTCCTCACTGGTTCACTTCAAAATTGGATTTCCACAAATACACCAGGGCTGTTTACATTTACTCGCAGTGAAACCAATACTTGTATCCTTGTTAATCCTACTGAGAGATCGGGGTGTGTGTGTGTGTGTGTGTGTGTGTGTGTGTGTGTGTGTGTGTGTGTGTGTGTGTGTGTGTGTGTGTGTGTATGTGTGTGTGTGTATAAAAGTCTCTCTTACTGCTGCTCTTATTATTCCGCACTGTCACTAGTACAGACTGTCCTGACATCCACAGGAGTCATGTTTACTGTCTGTAAAGCACAATTTCTTTCAATCCCTTTCATTATCGTGCCCTCTTGTTCCTTTTTGTTAGTCAGTCTGTCAGTCTGTCTCCGTGTCTATTAACTAAAAAACCTCCATTGCGCTTGCTTTTGTCTTTCTTACTTACTTTAGGGTTTTTCTTCTATTTTTTCCTCTCTCTTCTGAGCTAAGCAAAGCGTCTTCCACTGGGGTCTAATGCCGCTTGACTCTGTGCTGCTCTTTACCTACCAATTACATCTCACCCCAAAAGACCTTGCTTTTTCTCTCTCTCACACACATACACTATCCCTCTCTCTCAAACTCATATACTTACCCCCCCCCCCCCCCCCCCCAAACTCTTGTATCCTCATTATCCCCCTCTCTCTCTCTCTCTCTCTCTCTCTCTCTCTCTCTCTCTCTCTCTCTCTCTCTCTCTCTCTCTCTCTCTCTCTCTCTTTCCTTCCTTCTACCCAGCACTTGTCCGCAGGCCTAATAAGAACACTGGCTGACCCGTGTGTTTTCTGCTCTTGGGAAAAACACCACCATGACTCAGAGTCAGTCAGTCAGTCAGAAGTGTCGCTCTCATTTGCTCGTTCTCTCTCACAGAGCAGCTCCAGCTCTAAACCTCACATAGCTGTTGCTCAGTCAGTGAGGTCACCCTGAAAGTAAAGTCTCCTGACATGTTGTTCACATCAAACTGGCAAAGCAAAGCTCAGGCGAGCTCATGAGTATGTACGGGACATTTGGGCCTCATGAGTGTTTGGACTGGAGATGTCCCAAGAGTGTAACATAGCTGTGTTCTGTTGCTACTCCAAACTTTTTACCCCACTTTGCTTCATTTGTGAAAGCTTGATTTTTCACAATTGAGGGAGTTAAACTTTGTTTTGGTATATGTTTACATAGTATATACAGTCGAGGGCAAAGGGTTGCATCCCTCAGGGTTTTTGAATAAATGTACATATTCATTTCCTTTATATTACAATTTACATACAAAGACTTTCTTGATGGTGTAAATAAATTTCTTTATACCACATCACTGTTAAATGCTTGAATGGTCAGAAGCTGTGGATTAATTTTCAATAAGAGCAGCTTGTTGTAATACACTGTTTCTATAGTAACAACTTGTAGAGAGAGTGTCCACATAGTGGGTGCTCAACATAAACTGATTAAAACGTGTTTAATTGTTGATATTCTTAGGTTTTCTTTGATTTTTGAAAGGAGGTAAAGATGTAACTTTAGGTTTATTGACCCTGTAAAGCTTCCGGTTGGAGAACTTTGCAGTTTCTTAGTAAGATGACAAGCAAAAAAGACTGGTGAAGGAACAACTGTTATAACATGAGTTATTACAGGAACTAACTTGTTTTGTATTTTCTACAACGTTAAATGTGACTATAAAAGTATATAGTTATGCAACCTCTGTTGCATAAGAGGACTAAAACACCTAGTTATTGGAAAATAATCAACTTAGGTATGGTAACATTAATTCTGCTTTGTTGATTATTTTCCCATCACAAGATAACCAAGTGTTTTATTCCTTACTTATCTTCTTTGTTTTGTCCTAAGAGTACAGTGGTGCTTGAAGGTTTGTGAACCCTTTAGAATTTTCCATATTTCTGCAAAAATATTATCTAAAATATCGTCAGATTTTCACACAAGTCCTACAAATAGATAAAGAGAACTAAATTGAACGAATGAGAAAAAAAAAAAATATATATATATATATATATATATATACTTGGTCATTTATGTATTGAGGAAAATGATCAAATCTTACATGTTTGTGATTGTGAATTGCACTGTATGCAAACTTTTGAATGAAACTGGTTTGTTTTGTATGTCTATTGCATACTCATCATATAACCTACAACATTGTAATTTTGCAGGAGAAATACATTTCCACTCCAACTGAAGAATGTACCATTATTCGAACTGACAGAATAGTGCAGAGCAAGCAGCAAAGTGTTTTACTTTCACCATTACACACAGCTGTGCATTCGTAGGCCACCTGCTGCTCCAGACTATGCCATAGTTCAGACAATTATGTGGCGCAGTGTGCCATCTCTAAATGCCTACTAACTCCAACGTTCCCTAAGGAGAAATGTAATAGAATCAGAGTCATGTTTTCCAAAAATTCCAAACCTTTACATCTTCCAGCAGTGTCCTCTCGTCTCTACTGCATCTCATCTGACTGCTTGTCAAAATCCAGTCATACACACCTCTTACAGAATTCCTGCATTGGCCCAAAAGTAATTACAAGCTGTATGAATCGGGACTCTCTGTCAGTGGGATATTTGGCAGTTGGTGTCTGGCAGTTGATGGTGAATATATCTGTGAAAAATGGATCTGAGTCCAAACATAGGCAGCGCGAACCGGTGATTCATCCTGATTCGTTAGCGGGGTAGTCTGTTATGATGCCTAGTGCCGCAGAGTAATTAACGAGGTGTCATAAAATGAGTTACTGTTTCAGCTTTTCTACAGCACAGATAAAACCTCCTCAGCCAAATCTGGCAATTAAAATGGTAATGAACTCCTGTGGAGGTGGAGATTGGGAGAGAGATTGATGGAAGTTTTTTGGTTACAGTAAAAATTTGGTGTTTGTCTGATCAACAAGGCTTTAATGTATTTTTAAAGTATCTGTAGTAATTAAATTATTATGTATATCAAGAGTACTAATGCACTATGTTTGAAGATAACTGGGCTGATTTGTTTAACGAAGACTCGTTTGGAGCTTGATCTGTCGCCCCCTATGACTACACAAAAGTGTTGAATTCGAGGACCGGTTATGTTAGCAGAATCAGTGCTCATGCATAAAGCACTCTTTCTCTTCACATAGAGTAAATGCAGCGCTCGTCTGTGCTCACAGACCCGTTATGTGTCATTATGATGCTAAAGTGTTTTAAAACGGAACATCTATGCAATTAGGGCCTGTTATATCTGCTGTAACATTGATTCATCTCTCTAATTTGGCTCGTGGTGCACAAATAAAGCAAGCTTGTTTATTTCTTGTTTATTTATATAACATACAGCACATTTCACTCAATATCTTTCTGTCTGTTACAGGTATTCCACCTCCCCCTATACGGTCTTGCAGCGATGTGGCATACGACACCCCAAGCCAGTTCCGTTCCTCGGAAACATGCTGATGTTTCGACATGTAAGTCTGCTTACTTTGTCATATCTTATGTGGAGGGAAGTTAGCACGTGACAGCTGAGCACCCCATCTTTTTACTGATTCACACTGTATAAATGTCTTTTGTCTTAATGAGGCATAAGACATTATAATGAAAATGGTGTCTGTTAAGAGTTCGAGTGTGTATTGTTGGCTCCCTGCTGTTTTTGTTTTGATTTTTTCCCTCTTTTCTCCTGCCCTAAAACACAGTGGGTGGCCAAAAAAAGCATAGAAATTCCATTTTTCTTGGACAGCTCAGTTATACTACTCACTTATTAATCAGGAAAATAAAGTGAACTGAATGCTTTTATTGATTTGCCCATGCTGTAGTGCACAATGGTATTTTACATTTTGGACACCACGTCCTAAACATGTGTTGAGGTTGTTTCCTAAACGTCATAAAGCCAATATTCTTACCAAACCTTACTACTTTGTAGATACAAGTAGTTACACTCTGGGGAAGACTGAGGAGATTAGTTTGAATCAGCCTCAGTGGGGCTGAATCTTGATTCAGTTGAGTAAAATGAGAAAACATCTCACTCTATTCAAATATAGAGAAACACCAGTGGTGTCAAAAGACACAACATTGCCAATATTTCTAAATCCTGCATGCAATAGGGACCCACAACAGTGCAAAACCAGTCAACACTATACATAATAACTGTGTGTAACTGCTATACCAACTGGGGCATGCAAAAAAAAAAAAAAAAAGAAATGTTTGAAAATTAGGCTAGCTATTAGAAATTCATTACAATAGCATTCTGAATTGAACTGGTCTCTTCCCCATAATTCCTGCAAATTTTGCAGTCATTCCACTGCCTATTTGAAGTGTCAAACAGTGCTTGGACCCCAGACATCACCAATTTGCCTGATCAAGTTTCTCAAATCGCCAGTAACTGCACTTCATTACTCAAAAGTAATGATTTAGAGTGTTATGTGATTCCTGAATTGATTACTGTGTAAATTGCTTTTACATAGTAAAAAAGGTTTTTGGGTAAAAGAAGAAAGATGAGTGTCTGTATTTAATATTAGTTAATTAATATTTTAGATTTATGCCCTTCTGTACACTTTTTTGTCAGGACTGTGTGCATATAAAAAATTATTCAGGTTCTAAGTGTGTTGGAGCCACATGACATGCAGCCTACTAGATGATCATTGCTGTCATGCTTGTAATGTTATCTGACCATTAAAAGATGATGAATTGAATAATATAGGAAAGAAGATATGGGGAAGGCTTCAGTACTTCATGCTCTTATGAACAAGACATTTACCTGCAGAAGTAAGCTAGATTCATTGCTGTAATAAAACATGCACATAGATATCTTGAATATGTTTTCAAGTAAGTTCTTTCTTTAATGCCCTGGTTGTGTAGTTTGTACATTTTCAGCTGATTTTCCATTCAAGCCTTACATCAAACTCAGGCCTAGCCTTCAGATAGTTTGTACTATGTTGATGTGCAGGTGAATGGGAGTTATGGTTGAATCTGTGCTTTCTGCTGAGGCCCTGATTACATTCACACATCAATATTTTCCTGTCAGGTAGCCATGTTGGACTGGATGACCTGTCGTTTATGGCACTCTGTACCTTTGCTCTGCTATCGCTTTGTTTTTTAAAAGACTGCCTCTTAATGGTTCATTTGTTTGTTTTTTTTATCTTCCTAACATCTCCCTGTTAATTCTGAGAAGAGTCCTATTAAAGGTGCTATTCGGAATAATGTATGTCAAACATGTCTGTGGGGGAAAAAGAGGATTTTAGAATAAATAAGCCTAAATGTTTTAGTCTAGACAAAGCCTGGTCCACTGAAGCCATAAAATGTGATTCAGGGTGAACACTGAGACAGGAATTGGCTTTGAGGCGGGTCATCAGATTCAGCTTTTCAGATGGATCTGTTTGTCTGTCTGTCTGTATCTTTATCTCTGTCAGTCCCTGCTTTCCCCTGTCACTTCCTGTTTCTCTCTCTTTTGTCTTTACAAAACAGATTTTTCAAGGTGAAGCAAGAAATGAATATGCAATGAGCTTTGTGTTGCATAATTACTGCTCGTGTGTGTGTGTGTGTGTGTGTGTGTGTGTGTGTGTGTGTGTGTGTGTGTAGTATAACCATATTGCAACAAACTTAAACCCAGTGTCATTATAGCAGAATTCTTCTATTTCTACAGACCATCTTTCAAGCCAACTCCAGCATGTGTGAGAAGGATCAGTGTGTGTGTGTGTGTGTGTGTGTGCGTGTGTGTGTGTCTTTATTATCAGCAGTGAGCCAGATCACAAACCAACCCTGAGTATCAAGTGATGATACTTTAGGGAGCAGACAAATAAGGAAAGCACAGAGCAATAGCAGAGCAATAACGTGCATTGTTTTTGTTGAATTCAATCCAGTTTTATTTATGTGGGGCTTTTAACTATAGACATTATTACAAAGCAGCTTTATAGAAATCCTGGTGTAGATTTAGATCCTTAACTCTCCCTAAAACCTTGAGAGAAACTAGGCTCAAAAGGGAACCCATCGTCTTCTGGTTATCACTGGATAGTGTGATTTTATCAGGGGTGTTAATGCACATACAAAAAAAGTTATAAATTGATTTGCATTTTAATAAGTGAAATAAGTAGTTGATCCCTTCGACTTAGTACTTGTTGGAAAAACCCTTGTTGGCAATCACAGAGGTCAGACGTTTCTTGTAGTTGGCCACCAGGTTTGCACACATCTCAGGAGGGATTTTGTCCCACTCCTCTTTGCAGATCCTCTCCAAGTCATTAAGGTCTCGAGGCTGACGTTTGGCAACTCGAACCTTCAGCTCCCTCCACAGATTTTCTATGGGATTAAGGTGTGGAGACTGGCTAGGCCACTCCAGGACCTTAACGTGCTTCTTGTTGAGCCACTCCTTTGTTGCCTTGGCTGTGTGTTTTGGGTCATTGTCATGCTGGAATACCCATCCATGACCCATTTTCAATGCCCTGGCTGAGAGAAGGAGGTTCTCACCCAAGATTTGACGGTACATGGCCCCGTCCATCGTCCCTTTGATGCGGTGCAGTTGTGCTGTCCCCTTAGCAGAAAACCACCCCCAAAGCATAATGTTCCCACCTCCATGTTTGATGGTGGGGATGGTGTTCTTGGGGTCATAGGCAGCATTCCTCCTCCTCCAAACACGGCGAGTTGAGTTGATGCCAAAGAGCTCGATTTTGGTCTCATCTGACCACAACACTTTCACCCAGTTCTCCTCTGAATCATTCAGGCAAACTTCAGACGGGCCTGTACATGTGCTTTCTTGAGCAGGGGGACCTTGCGGGCGCTGCAGGATTTCAGTCCTTCACGGCGTAGTGTGTTACCAATTGTTTTCTTGGTGACTATGGTCCCAGCTGCCTTGAGATCATTAACAAGATCCTCCCGAGTAGTTCTGGGCTGATTCCTCACCGTTCTCATGATCAATGAAACTCCACAAGGTGAGATCTTGCA
>CM042557.1:10718483-10770983 GCA_023630585.1 Cranoglanis bouderius | reverse complement strand
GAGCATGTATAAATAGGGGGTGAAGCATGTTTTAAGGGGTCATATAACAGATCATCATTTCCATTTAGAGAAATTAGTATCACATGCTTCGTGTTAGGGACTGGGCAATGTGAAGATATAACATACTGTGATATTGTGATCAATTATGTGACAGGACACTTTTCTGAGATATTTATTTATTTATTTATTTATTTATTTATTTATTTATTTTGAGTAATCCAAACTGACTGGAAGCAGCTGATTTCATGTCACACCTTTGTACTTCATCTTTTAAATGTTTACAATTTTTATTTTATTTTTTTTTTACATTTATTTTATTTTTAAATGTAAAAATAACAATAAAATTTATTCTGTAAACATTATATAATGTATCAAACCTTTTTTTTTTTTTTTTTAAAGCAACACTACTGTAATTCTGGGAAATTCATAGTAAACCTACACTTCTGGGCAAAAAAATAACACTGGCAAATTATTAAGCTTTTAATGGTCTTAACAACAAATCATTGCTCAGGAAAGTAGCTAGAATTAAACAAATAGATAAAGTAACTTAGTATGGGATAGCTTTTCCCTTTGATTTAAATGTTTTTAAATGTTTAAGCCTCATGTTTAAGCATTTAAAAAAAAATAATTTTATTTGTTTTTTTTCTTTATTTTAATATTGTACAGCCAGACATGTTAGTTTGAATTTTACATCAAACATTTTAATCATTATCATGATTTTACCTTTGCGTACAAGCAGACTATAAGAATTTCCCTGTTTCTAGCTTTTCCGAAAACAGTAAAAGTAAACAAGCAAGTGGTGTCACAGGAGGTCTCAGGAGTGCATTTGTTTAATTCTTGCAAATTTTTTGACCAGTGATATGTTGTTAAGAGCATTAAAGGGTTAATATTTAGCCATTTTGGGCTTGGCCCATTTTTATTTTATTTTTTATTTTTTGCCCAGGAGTGTATCACAAAACCATACCGTATATTGCGTATTGTAGAAATGTCTTTGAGAATCGTGATATATTTTTGTAAAATCGCTCCCTACTTCAAACACCTTGCTGTGTCTTGTACACAAGCCTTCATACAATGATGAAATCTCAGACCTTGACCTTGGTGGAGAATAGTAAGTGATGTCAGTCATGTCGTGACAAGCAATTAATAGAAGCAGACTAAATGACATGACAACATGAGAGACATGAATCTGAATGCATTCTTTTTCTTTTTTCTTTCTTTTTTTTTTTTTTTTTTTTTTGCAAAAGTGGCCACCCACTGGGAACTGAGAACAAAAGGAGTTCATGTTCAACTCTGTCTCTTTATCTCGCTCTCCTTTCCTCTCCTTTTTCATGTTCTCTTTCTTTGCCTTTTTGCTTTTTTTTCAACCCCTCATTTGTTTTCCTCTGTTCTCAAGCTCACAAGCTTTGTGCATTTATAATACTAATTATCATTACTACCATGGTGCAAACCAACAGAAAAGTGTTTTGGATCTTTTATTATTACATTTTAGGTATTACACGTTACATATGCATATTGTAGCTTTTGTTAACAAGCAGTCCAAGAATTCAGAAGGTGACTGAGGACACACACAGTGAACTTGGATTTGTTTTTTTCAATGGTTGTGACCATAGTCAATCACCTGTCATGCTCATATAAAAAAAAAAGAATTAAAAAAAAGGAGCTGGATAGGATTTAAAACAACACACAGACACTAATAGAGCACAAAGCTTCATCAGTCTTAATGCATTTTTTCTTAGTGATTATACCTGGTCAAATGACATTCCTTACATATTTTTTTATTTTTTTTATTTTGACATTTGGGTGTGTCCTCTGCAGCTTACTTACTGGAACTGACATCTTTCCATTTGCTTGTAGGATTTTTTCAAAGCTCAGAAGGACCTGATCAATCAGTACGGCCGAGTATGTGGGTATGTCAGCTACACTTCATTTCATCAACTATAAATCATCTCGTTTTGGTAATAAGGTCCAATAGAGAGACTTTTTAATACTTATGCATCAAGCTTTAGCTTTTGCATTTGTAGTAAATTATTATACCTATAATGTATAGGTTTGTAATGAAAATGTGTCAGCAGTTTGAAAACAATTCTAAAAGCAAATCAATTCTAATTGTGCTATTTAGACTTTTCTGTCTTTTGAACCCACTTAAAATGATTTCCCTCCTGCTTTCCTCACAGAAATCCAATGCTACAATAACCGACAAACTTAGCTTTAGGCAAGTGGCCCATTTTCTCCAAACTGCTCACTTTCTTAGAGTTTTAAAGCCACAGCAGCAGATTTTCTATAAAGCTTCAGGCTACTGAGCAGAACGTGGCACTGCTTTTCATACGGATGGCCTCACTTTCACTTCCATCCCTTCTCTTTCATCTGTCCTTCCTCCGCATAGACCTTAATTCATTATTAACTATCCTCTTTCTCTAGTTTTTACATTGAATCAACATATTTATTTGTCCAGGATTTGATAAGTTGGCGTACCTGCTGTTCCAACTCTACATGAACAGTTACGTGCCTGTGTGTAACACACATGCCTTTATGTCCGTCCTTTCATAATCAAGAAGTGAGAGCAGCTCACAGAGCTTTTAGCGTGTTTTGATTTAGTTCAGCGCAGTGAGATGGGCAGTGAGATTAGCGTGTGTTTGATACCACCGCCTGCTCCGAAGAGATCAAAGAAGCGAAGGAGGCACCAGGCTTCCTGTGTTCAATGTGAGCTGTGTGGAGGAACTAAGCGAGAGGGGGGGTTGGATTTCGATTTAGTGCCCGGAGCAGAAAACAGGGCACTAAGTCGGAAATGCGGGGATATATGTCAGGAGACATTACTACAGCTTTCAGTCAGAGTAATCCAACAGGCTGAGAGTGCATTTCAAAATCAAACACTCTGAAATATATATCACCGTAATGCACTCTCACATATGTATGTATGCCTAGGATTGCTCATCAATGTTCAGAAAAGCTGAAGTGAATAAAAACACATCTTTTAGATTCAGTTCAGCACTTCAGCAGAACACCTCGTCTCATCCTGAATGAAGGTTTTCATTTTCAAGACGTTTTCATGTTTAAGTGTCTGGCTGCACGCCAGAGACTGCACAAATTTTTTTAAAAAGGCTTCTTTTCCCAGTGTGAAGGAAACGATTGCCACAAATTACATGGTTAAAGGGATTACTGCTATGACATTGGCACTGGACATCTGGGTTCCCGAGAAATTCAGGATCTCTAAAGCAGTGGTTCTCAAACTGGGGTCTGGGAACCCTCGGGGGGTCTGTGAAACTTAGATAGAGGGTTCATGATTTTTAAATTTAGTTACAGTGGTGAAAATCACAACCTACCATTATAAGTTTAATCCAAACCTCAATAATTAAAAAGAAAAACCGAGCAGGGCTATAAATAATTTAACTTTAACCTAGTTCAGGAATAAAAAAACAAAAACAAAAAAACTATGCCTCTGATAACTAGACATAATATTTTGTACATATTTAAATAATGTTCATGAAGGAATAAATTCATACTGAGGAAGCCCAAGGAGCTCATTTACACTTCTGGCAGCCACCCTTATGCAGGGCAACTTACATTTATCTCATTTATACAAATGAGCAGTGCTGAAATTTGAACTCATGACCTTCCGAGCAGAAGGCCAACATCTTAACCACTACCTGAGCTACCACTTCCCTAGTATAAGGCATATTTCTACTTAATCACTAATCTACTACCTCTGTAGCATACACACATCAGCCACTTTAATAGGAACACCTGTACCCATTCATGCAGTTATGCAGTCAGCCAATCATGTAGCAGCAATGCAGTGCATAAAATTGTGCAGATACAGGTCAAGATCTTTAGTGAATGCTTCTCTACTCACCATGGTTGTAACAAGTGGTTATTTTGAGTTACCATAGCCTTCCATTCAGCTTGAACCAGTTTAGCCATTTCCCTCTGATTCTCTCATCAACAAGGCATTACTGCCTTCAGAACTGCTGCTCAAAGAATGTTTTTTTTGTTTGTTTTTTTGTTTTTTTGTTTGCAGCATTCTGTGTCAAATCTAGAGATTATTGTGTTTCTGAAACCTGTCTGGTCCCATCAATGTCACGGTCAGAGTCACTAAGGTCACATCTTTTCCCATTCTGATGTTTGATGTGACCATAAATTGAAGCTCATGATCTGTATCTGCATATTATGCATTGATCTGCTGGCACAAGATTGGCTGATTGGATAATGAGCAGGTGTACAGGTGTTCCCACTGAAGTAGCTGGTGAGTGTATGTGATTAAACCAGACAAGAATTTCACATATTTTCTGTATGAGAAACATGAATATACTGTAATGCAAATCTAGGGGCAGTTGCTGGGGCAGTCCTATAAACGTTTATGCAAAACATTGTTTAGTCAAAGGTGTTGGCAAATTAGTCACTACATCCAGATCATGTTCAAAGATAGGGCCTTTTCGAGATATAGCTACTTTTTCAGCGTGAAGAATGTGTAGTTATGTAAGTACAGAGATGCTTTGTTTTGCTTCAGTGGTAATCGACTGATCACAACAGATCTAGTAATGTAAAGGTTAGGCTTTAAACTTTAATAAGTGAAATACATGCCTGTTTGCTAATGGTATAATCCATAGCCTCCTACAAAGGGACGTCTCTGTGGAGAGTATGAACTAGAGCTCTTAATTGTTTCAGTTTTTGCCTGTAAAAGTTTTGTTTCCAACACTGCTTATTAACAATGTTTAATTACGCACTTTTATTCTGTGAAACCGATTCTACTTTTTTTTTTTTTTTTTTTTTTTTTTTTAATCTGGTAATAGGAATGATTCATGTGTGGGGAGGAGAGAAAATCCCAGAACATGCCTATGCATGCAAACATAAATGCATGCATTATTACAGCATAATCAATAAAAATAAGGCACTGTGAACTCCCTGGCCTGTCCCATTAATGGGAGGGAGGGAGGGAGGGAGGGAGGGTGTGTGGGTGGGTGTGTGTGTGTGTGTGTGTGTTTGCACGCTCAAGAAAGAGTGAACAAGAGTCTATGCTTGTTATTTTGCTGTGATTATCATGAACAGGACCCTGTTTGTTATTAATTTATTCACTGTGTGTGTGTGTGTGTGTGTGTGTGTGTGTGTGTGTGTGTGTGTGTGTGTGCATGCGTGTATGTGTTTTGCTCTCTTTCTAGTTATTATATCGCCAGACAGCCGACGGTGGTGGTAGCTGACCCAGACATGCTCAAACAGATTATGGTGAAGGACTTTCATAACTTCCCAAACAGAGTGGTGAGCGTGACATACTTACTGATGACATATTCACATACACACGCACACATGCACACACACACACACACACACACACACACACACACACCCTCCCAAAAAAAAAAAAAAACAAAACAATTGTATTCGGCATTAGTAAAAATAAATAAGTAAATAAATAAAAGGAGACACTCTAGTAGGCATCAGCAACAGTTTACTAAGAAATATATTTAAAATATATTATATTTATTATATATCGACTTGAAATTAACACCTACTCACCAATAGGGGTAATTATTGCCACTTTCAAGTTGCTTTATAATAAAGTCTACGCATGTAAAGCTTTTAGAACGCTTCATTGCGCATCTTTTTCACTAGTTTGACCATTGTACTCCAGTTTACCGCATACACAGTTAAAGAAACTGTAAATTGAAACAGTTGTAATCTACTGTAACTCTTACTGTACTGATTATACAGTATGCTACTGTAAATAAATAGAATAATACGTTTATACTACAAGACAAGACTTGTACTAGCTTGTACCAACATTTCTATTCAATGTTACATTTTCAACAGGGAAAACAATGTAACTTTTAATGTCACTTTTTAATGTCACTGTTTATGTTGATAATAATAAACACCCTAAGCATTCCAGAAACGTTGTATTGAAGCTGAAACCAGGGGTTTTTATTTTAGAGTGACAATCTGAACCTTACTACTCAGGAAAGTGAGAGGACACAGAGGTCTGGAGACCTAGCAACTAGCAAGTCACCAACTTGTTAGCTGAAGTAGCTATCAAATTATTATTATTTTTTTTAAACAGTACATTTTAGTTGTGTTTAGCTAATTTCAACAACTAACACCTACTGATGTAACACTTGAAGGAAAGACATTTTACTTCTGACTGAACTGAAACATTTGTGATGATGCTTTATATAGTGAAAATTTCTAAACTAAATTTCACTGAAATGTTGTAACTGAAACCAGGAGCTTCATTTCAGAACTATAAACTGAGACTAACTATTCAGGAAAGTGAGAGGACACAAAGTGGTCATGAGACCTAGCATGGACAGGATTTTAGCTAACTAGCTAGTTAACAGTAATTTGTGGTAAAGCAACAACTAACCAAATTGTTAGCTGAGGTTGCTAACTCAATAAAATAGTTAATGAGCATACTGTAGGTGAAACACATTAAAAAGAGTGCATTTTTTTCATATATATCCATCTAATTAGTTTCAACAACTAACTTAATGAAGGAATGCTGAATGTTGTTGTGTCTTATGAGCTACAAAGAAGTTTATTTCAATCCCAGATCAAGATTATTTATTACCTAAAACAGCATATTGGTAGTAAGTCCCACTTTGCACAGGTGTATGTGTGTGTATGTGTTTTTCTGGGAGGAAGAATCGATAAGTGTGTGTGTACATTGAGGTGTAGGTGGGAGCAAAGCTGGCACCGCTGCACTTTCAACTCCACCATGCCACTGCGGTCACCACTAATGATCACATGACTTATTTATCAAAGCAAAAGGTCAGGGTTTCAGCTAGCCTGGGTCTGGGAACAGAGCCTTCTGGGTAATGTAACGATGACAGCAGGAGCAGATCAATATTGAGACCATGTGCCTTGCCATGTATAAAAACCCCAGTAGTTTATAAATATCTTTATATCTTAATATCATATCTCAGCCCGTGACCTGCAGAGCACTGTGGTGTGGGACGTTTGGTCAATGTGGTAAGAGTGTGTGTGTGAGTTTTACAAAGAAGCTCATGATACACACACCATCTGTGACAGACAGTGGGAGAAAACTCATAAAGTGGATCACCATGGCAGCCCAGAAACAAACATAATGTGTTGGCTTCTGTGTGCACAAATAAATACTCAACATTCCCCCACCAGATACACACCCACATTTAGAAATATGTACTCAATACTCCATAGAGCTGAGCCTGCTCTCGGTTATCTTTATTCTAACAGTGTAAACATGACACGGACTAACAGATGGACAATTGCTTTAATTAACCGTATTAAATCAGGCTGAGTAACCACAGCAGTCAAAGTAAAGTTCAATTTTAATGTAAAAAAAAAAATAAAATAAAATAAAAAAAGAACAAGCTTCAGGCAAACCAGCTTCAGAAGAATCCTTTTAAAGTCAAACAGAACCTTGAAAAATTCTTAGTGAAGGACTGAGATCATGACACTTGTGCATTTATTCATTTGGCAGATGCTTTTATCTAAATCAACCGTTCAAGGGCCCCACAGTGGAATTTACAGTCTTCTGATCACTAGCTCAGGATTGTAACCACTAAGTTACCTCTGGCTTATCCAACTCATTAGACTGGATCCCATATGACTTCTTTTTACAAAATATCTTTTAAGGGTGCAATGATAGATTATAGCAGGAAGACAAGAATGTCTGATATTTTATTTTAATTCTTCAAATAGTCCAAAGTTTTTTCATCCTAATCTTTATCCACTGCTTCTGTAGCATATGAGTGATTACCACAAACAGGAATTCCTTGTACTTAGAGAAAAGGAAAAGTCTGTTTACTCGAAAGCTCACTTATAATGGAAGTCTAAGGGCAGATGTTGGGCATTCAAAACTGTTTATACAGTCCCCTCTGAAACTATTGGAACAGCAAGGCCAATTCATTTGTTTATGCTACACATCAGAGACCTTTAGGTTATATTTCCTGGTATTTACATCTAGATGTGTTAAACAACATAAAACAGAACCGTTTGTATCAGACCACCCCATTTTTATGCAAGCAAAAGTATAGGAACAGATAAGACTTGAAGTAAAGGAAAGTAAATAAGACTTAATATTTGGTTGCATATCCCTTGCTTGCAATAACAGCATCAAGCCCGTGATTCACTGACATCACCAAACTGTTGTTTTCTTCTTTTGTGATGCTTTTCGAGGCTTTTACCACAGCCTCTTTCAGTTGTTGTTTGTTTGAGGGGGTTTCTCCCTTCAGTCTCCTCTTCAGGAGGCGAAATGCTGCTCAATTAGGTTAAAGTCTGGTGATTTACTTGGCAGTCTAAAATCTTCCAGAAAAAGTTAAACCACCAGAACTTTCCTTTAATGTGCTGTATATGGATTAAATCCAAAACAATGATATGATCTTTCACCTATGTCTTCCTAATTATTTAGTTATTTAAGATGGCTGTAAAACCGATGGTGAACAGTCTTATCATGCTGAGGGATGAACAGTGGAAACGAGTGCGCAGCATCCTCACACCAACCTTCAGTGCAGCTAAGATGAAAGAGGTAAACTCACACACCAATTCTGTGTTCGCACCATTTTGGTTACTGAAATCTCTGATGAGTGAAATCTGACTGAAAAATGTTGATTGTTGACACTGTAACCGCAGAAGGGAGTGTATTTACTTGAATGTGGTTATTGGTTTGGAATAAAAGTGTAGATCATCTAATTGTTTGAGATATACAGTAGTAAAGGACGTAATAAAAGTAGTGTAAACTTCAGTCCTTTTATCAGCAATGCTTTGCGAGGATTGTAATGACATACATGGTGCATAATAAGAGATCAGATTAACAGTCAGGTGTGCACACACATACACACTGTGGATATCTTAATCTAATAGTGTTGTTTCTTATGGAGTGTTTGGTCTGCATGAGTTTGCAGAATACGAGTAAATCTTCTGCACTGGCTATAAACTGCTGGTATGAAATTGCTCCATAGGATTCTTATTAAAAGGACAAAATGATATCTGGTGTAGAGGTATTTGTAAAGTGTTCAGTAACATCAATCTTACAATGTTATTCGTACACACATTACTGCTAGATGATATGACAAAGGTCTTATTATTTAAATAATTGTTTATAAGTTCATGGCAGATAATAAATCCATGACTGAATTGCTGGCCGGTGGACCTGCATCATGGGACAGTAACGTTCCTGTTTGATGAACATGTATTGCAGTATATGGTTGCTAGGCACTGGTAGATCAGCTCATTCAGGGACTCATTCAGGGACACTCAATGGCAGCCATCAACTTATTATTGTTCCTTTGTTCAATATACAGTCGGCAATATGGCTGCATTTTATGTGGAGTATCACATATTCTCTATATTTGCAGAGGTTCCTCCAGGTTCTCTGATTTCCTCAAAACTCCCAAAAAAACATGCTGATAGGGGCACTGGTGATTCTAGGTATGAATGAGTGTGTGTATATGATCCCAGTGTTCCTGGGAAGGGGTCCTGATCCACTGCCACCCTGATCAGGATAAAACGATTACTAAAGATGATTGAATCAAACAGTATGGCTGCCCTTAATCAGCCTTTGGTAAGTGCAGTAGAGCAAGTACATGCTGTCAGTTCAACAAGAATAAGAAATAGTGAAGAACAGAAGCATAAAAGAATGAAATGAGACGAAAGTAGAGGAAAACAAACATTGACTCAGCGTCAATAAAGCCACTGATACCCAACATAAAAGAATTACCTAAGGAAAGATAAAGCTACTGGCTTTGGCCTCGGTCTCTGAATCAAGTCCTGGAAGGCTAGAGTCCAGCACAGTTTGGTGATTTCTCTGCTACAACACACCCACTAAACCTGGTAATTATCTGGTGAGTTGAATCTGTTTTTTTTTAAGCTGAAGGATAACAGAACTGGTCTCAAACACCCCAGGAATCTGGCTTAAGCAATTGTAGGTTGAGCCTGCCCAGAAAGGGTTAGAGTGAATTTGTGTGATTTGTAGGGCAAGATTTTATGGTTTTATGTCACTTAAAACACTTGAAGTTCAATAGTTATTCTCAAACAACTGAACTCTTGGCTCTTATAATTGCTCACTTCCTGTTATGAAGAGCCTTATCACCAAAATAAATAGACACTACAGTGATTTAGTTTATAGAAAGGTCTCTCTGATGATTCTATTTCCTGAAAAGTGGGAGAACAGAATTTCTTCTTGTATTTGAATGAAAAAATATTGCTTGCCTAATGCACATGAAATGGTAAACATACTGACTTGTGATCTGTAGTGGGAGAGTGACATCAGATAAGGTAACATTAGAATTTGGTGACATCAAGTGAGAGAAAACCGCAAGCGTCAGACTCACTGCGGAATAGCATGGGAGAGTGAAATCCTGGCCACAGTGTAGCAATGTCCTAAATATTTAATGACCTCATAAACATCTTTATTGTCAGCACCAAACCCAAGTCCGGGCATGCAGGGCATGTTTGTTAACTTAATTACAGCACATAGACTATTATTTTCTTTCTCCTGCTGCTTTTAGACCTGACCACACTGTGTTTCTGGACGTGGAACCAGAACTGACGTATTAAGGTGTATAATGATAAAAAGCATTTTAAATCCGGAATATTAAAGTATGTGAGTATCTGATATTTGTATGAGGCTTTGTTTTGTGATGTAGGATCAAATTTTTAAACTCCCAGTACTGTGGTTTGAAGGATTTTGCCACGGATCATTGAACAGTTTCTATTGTTATTTCAAACAGCAAAAGAACCATTTAATTAAAGCATTTATTGTGTTTCCATTTAAATAGCTCCAAGCAGGACACTGATGCTGCCAAACACCATCAGAGAGCCTAGATAATAAATTTAAATCTAGATAATACCTGGAAAGTGATATGCTATTTTTATACACGGTACTTGCCTGCATTTTTAATGTTCAACCTCGAGGACTTTGACGTATTCAAACGTGTCTCGCATCCTGTATTGATTTTCATTAGTTGTGTTGGAGTCACTGGAAGAAACAGAGGACGCTGCTCCTGTCATCCTCCATCAGCTTCTCTAGTCTTCTTCATTTGCCTTCAAGCCCAGCACTGATTTGATCTGATGCACACTTCCTGTTACACCACACGAGCATACACACAGACACGGCAAAATAGAGGCAATGAATAGGAATTATTTTCTAGTCATTATTTTAATTACGAATCTGTTTTGAATGGATGACAATATTGAAATCTGCCTGAAGGAACGAAGTCTCTGACTTCTGTACACCATCTGAACAGACAGGTCATCTCACCACACAGCTGTGTTGTACAGAGGATCACATTAAGCAACCTCAGAACTATGTCGAAGTGACTACATGGAGTAGATTAGAACATCCAATATACTGTTACATTTCACAAGTAGCAGAGGACAACAACCACATTCACTCTGCTCACACTCACCACCATATTGTAAGTAACACATCAGTAATTACTGCTGTATTAAATTAAAGCCACTCAGGCAAGCTAAAGCCAAAGGAAAAACATTTTACTAGCTACCAGAAAGGTACACTGCTGAAGTCAGTAATTCTCAGAAGATCATATTCCAGTAACATGAGAGTAAAATAGTTCAAATGGTGTTTTTGCGCCCCACTCTCAAAACTCCTTCCTGAATTTTGGAGCACATAAAAGTTGTCAAACTACAATATAACTAGCCTAAGGTTCACTGAAAGGACCAAAATGTGTATGTGTATTGCTTATTTGGACACAAGTATTTGGACACTTTTGTTTTAGTTATTTGATATACTGTATTTCCAGTGCATATAATGCACTTCAAACTTACATGCCTTTTGACTTTGTACTTTTATTATAAACAAAAAAGTATGTATGAGCATAAAAAAGATATGTTTAAAAATGAAATTCCTATGGAACAAAGCATTTGGACACTGTATTAAGAATATACACCGATATGCCGGTTCACTGGTTGTCCTTCTTTGGACCACTTTTGGTAAGTACTAACGACTGAATACCAGAAACACCCCACAAGACCTGCCGTTTTGGAGATGCTCTGACCCCGTCGTCTAGCCATCACAATTTGGCCCTTGTCAAAGTCGCTCAGATCCTTGCCCTTTGAGAACTGACTGTTCACTTGCTGCCTAATATATCCCACCCCTTGACAGGTTCCACTGTAATGAGGTAATTAATGTTATTCACGTCACCTGTTAGTGGTTTTAATGTTATGTGTGATCAGTGTATATACAGGTGCATCTCAATAAATTAGAATGTCGTGGAAAAGTTAATTTATTTCAGTAATTCAACTCAAATTGTGAAACTCGTGTATTAAATAAATTCAATGCACACAGACTGAAGTAGTTTAAGTCTTTGGTTCTTTTAATTGTGATGATTTTGGCTCACATTTAACAAAAACCCACCAATTCACTATCTCAACAAATTAGAATATGGTGACATGCCAATCAGCTAATCAACTCAAAACACCTGCAAAGGTTTCCTGAGCCTTCAAAATGGTCTCTCAGTTTGGTTCACTAGGTAAGCCACAAACATTCATTGCCAAAGAAGCTGGCTGTTCACAGAGTGCTGTATCCAAGCATGTTAACAGAAAGTTGAGTGGAAGGAAAAAGTGTGGAAGAAAAAGATGCACAACCAACCGAGAGAACCGCAGCCTTATGAGGATTGTCAAGCAAAATCGATTCAAGAATTTGAGTGAACTTCACAAGGAATGGACTGAGGCTGGGGTCAAGGCATCAAGAGCCACCACACACAGACGTGTCAAGGAATTTGGCTACAGTTGTCGTATTCCTCTTGTTAAGCCACTCCTGAACCACAGACAACGTCAGAGGCGTCTTACCTGGGCTAAGGAGAAGAAGAACTGGACTGTTGCCCAGTGGTCCAAAGTCCTCTTTTCAGATGAGAGCAAGTTTTGTATTTCATTTGGAAACCAAGGTTCTAGAGTCTGGAGGATGGGTGGAGAAGCTCATAGCCCAAGTTGCTTGAAGTCCAGTGTTAGGTTTCCACAGTCTGTGATGATTTGGGGTGCAATGTCATCTGCTGGTGTTGGTCCATTGTGTTTTTTAAAAACCAAAGTCACTGCACCCGTTTACCAATAAATTTTGGAGCACTTCATGCTTCCTTCAGCTGACCAGCGTTGTGAAGATGCTGATTTCATTTTCCAGCAGGATTTGGCACCTGCCCACACTGCCAAAAGCACCAAAAGTTGGTTAAATGACCATGGTGTTGGTGTGCTTGACTGGCCAGCAAACTCACCACACCTGAACCCCATAGAGAATCTATGGGGTATTGTCAAGAGGAAAATGAGAAACAAGAGACTAAAAAATGCAGATGAGTTGAAGGCCACTGTCAAAGAAACCTGGGCTTCCATACCACCTCAGCAGTGCCACAAACTGATCACCTCCATGCCGTGCCGAATTGAGGCAGTAATTAAAGCAAAAGGAGCCCCTACCAAGTATTGAGTACATGTACAGTAAATGAACATACTTTCCAGAAGGCCAACAATTCACTAAAAATGTTTTTTCTATTGGTCTTATGAAGTATTCTAATTTGTTGAGATAGTGAATTGGTGGGTTTTTGTTAAATGTGAGCCAAAATCATCACAATTAAAAGAACCAAAGACTTAAACTACTTCAGTCTGTGTGCATTGAATTTATTTAATACACAAGTTTCACAATTTGAGTTGAATTACTGAAATAAATGAACTTTTCCACGACATTCTAATTTATTGAGATGCACCTGTATACTACATTAATGAAATTTAAAAAATTGCGAGTCCATCAGAGGGCCCCTCGTAACCTTGGGAAATTGAAGATGATTTGCCAGGAGGAATGGGCAACAACTGATCCACAATGCTGCAAAAAGCTTATTACATCTTACCATAGATGTCTCAAAGCCTTAATTGCCAACAATTAGTACAGTTTTTACACCAAAGTACTAATGTTGTTCATTTTTGGTGTCAGAATACATTTTCACTATAATTTTCATTTTTTTAAACATATTTGTTTATGCTTATGAATACATAACTTTTTGCTCATATTTATAAGTACAAAGTAAAAAGACATTATGTGTGTACATTTCAAGTGGATATTTGCAGTGGGATAACAAAAACAAAAGTGTGTTCCCCTCACTGTATGTCTCTGGATCAAATTAGTTGTGTTGTTTTTAATCCGTTTTTTTTTCCTCATTTGAAATTCAGGTTATTTAAAAGATATTACTGTCATGGCTTATGTTAATATGCAGTGCTCCCCCTGAGGGGAGTGGCCTTGGGCTAGGGACCATAAGCCTATTGGCTTCATAATTCATAATATTATATATTTAATATTTATAGAGAGTTTTTTTCCCCCCTGTTTGTTCCTGTTATTTTTTCTATGATCAGGAGAGGTGAAATCTTCTGCTTAATTTAAATATAGCTGGCTAGCTGAGAAAACAGTTGTATAAGAATGCTTTAAAGATTTAAAACAGTACAAAATGTTAACATCATATCAGCTGCCTCCAATCGGAGTTACTGTAATTGTAAAAAAAAAAAAAGTATATTGTGGCATAATTTATCACAGTATCTATATTATATTGTCATATGGCCCAGGCCTAGTTAAGATATTAATGTGGCTCAGGCCAGCCTGCACTTTCTCCACTCAGGATTTGTCAACTGGTCTTGCTTCAGTGCTCCATAAAGTTTCTCCCTCTCTTCCCTTTGCCCATTTTTTTTTTGTCATTGCTGCTTGCACCCTCATCTCTCTCTTCCTGAGTGAGCAGGATCAATAGGCAGGTCTGGTGTAAGATGGAGGCTTATCGCATTGTCAGTCATTGGCATCTGAGGGGAAAGCTACAGTGCTGCAGCTGAGAGAGCGAGAGAGAAAGAGAGAGGGAGAGAAAGAGAGAGAAAGGAAGAAGGTGGTGAGTGGAAGCGATCACCGGGACTTCTGTTCAGAGTAGTGTGACCTTACTCCAGTGCACTGTCCTCACTCACTGTCTCGACTCAGAGGACAGACAGGTTTAGAGTGCCTTGCATAAGTATTCACCCCCTTGAACCTTTCCACATATTGTAGTGTTACAATCTGGAACAGAAATGGACTTAATTGGGGTTATTAATATAAGTCTACACAAAGTAGCTAATAATATTGAAGATGAGGCATTAATTTAGTTTGCAAAATTGTTTACCAATAAAAAAAACATCAAAGTTGCGATTGCATAAGAATTCACCCCCTGTTGCTGTAAAACCCGTACATTATTTCTGGTGCAAGCTAATTGGAGTTGACCTCTTGACTTCAATATAAATACATCTGTTCTTGGTGGCCACAGAATATACCTCAACAAACAGCATCATGAAGACTAATGAAATCCATTAATTAAAAAAAAAAAAAATGAAAGAAAAATATGGCACAACCATGACTCTGCATAGAAGAGGCTGTCTACTAAAAGCCAGAGACCAGGTAAGGATAGCATTTTTCAAAGTTGCAACCAGAACTAATTTCGGGGTTTCACATGAATGGAGGTGATGATTCTTTGCAATCCTACTGTAACATTCACCATTTTTCTGTAAATAATTTTGCAAATCAAATTAATTTCCCCTCTATTTTTTATGTTTCATATATATTCTTGACATATACTAATAACAATTATATCCATTTCAAATCCAGGTTACAACACTACAAAATGTGTAAAAAGTTAAAGGGGATTAATGCTTACGCAAGGCACTGTACATGAAAATGTACAGTATATGTGCTCTTTAAATATATTTTTAAAAATGTTAATGACTTAATTAGCTGTGGTTTGATCCATTATTATCATGGGTTTTTTTTTTTGCCCTTGGTGATGACCTGCAAAATTAAATGGGATTTTAATTGATTCATCACTTTGCAGTAGCCTGGCCCACACCCTTCTAGAAAGTTATAGATTTGTTCAATTCTTGGGTTGCTAGATCTGCTAAATCTCTCACTGCAGGATGTTTTTTTTAAGACAATGCTTAAATATTTTGATATATTATCATTGGTAATAGAAGGCGATAGGCTCCAGGCTCCCCTGCGACCCTGTAGGGTATGTGGTATGGAAAATGGATGGATGGTAATAAAATTTTTAAAGTGTAAAACAGTATGTTTGTGTGTTTTGACACAGATGGTCCCTCTTATCCATGTAGCTACAGAAACATTACTGAACAACCTGCAGGCTTATGCAGAGTCTGGAAAGAGCTTTGACATCCACAGGTATGTCAAGCTGTGTGTCTGTGGGCATGTTTGTATGTCCTAATGGAGAACAAATGTCCCCACAAGGATAGGAATATCTGACATTTTTGATCTTGTGGGGGCATCTGGCTGGTCCCCATGAGGAAAAGTGATTTTTGCTTTGTATTTTTTATTTTGTTTACAAAAACTGCAGCGTTTATTTAAAAAAAAATAAAAGAGGCAAAAGGTTTACTTGAAGTGTATACATCTTATAAGCTTGTGGTGGTAACTCATTCATATTTTCCTGCAGGTGTTTAGGTTGCTTCACTATGGATGTGATAGCAAGTGTGGCGTTTGGCATGCAAGTGGACTCTCAGAACAACCCAAATGACCCATTTGTGCATTACGCCTCCAAGTTCTTTTCTTTCTCTATATTCAGACCAATCATGCTCATCTTCAGTAAGTCACACTATCACATTTAGCCATTCATCTAATCCAAAACATCCTTCAGTGCCCATTATTTCCCCTTTAATTATTTAACAGCTGAGGTCACATCACATAGGGAGCTCCATAAATGACTATTTGATATGAACTTTAATGAAGGCAGTATAAAGATATAGCACATTTATTGCAGGCTGGTGAAAGAGGTCTCATTTAAAATGCCTTTGTCCTTGTGTTTATGACTTAAGAATATTGGTAAATGGCCTTGTGGTTGTCCTTTGTGCTCATAGTGAATTTCCCTTTCCTGATTGGGCTGCTCAGTGGCTTGCAGCAAGATAAAGACAGAAGTGAGATGAGCAACTTCTTCACAAATTGCATTCAGAAACTTATAAAGCAGAGGGATGAGTTGCCATCCAGTCAGGTAAAGTACAACCTTGGAGGAATAAAATTTTTTTTTTTAATTTTAAAAATCAGCAATGCATATAGTTGCATGTCTCATGATTTCTGGGTATACACAGAAAATGTGCATCCATTTTGCAGTTTATCTACGAATAAAACCAGACTAATTAAATTTTGGTGTTAGGGCTATAATCAAGACCACCGTTGTCAAGTCCAAGACCGAGACTAGCCAAGACTGAGTCAAGACAGAATTTTAAGGGGGTCAATGCCAAGTCAAGATCGAGTCCAAATGAAAGCAAAACTGATTTAAGATCAAGACCAAAAAACATTTATTTCAAGTCCAAGCCTTTTGCTTCAACTAGTTGGTTTCATTTGTATTTTGTGACAATGATTAGTCTGTTTTCTAGAAGAAGCAGTTGCATCTTGTCAAACTTTGTGAAAAGAAAAGACAACATGAACATTAATATTGCATTAACATTAATCAATACCAAGACCATATTTAGCAAGAGCAATGCTCAAGACCAAGCCCAGACTCAAGTCCTACAGCCATAGTTGGTGTATCTTTTTACAAGGTTTGAAAAGAAACAAAAAAAAGAAGCAAAAGTTTCCAGATTTATAACTGATATGTGAAGAGGACTTGGGGACGAATATTACAGATGTGGTAAAGAGGATGGAGGCAGTTTAAAGGCAAATGTTGGGCATACAATTATTCGAGAACATTTATATCGTATTCAGTAAGGGAAATGCAAAAAACTTTTAAACTGATATCAATTTTATTTTTCTCACAGTTATTATATACTCACACAATTTGATCTTTTTTGTTACTTGTGTCCATCTGTGAAACCTAAAAGAATGAATTTTTTTGTCTTATTTATTTTGCCCTAAATTTTACAGTGTACTATATTTACCTTAATAGTCTCCTGTCTTAACCTTTGTCCCATGGCTTTGATAGAGGCGGAGGGACTTCCTGCAACTGATGCTGGATGTGAGGAGTAGTAAGGAGTGTGCGTCCCTGGATCACTTTGACGTGGTCAATCAAGCAGATGAGCAACATGTGACGGACGGAAAGGCAGAAAGTTGCCACCAGTCGGCAAAAAGCAACCAGCAGAAAAGGATGATGACGGAGGATGAGATCATAGGCCAGGCCTTCATCTTCTTCCTCGCTGGCTATGAGACGAGCAGTAATACTCTTGCATTCATCTGCTACCTGCTGGCCATAAACCCTGACTGTCAGAAGAAAGTACAGAAAGAGCTGGATGACTTCTTCAGCAGACACGTGAGTGAAAAAAAATTTAACTCGCTGAAAATTCCCTGAAACACTCACGTCCACTTTAATAGGAATGCCTGTCTACCTGCACATTCATGCAGTTATCTAATCAGCCAATCACGTGGTAGCAGTGCAGTGCATAAAATCATGCAGATACAGGTCAAGTGCTTCAGTTAATGTTCACATTAAACATCAGAATGAGGAAAGTGTGATCTCTGTGACTTTAACCGTGGCATGGTTGTTGGTGCCAGATGGGCTGGTTTGAGTACACACACAACAGTCTCTAGAATTTACACAGAATGGTGCAAAAAAACAAAAAAAACATTTCTGTGGGTGGAAACGCCTTATTGATAAGAGAGGTCAGAGGAAAATGGCAAGATTGGTTTGAGCTGCCAGGCAGGATATAGTAACTCAAATAGTCACTCTTTACAACTGTGGTTAGCAGAAAAGCATCTCAGCATGCACAAAACATTGACTCTTGTTTCCTCCGAATCATCAAATCCACCCCTGTCAGCCAAGAAAAGGAATCTGAAGCTATCATGGGCACAGATCCACCCAAATTGGACAGTTGAAGATTAGAAAAAAAATCACCTGGTCTTTTTCTAGTCTTCAACTGTCCAGTTTCGATGAGCATGTGCCCACGATAGCCTCAAATTCTTGTGAAATGAGCAGGTGTTCAGGTGTTCCTATTAAAGTGGATGGTGAGTGTGTGTTTATATTAAAATATTTGTTATGTACTCAGCCATTCTGGTGCTAATTTTTTGTTTTTTTATTATTCCTGTAAGAAGTTAGTGGATGTGTGCCTCACTAAAGTCATAATGAAAGAACTTTAAACTAAAAAACTCAGAATTTCATTACAGAATAAATCTTGGATGCTATTGATGATCACTGAAGTTGTTCAGTAGACTTTTCCTTTTAATATGATCAAGTGTTGTTTCTATCATATGTTTATACAGTTTACTTCCTAAAATCTGATTGTAAAACGTTTAAAGTTTTTTGACTATGTAGTATTGCAGAGAAGATTCTAAAGGAGGGTTGCATTTTGAATAGTTTCTAAATGTGTTGTAGTTTGCTGTAATGTCTCTGTGTCTTGTGACTTCTGTTGTTTCCAGGGCAAATACTGTATGCCAGACCAACAAATAAAAATTTCAGAGCCACCACTGCATTGAAAAGCAAGCTGTGTTTGGTTATGTAGCCTCAACAATGTGGGTACTGTCTGTCTGAATGCTGAGCATTCTCCTGCATTCTGCCTTTTTCCATACAAGCACTCAGTGCAATGGAACGCACAGACCCACTCATAAATATAGCACAGGTTTGCAATAATGGTGGCACTTCAGGTTCTTGTGTGTGTGTGTGTGTGTGTGTGTGTGTGTGTGTGTGTGTGTGTGTGTGTGTGTGTGTGTGTGAGGAGGGTGCAAGAAATAGAGAATGGTAAGGGACAATTTCTAGCTGAAACCTGCAGTCTGTGTGCAGGGAGAGGAAGGATGGTGGTGGGAAAGGAGCAGAGGGGGCTGAGCAGGCCTGTTTAGTGGGTGCTGTTGAAGGAAATAAAGGTCTCTGGCTGACCCACATTGCTTTTTCAGTCATTTTCACTTCACCGTGAAGTCACTTTACCCTGCAAAGTAGCTTTCCAAAGTCAGGGCTTTGGATCAGCAAAACAGCATAATGCAATTTTTCATGAAATCTGTGATTAAGAAAGGCTGGCGGGCGGGCGGCATGACTCCGTGCTCAGATAAACAGCTCATGGAGAAAAATCAGAGAGCGTTGAGAGCATGAAGTGTTTTAGCAGCTCCGACTACACAAGAGCACTGGCGGTTCTGTTCAAACTCCTTGTCCTCTTTTCTCATAATGCCACCGTAATAGCTGACACATAAACCCGGCCTTGTTAAGCATGCGCCTGCATCTGCTGAATCTTAATACCTGCAGCCAAGGCCAGGCAGCCGCTCGGATCAAACGGAGAGCTAGTCCATCTCAATGACTCCCTTTCTCCACTTTCATCTTATACACTTACTCCCATTGACTCTCACATGCTCCATTTAGCCCTGCTCAGGAAGTCTGGGTTTTTTGGCTTCTTTTTTAAAAATGTTTTTGAAATGTAAACCTTGGCTGCAGCTCTTCGGGCATCATTTGTTACCAGTGGCAGCTTTTGCATGAAACTCCTTTTTCTTCAGTCATGCTTTTTGTGAGATGAGTGCTATTAAATTATTGCTGTTAAACATTATATTTTAGTGCTTGTACATTCTGAAAAGTTTTAAAGAAAGTTCTCTCGCAGTTCTTGCACCTTTTGAGCTGTGCAGTTGTGTATGGTGTCAGCAGGACTAGGTTTCTGCTGGTGTGTTTAGGATATGTGACTGCACACCCAGCAATAGCTGCACTCTTTTAGTTTTACATGGAGCAGCTGGGCATCGGTCCACAGCAAGCCATCTGACCATAGTGCATATGAAGGTCAGTGCGTCCCCCCCGGCTGAGGCTGCGCTGCCTGGCACGACTTTTGAATTTAGCTCACTGAGGAGCAAAGGGCCTTTCAGTTTATTTTGTAAATGCATCTCGCTGTGCTCCAACTGAATGCTCCTCGGCACTGAAAGCTTTTCAAATGTCACTCTCCTGCTCAAGCAGCACAGAGTGCCGAGTTTGTACCATAACATTGATATACACAGATGAAGTAAACACTTTAAAATGTCATGTGTTATTTACCTAATTGGTACTTGTCATGCTATTTGAATGACTAATTATCGTGTACTGTTACTGATCTATTAATACCATATTCATGTTAAAGTCGTGTGCTGAGTTGAGCCCAAAATGGCATCATTTGCTGTTAGACTTAAATTGTTAATTTGTTTAACAGGTTCATTAGCTTTCTTGGCTGTAGGTACATCATTAAGTGTCATACATGGCCTTATATTTCTTCTTATGGAATAAAAAAAGTTAAACTGGACTTAAACCCATCAGCTTAAGTGAATTCTCAAAGTAAATAGATTTTTTCCCCACCAAATAATTAATAATTCTATTTGAATAATTATTAAAATATAATATTAAATACAAAGTTGCACAATTTGTATTTTATTACGTTCTTAAAAGATAATGTTAAAATATAATATATTAATAATAATTAATCATTATATTTTAATTAATTAATAATTAATAATTATCCCCATACTAAGTATGACGTTCCCACAGCATTTTAAGGCATGGGCTCAAGTTGCACAGTTTCTATCCACAGCGTTGGTATCTCACCACCACAACATAATAATTCCATGAGATACCTCAAAATATTAACTCATAGCCTCAATGTATTATCACATGGCCATGCCTTATCAAAAAATAACCACCATGTCACTTCAGAGGTTTTGTACTGTACATGATAGATACAGTAAAAGATTTATTTGTTCAGCAGTCACTGTCCTGCTTTCTTGGCTGTAGATCCTAGATGCTAAATTAGTAGACAGATAGGACTGAAGCGTTCACCTTCAGAATGTCACTCTTACTAAGTGTCTGTTTTTTACATAAGCACTATCACTGACTCAGAGCTGCCTCAGAGCTCCAGCTGCAGCAGTTTTACCATCGGGTGGGTTAAAAGGTAAAAACACAAATTCCTTGCTTCCTATCAGTGTGTGTGTGTGTGTGTGTGTGGCACACATTGTGTCTAGGCTCTCATTTTCTCGTCCTACATTGTGCAGTGGCTCCCCAGGGTGTCCCTCATTAATTTGCCCTTTTTTTTATCTGCATAAATAGCAGAGTGAGATGAAGCAGAGCGTCACCTAATGAGTCAGCCAGAGGTGGGAGACGAGGGCAGGAAGGCGAGCCGTGTAGCAAAATTACACATTTACAGCCTCAGCCATCGCTGCTTTCTGAAACAGAAAGCTTTGGAGAAGAAAAAGACACATTTTATGTCCGGATTCATTCCCTATTTACCATATTGTACAGTAGATGGGTGTTCAATATTTTATAAATCCAGGCTACAGCTGTGACTGACAACACACTACTTCCACAATAAGCACAGCAATTTATTTTAGCTTTAAATTGACTTTTAGGAGACATAATGTATAAATATTACATAAAATTTACCAACAGGTACATAGTGGTTTATTTCATTTTTATTCAGATTTCAGTTTCAGATATGGTGAATGAGTTCTAAAAGTTACATCAATATTTACTCTGGGAAAGTTCTCTGTATTCATAGCTGGGTTATGCACATGCACATATAAAATACAATGATGAAGCAAACATCTAATGGGAAATAAACATCTAATAGGAGTCTAGTGCATTGCCAATATACTATATTGCTGCATGAATAGCATGTTTTAATTGTAATTGTAATGACCTAATTGTAATGATCACATATATCACAGCTAATTTGGCTTAAATTAACAATATGGCATCCACACTAATTGTCATGAAGGTGCCTTGATATGTTTTTGGAACAAGTTTGTCTCCCTCACTGCTGCCCGATGTAGTGTTTTGTGTAGAACCGTCTATGTAGTAAAATAGTGAGTGAAGGAGTGATTTCAAATACAGCGAAGGATTTTTAATCCATCCATACTAAAGTGTCTAACATTCTCCGAATTTAATTTAGCTTTTGTTTGAAGTATGTTAAATCCAGTCATTTACATAGATATGTCTTTTTCACCACTACCACGCTGAGCTTTGAACATACAGCAGAAGTGCATAGTTTGATTTTCTAATTCAGATTGATGACATAGTCATTTTATGAACTGACTGTTACCTAATACAGAGTATAGGGGTCATGAAGGAACACTAAGCTAAAATCTATGAACTAATGTTACTCCTGCAGGAGTAGATTAATATTAATAGAGCCTGCTATTTTAATAAAATTACTGGCCACTGACACTTAACCTTCATCTGTTTTCATATACACTCAATCGACTTCAGAGCTTTCTAACTGTTTTTCATTGACAGGAAAAGCTTTGTAAGATATTAGTTTGAGTCTGTCTGATAGATTGACAGGGTTATCTCATTTTAAGGGAAATAAAGGCGCATGGAATAGGAAATATATCATAATCTGACAAAGGTTTGGGGTTTAACAGGGTAATTACTTGAGTAATTGTACTTCGTTGCTATACTTGAGTATAACTTTGGTGTATTTATTGCTTATTTGAGTATTATTAAAATTGACTGTGTGTAATCTTACTTAAAAACGTACGTTTTACGCCTTACATTTTTTTATTTGGACCTTCAAATTATTTGTAACAAACCTTGAAGGTCTGTTCTCAATGACTGTACACTATATATCAACTATATGGGCTCAGTTTAGCATCCAGTCATTTCAATTTAGCATCCAATCAGGTTGATCAATGTAGAAAATACTATCAAGAAACATCCCTTATCATGCTAGTTAATGCTATAGATATCAATGTGCTTTTGGACATGGAAAAGTCACAAGACAGCATGAACTCCATGCAATTTGAAAAAAGTATATTTAGGTATGTTTCTATTAGGCTAAAATGAACTGTTTTCTTTGCTAATACCAGCTTAGACTAGCACTGATTCCAGTAGCTAACATAAATTGGCTGGACAACTAGTCAGATTCTTGGTAATGGTAAATAGTGATTTACATGATTTTTTACTTACTTATACTAATTCATTAGCAAACCATCAGCAGACAAACAGAGATTGAATGATGCTTTTAGGCAAAATGGCGTAGTTGCTAACAGTTTTAGATAAGTAATACAAATTGTTTTTACATGAAAAAATGACTAACATAATTTCATCAATTAAAACATTTACTTTTTACTTTGACTTGAATACATTTGCTCATCACACATGTCTAATGTACGGTTTTAAGCCTACCAACCTGTAATATATTTCATATAGTTAATCTGTACAGGAATCTTAGTCTGTAAATGTCTTGGAGAGCTATTTATATGTATATTTTTATTCTCTCTTATTTGTGGTATATTGTGAGTTATTGTGCAGTTTTAAAGTCTTGTGAACTGTTAAGTCTTAGTCATCCCTATTGCTTTTGTGTTGTGGCTGTTGTGACACCAGATTTCCCCTTGAGGATTAATAAAGTACTCTCTATCTCTATCTATCTATCTCTATTTTTAGCTGGGTACTTCCACTTTTAACTGAGTACAATTTTGACACTGTCTATTTCATGGCCATGAAAAATGTAACTCATGGCAACTTTTACATGTTAAATTTTTTTTAAAGAAATCAATTGAATTAGACCATTGGGTCCAGCAGAACCTAAGCATGGCAATGACTGGTTATATTGCACTTTACTCTTTACTTCAATCTTGGAATTACGTACAAAGTTATTATTAATTAACCACCATGTCACTTCAGAGGTTTTGTACTGTACATGGTAGATATACAGTAAAAGATTTATTTGTTCAGCAGTCGCTGTCATGCTTTCTTGGCTGTAGATACTAGATGCTAAATTAGTAGACAGATAGGACTGGAGTGTCTTTCACCTTCAGAATGTCACTCTTACTAAGCGTCTGGGGGTTTTTTTGGGGTTTTTTTTTTTTTGTTTGTTTTTTTACATAAGCAGCATCACTGACTCAGAGCTGCCTCAGAGCTCCAGCATGCAGCAGTTTCACCATCCGATGGTTTAAGAGATAAAAACACAAATTCCATGCAGCCCACCTAAGTGAAAATGTGAAAATCATCAGTTTTAGATAAATAATAAAAATTGTTTTTCACATGAAAACATGACATTAGTGTAATTTCATCAGTTAAAACATTTATTTTTTTACTTTGGCCTGACTACATTTTTTCCTGGATACTTCCACTTTTAAATCAGTATGACAATTTGACACATTATCTGTATACTTTCAATTAAGTATAATTTCCCAGTAATTTTCCCTTTAAAACACAGAGGAAGACAAAGGCAAGGTTAGACTGCCATACATAAAGAGGGTGAAAATGTGAACATGACACAGAGCTTCAGGAAGGTATAAAATAGATAGAATGAGCGGAAGCAAAGAAAGAGGTGAAAGAAACAAAGACAGGAAGTAACGGTGACTGGTGGGAGGTGGGAGTGAGTGAAGGCTAAAGAAAGAGAGAGAGAGAGGCGCAGCCTGGCTTTCCTGTGTGTGAATAATTCAGTCATGCTGTGCCTGTGAGCCCGAATCTCCAGGAGGCTCTTTCCCTCACTCATCACCCTTCACTCATATCACTCACCCCCAAATAAAGACCATGCATCTCGACTGCTAAATTCAATAACACAGCCTTTAATCCACCACACACCACAGCACTACAGCTGTCAGTTTCTAATGAAAGTGCTATTATTCGTCTTGTAGCTTTTTGTGAGTCTTGAAACGAGAGTGTAGAAATTATTCCCAATGATCCTTTGTTTTCTTAAAGGAAATTTTGTGTGCTTGGTAAATCCAGAGAGCAAGAGAGAGGACGAGACTAAAAGACTCACAATTGCGTCATTCTCTTATTCTGTTCTCCCTCTTCATGTGTCTCTCTGTGGATCTCTCTCTTTCTGTCACTAGCTGAGATGAAGGCTGTCTGGTGTGTGAGTAGCCCCGCACCCCTGGGGTCAGAACTGCAAAGCTTGGACACTTTGATTAGGAGAGCTGAAGCTCGGCAGGTGAAAGACACTGAACCACACTCACAGCCAACTCTCATCCAGCATCTCATCAAACTGGCACAGAAGAGTTTATTTAGTGTAAGATGAAATGATTAGAGAAGCCGAGAGGAGGGAAAGGATTAAAGGATTGAAAAGAATGTTAAAAATAGAGTCACACCATGAATTAATATACAACCTTTATTGAGATGGCCATACTTGCTGTTCCTCAAATAGAAAAAAGGATTTGTATAGCACTATTTTTCCATTCTCGGTCATCCTGTGCTTGGGCATGCTTGTCACACTCTGATGGGGAGACAACACAGAAGAGATGGATATGCATTCTATGGAAACAGTGAAAGGCAGAAGGATGTGTAGAGGGCTGAGACCAGTGATCATGAAGGGAAGGTTCAGTGACTGATCTCTCTCTCTCTCTCTCTCTCTCTCTCTCTCTCTCTCTCTCTCTCTCTCTCTCTCTCTCTCGCATTCAGAATAGTGGGAGCATAAAAATGGAAATTTGAGATTTTCAAGGAAAAGCATGATGGCTCAGAGGTTAGCATTTCTCCCATAAAGCTCCACCATGCATACAGTCTGTGCTGAGGTCCAGACAATCACCCCGTGTCTCCATGTGTCCTCATGGGGTTCACCCAGGTTCTCCAGTTTCCTCCCATTTCCCAAAAACATGCACAAGGTGCACAAAACACAAAATTGATTTGTTTTTTGCCCCTAGAAGTGAATGAGTGTGTGATTTTGTGTGTGCATGGTTCCATGCAATGGATTGACATTACAGTGAGGGTGTATTGCCACCTTGCACTCAGTTTCCGTGAAAGGCTCTGGATACACCATGACCCTGGCCAGGATAAGGCACTAGCATGAAGATATGACTTGTTCTAGCAGGAGGATATATTTATCAATAGAAATTCCAAAGCATTTCTGTGAGTTGCTCTAGATGACTCTCTAGTCATACACTAGTATGACATTTAATATGCCAGATGTTTAAAAGCATCATAAAATCATCATAAAATCTTTTTGCATGGACTTTGTCTGAATGCTTACAGGAGTATCTGAGCTGCTACTGGGAATTGCTTTAGTGAACTTCTAATTTGCTGTGTAGTTACAGCTTGTTTCATGTTCATTCTTGCTGCGCAATACTGGTATTTCCCATTAATTGCTATTTCTGTCAATATTGGTCTATATTATAATATGTAACACATGCAGTTATTGTATTATGTGGTTATATGTCTAATCATAGTAGCGAAATTGAGCAAATGTGCACTCTACCCATTCAATGAAACACAAATGCAGCTACACACACTATAATCACCACCTACGCACAGTATACACTTAATTGCCAGTTATTTGTATCTACAATAGCTGGCCGTTTTCTAATGTACAAAGTTGCAGTCCAGCTGTTGCTTTGTACTGGGGTTTTTCAAAACCGTTCATTCCACCATCCAGATAATCTCTGCTCAGCAGTGGTCCTGTGGTGCTCCCTTTATACTGATGGGTCGGATAAAAGAGGCATGACAAATTATGCATGGACTACTGCCAGTAATTGAACACTGCGTATATACCTGTATAAAATGGCTAGTGAGTTTAGGTACAATGTGGATGTAGCTAATACTACAACTGGCAACTGACAATATCCTGATTGTTCACATAACATTTGAAATACTGTATTTTGCTTGATGTTTATGCATGCTAATAAATGCAGCACTTTGAGAAGTTCTTTTTAGATTAGATGGATCTTAAGTCGCTCTCCAGTAGCTTGCACTTTTTGAGTTGTGAGTTTATTAAGTCTGCCTACACTCCTCAGCCATTTAGCTGCACTTTGTTGGTATAAAATGACTGACTGTAGCCCAACTGACGAAGCAATAAATGTGTCAAGCATAACAATGCTTGGAACAGTTCAGCAAAAGAACAATCCAGCTAACAACATCCTGTGGTCAGAAAATGACACATATAAGGAGAACTGGACATTATGGCTAGAAAGATATAGTGTCTAAGTGTATATCTACGAAAGGGCTTTGTCTAATAATGTGACCATAATGTGGCTTGTTGTTTTAAAACAACCTTGTCAGTATCACTGCTGAACTGAGAATGATCCATCACCCAAGTAATATCAGCAGTGGTCTTATGATGGTCTGTTTCTAGTGATGGACAGGTTCATTTTGTACCTAAAAAAAATTGACCTATATGGTAGCTGTACCTAATAAAATGCCAAATGAAAATACAATAAACTGGCAGTTCAGCAAGTTGAACAACAGTTATTGTAAGTTATTATATGTCCAATAGCACATAGTTGAATCCCACTGCAATGCTTTTACTTTATGTAAGGTTCTACACTATGTTCATCTGTGTTTTTCCAAAATATTCACAAGTCACAGACTAGTGGGCTAAGCTCCTTCCAGTGCTATGTCTGACCCTAGATCTCATTATGTAAGTCAGTCTTCTGTCCTAGAGATAAAAAAGAAAAAAATTTCTCTCGGGCAGATGCTTTAGCTTTCCTCTTACGATGTTGATATTGCAGGACCTCAAATACGACTCCCTTGCATGTTGTTTGGTGTTTTTTACTTTGGCTATTTAAGTTTACTTGGCTGCACTAATGGATTTTGGCAGATGGAGTCATCAAAATGCTGCTGCCACTGTGGAAGGCCCCATGAAAATGCTCAGGCCCTGAGGGAGAGGGCGGTCCTGTAACTTAAACATCCATAAACATGTGCTCTGTAATTCAGCCATGCCTTCCTGACTGATGGGTCCCAAACGTCAACAGCTGTCAGACGTCAGCTATTGTTAACCCCCCACCGTATACCTTTTGCTCTCTCCTGTGGGGGTACATAAATTAGCCTATTTACGTCTGCTGTCTCGAGGGTGGCCGCTGTATATGTCTCTGAAATGTGCTATATTATTATTCACCTGTCCCCACCTTTTCTTTTGTGTTTTATCAGGGGAAGTCTAACTCCATGGTTCTAGGGGCCCATGATTTTTTTTTCTTTTGTTACTGTGGTAACAATCCATTCAAACCTATTACATTCATTTTTACTGGACTATTTGACTGGTCACCTAAATTAAATGGGCTTAATCCAAAACTCAATGACTCAAAACCTAGTCTGCCTACAAATAATGTTTTTAATTAAAATGTGTCCTGTGAGTGGAAATGTCTAGAATAAAAAAGCCCTATGGCTCCAATAAATAGACAAAATATTGTACACAGTTAAATAATGAGCCTAATATGTGAGTAGTTTATGTTCATAAAATAAATCTGTTAGTTGAATGGGGTTAGTCAATTTTTTTTAATTTTTTTTTATTTTTTACAGTTAAAGAAGTTCAGTGCAGCTCAAACAATAAATTGTGTGCTATCCAATCACATATTTTGTGATTCAGACATGTACAAAAAAACACAGCTTAATTTAGTGCATTTTAAATTGATTGAGAGACAAATGTTTTCATGTAAAATCTGTTTTAATGGATAAAGGTTTAAACATTACAAGAAGCGTTTGCGCTATCATCAGGGGATTGCAAGATCGAATCTGGATGATGCCATCTGTTATCAGGTGTCAAAGAGGATAATTACCGCAGGTCTCTGGGTATTAAACACCGCTTTCCTCACTTCCCTGTCGATTAAAATGGCTCTAATCAACATTGGATCTCAGCTCAGGTATACTATGTTTGCCTTGCACCTCCAGGGTTCAGGTTTGGAAACCACCTTCGGGACATTTCCAAATTGTCCATAGTGTGTGAATCTGTGTGTGATTGTGCCCTTTGATGTTTTGGCATCGGGTGTCCCCCGCCTCATGTCCCAAGTCCCCTGGGATAGGCTCCAGGCTCCCCGTGACCCTGTGTAGGATAAGCGGTACAGAAAATGTGTATATATACATATATGTGTGTGTGTGTGTGTGTGTGTGTGTGTGTGTGTGTGTGTGTGTGTGTGTGTATATATATATATATATATATATATATATATATATATATATATATATATATATATATATATATATTTATTTATTTATTTATTTATTTATATATATATATATATATAAATATATATATATATATATATATTCAGCCTCTTCTGAAACTTCATTTACTGTTTATAGTTATAAAAAAATGTGAGGCTGCACATGCCTCATAGGAATCACATGATAGATCTCATCCTCTCCGGTGGGTAGCTGTCGTGTGGCAGGGGAGAACTAGGTAGTGGATGGGAATTGCCAATATGGTAACTGCAAATTTGGAAGAAAATGGGGGTAATTATCCCTAAGGAATTACAATAAAAATATGGTACAGTATGAGGTTTGGAACAAATGGTCGATTGCAGATTCAGCCCGCTCAGTTATTCAACAAGGTAATATGTTCTCAGATTGCATATACCAGGGGTCATCAACTGGTGGACTGTGGTCCAGATGCAGACCCAGCAAAGTATTTTATCAGATTGAATGATGCATTTGAAAAATACTGTAGCGAAATTGATCATTGTATGAAAAAAGAAAAACTTGCTGTAGTGCAGACTCCAGTTTTCTAAAAATACAGTAACTGGAGTTACTGTATTTAATGCAATTTTTACTGGATGATTTTTTTTTTTTTTTACTGTATTCTATGCATTATGTAAATTATTTACCTGAAGGCAGCTCACTGAGAAATTAAAATGTTTCACAGGCTTTTATAGATTATTTTTTTCATTTACCCTTTCTGGTCGGATTAATGAAGTGACAGTATGGGTGGTTAAAAAAAAAGAAAGAAAAAACACTGTTTTTTCTTTTCTTTCTGAATGTTTAAAGATGACTGGACTAAGAAATATGCTTCTATTCTCCACTACAAAACAGTTCAAAAAGTTCAAAACAAGTGTCTCATCTGTTCAGAATCTGTAGTGTTAGTCGAAATTGGTAACATGAAGTGCCAGTGTGTAAAAAAACATAACATAACATAAAATCTTATTTATAGCCGTAAAATACTCATTAATGGTTAAGTATTAAAAGGTAACTTTTGTCACCTTTCAGTCATGTTAGTTGCTTATCCAGATTTTGTAAGCATTTTTTTATGCTGCTGTGCTTTACAACATCTAGCTGAATATCTCTAGTATGTATTGTGACAGGAAAGCACAGGTTTTGAATCCATACTGTTTATTGCTACTCTGTAATGTTTGTTAACTGAAGGCAAGCAGTTTTATTAGAAGCCTGGAAAATGTTAGTTGCCCTGACTGTAATAGCCATTTTCACAGTGCTCACCAGCAGTATGTTATTATCATTATGGCAAAACCTGCATACTTCCTTTGACTATGGGGAGCCTTATGACCTGTCATTTGAATTTCCATTACAGCTCTATTCTCAGGCACATCAAACTAAATTGAATAAAAGGTGCTCACAGTACCAGTAAGTGCTAAATGCAGAGCCTGTGCTGGCTGCTTTAATGGCTCTATCCCTGACGCACAGAGGGGCCATGTGAAGACCATAATGAGACTCAGACACATTGGAGGAGTTGAAACTGGCCAAAGCTAGACACAGGACTACAGAGAGCAGGGTGATTTCCGGAAGGATTATAGTAGATGAGGCTCAAGATGGTGAGGAGCATGGGAATTGGACCGGGAAAAGATCTTCTTCAACCATCCCAGAGTTCATCCATTTTAATATAAACCTCTCAGAATCTTCTCTAAATATGCAGCTGAAATAAACCAGAGCAAACCATGTAATACAACTTTTTTTTAACACACAAAAACCCCTCTCTCTTCTAGGTCTGACTTCCTGATTCCCAGAAGTGTTCCTTGGGAGTGTTGCTGCAAAAATTATGTTATATTTGTGACCATCTCATGTGGTTATGTTATTTTTTACTTTACCCTCTGGTGTTTTGGAAAGCACATACTTATTTTCTCATGCATGAGGGCGATCTCAAAGGCTGAATCATAAGCTGTGTGATTGAAAAGCACTGTTTGCAATGCAGCCACTTCCTGGCAGGTGGACAGTATGTGTGTGTATATATGTGCACATTCCTCAGTGTGATTGAAACTGTAATTTTCGGGTACAGCAATGCCCTATGTCTAGCCCATGATTTCTGACTCTAATAAGGTAGAATCTTATTAGAAGATAGAGTAATCCTTACCTAGAGATCTTCTAATAAGATTGCTGAACTCTGAAGTTTTAAAAAGAATTATAGATGTGCTTTATTGATCTAACTACATAATGCTTGCAACTTGATGCATCTCTGTCGTTCCTTCTTTCCTTGTTACACCGATATACAGGATAGCACAAACAGTTTCTACATGTCTTTATACAACAGTGCTGCAGAATTCTCAATTCTGATTGGTCAGAAGGTGGTGATTCATTTTCTATAACAGCAGCATGGATAGGTGTTGAGAGGTTTATATTAATACATGTGTTCTAATACGCTGTCATTTCAATAGTAACAACTTACCCAGAGACTTTTATGGCAGACGGCATAAATGTATTTTTAAAAAACGTGTAATCGTCTATATACTAAAGTTTTCTATGTGACAATATCCATCCATACATCCATCCATCCATTTTCCATGCCACTTATCTTACACAGGGTTCTAGGGGAGCCTGGACACTATCTCGGGACGGGAATTGAACCCCCAACCCCCCAAGCACTTGAGACAGTCAGAAGTAAAGCTGTAACACTGGAAAGTTTTCAGAACAGAGGGCTTTGTGGTTTCTCTTTAACATGATAAGCTTCCTTCTTTGTCTTGTTAACTTGAAATGAGAGACTGTTTTATAGCTATTATATTATATTATATTATATTATATTATATTATATTATATTATATTATATTATAAACTGTTTATAGCTGCTATAATGTAAGTGACAATGGGAACTTGTTTTGTGGACATCAATGTAGAATGCAATGATTTTCAAATCTCATTAACCCATATTTTATTCACAATAGGACATAGAAAACATATCAAATGTTTAAACTGAGCCAATATACCATTTTAAGGATCAACAGTCCGTATATGTCTGGGAACTGAGGAGACCAGTTGCTGGAGTTTTGAGAGAGGAATGTTGTCCCATTTGTGTCTGATACAGGATTCTAGCTGCTCAACAGTCCTGGGTCTTCTTTGTCATATTTTTCGTTTCAGGATGCGCCAAATGTTATCAGTTGGTGAAAGGTCTGGACTGCAGGCAGGCCAGTTCAGCACCCAGATTGTTCTACTACGAAGCCATGCTGTGGAAATAATGCAGTATGTGGTTTAGCATTGTCTTGCTGAAAAAGACGTCGTCTGGATGGAAGCATATGTTGCCCTAAAACCTGTATATACCTTTCAGCATTGATGGTGCCTTTCCAGATGTGCAAGCTGCCCATTCCATGCCGGATGGTCCCTCTCTTCTTTGGTCCAGAAAACGCGGTGTCCATGGTTTCCAAAAAGAATTTCAAATTTCGATTTGTCTGACCACAGAACAGTTTTCCACTTCGCCTCAGTCCATTTTAAATGAACTTTGGCCCAGAAAAGACGGCGACATTTCTGGATCATGTTCACATAGCGCTTCTTCTTTGCATGATAGAGCTTTAACCAGCATTTGTGGATGGCACGGCGAACTGTGTTCACAGACAATGAGTTCTGGAGGTGTTTCTGAGCCCATGCAGTGATTTCCATTACAGAATCATGCCTGTTTTTAATGCAGTGCTGCCTGAGGGCCCGAAGATCACGGGCATGCAATATTGATTTTCACCTTTGTCCCTTGCGCACAGAGATTTCTCCAGATTCTCAGAATCTTTTGATGATATTATGTACTGTAGATGATGAGATATTCAAAGTCTTCGCAATTTTACGTTGAGGAACATTATTCTGAAATTGTTCCACAATTTGTAGATGCAGTTTTTCGCAGATTGGTGAACCTCTGCCCATCTTTACTTCTGAGAGACTCTGCCTCTCTAAGATACACTTTTTATACCCAATCATGTTACTGAGCTGTTGCTAATTAACCTAATTAGTTGCAAAATGTGGCTCCAGCTGTTTCTTTTTAGTAACACTTACTTTTCCAGCCTTTTGTTGCCCCTGTCACAACTTTTTCGAGATGTGTTGTTGCCATCAAATTCAAAATTACCTTATTTTTTTCTTAAAATGGTACAGTTGATATGTTTTCTATGTTCTATTGTGAATAACATATGGGTTTACGAGATTTGCAAATCGTTGCATTCTGTTTTTATTTACATTTTACACAGCGTCCCAACTTTTTTGGAATTGGGGTTGTACAACATGCTGATCTTTAATTAATAAAGAATTGCAGTCATTGACAAATTGCTGTTGTGTAAGAGGAATGTGCTGTTATTGGAAAATAATGAATTTCAGGGTATCACATAACCTCATCATTATTTTCCTGTATCTATTTGGTCTCTGCTCCATGCAGTGCCCTTATACAGTAAATGTTCTCCATTTCTGTATGTGGTTTATGTTCTGATCTCAGGTTGAATCCTCTCGGTCACATTCTTTAGCTGTTCCTTCTGTCTCCACCTCTCAAAAATGTTTGCTTCTCCTATTATTATCATCATGAAAAGAGTTAGTATGAGTGCTATTGTGTCTGCAATTCAAACAAAACTGAACAGTGATTTTCTTGCCATGGGATTTTAATTAGCAATTTCTAATTATGTTTCTTTTTTCATTGTTTTGGCCTTGTCTGCCTTCAGCATTGGCCACTGTTGTATCACCCAGCTAGCTGTCAGTCTTTCGACCAAGGCTGTCTCTCGTTGATAAGGATACAGTCAAAGACGGTGATAGTCATTCCAATTAAACTTGATAATTAGCAATTTGGCCATGGAAACACAGTCACCGAGGAGACTAATGAGAGCCAAGGGCATGGGTTCAGGTGTTCAGGTGTCTGACCTCCACGTGACTGATATAATTCTCGAGTCTCTTATTTGATTGCATTGTTCTGAAGTGAAACATCATGACTTATTTCACAATCGAACTGCATTATAGTACTGACTCTTCTCTCTCCTTACACATATTGAAAAGGACCTGCTGGTTGCATGACCAGTTAATCAGAGATGGCATGGCACACATGTCTGTCATGGCCATGCTGACTTTCTCTAGAGTACTTTTTCTCACTCAGAAAGGGAGAAAGCCGTGCTGCTTTCTGTGCTGTTAGAAAACAATGCACATTGACACTGACTGCATTTGTGCATTAACAGCACCCTTGAGGCTTGCCTTGTTTGTGCACATATGCCTCCATCACTATCAATAACCATAAATAACTGTTTCTATGGAAACTCTATGGCATGTAGGTGATCAGTAAGGGCACCTGCTGGCAGCCTGGCACTCGCTGTACTGTTTTCAATAACACTTAAGGGTCTGTATTTAAATGTGGGAATACAGTATAAATATGCAGGCAAGGCTAATGATGGAATAGTGAATGAAGGTTCGATGTCAAATACACTATGGTCACACAAACTGACAAGAAAACCAAGGTTGCTCACTCCCACACAGACACAGAATGTTGAGGTTACACCTCCAGAAAAAATCATGGAGTAATTGCATGTTTGTCTGTTGTCCCTGATGGGCCATGATGTGAATGAATGGCTAGGCATAAATAAGAAAGGGAGGCAGATGTGAGAAGGCAGGCTGCTGATAAGGGCCTCTGCTCTAAGCCCAGCTTATACCTCACACACAGACAGAATGAATTTCATTTGCTGAAAGGAGCCTGACATTATTAATATCAAGGGGCTCAGAAATATGCAAAGAAAATGAGCTATTTTTGCAGGGTGCCTCTTTGAACATAGCAAAGCCTTTCCTTTTTTCCCCCTCTAGCAATATGTTTGAAGGCAATATGCATAAGCTATTTTAGCTTGCCACATTTTTGTTGAGGTTTTGTGCTACACAGTAAAGCCTTTTGTCCTAGTGATTGTATGTTAGGGCTTTTAAAAGAGACCACACAGAAGAATTATGTAAACGTGTTCCTTTTTTACTTTATGAAATTGTATTGCCGTATCATTTAAGGATTCTGAAAAGCGTAGTTTGTAGCTATGCTTACTCTTACCCCAAAAAATGTCAGGCCTTGTAAACATTTATTGCTTAGTAGAAATGTTTTTACAGCCTAGATCTGACTCCTACAGTGCTTTTTTGTTGTTGTTACATAAAGAGAGGAATCAGGGAAACCCTCATGAGCTGCAGGACTACAGATATATATCAATCCCTAGTTCCCATGACTGCATCAATATCCTTTTGTATAAATACAGTAACAGGACATGCGCATATGCCTGTAAAGGGCTGATAAAAAAAAAAAAAAAAAAACAGCTATGAATAGTCAAACTTGTATAACTTTGTCAAACCCTGGTCCTGTAGTGCCTTACGGTTTGGTGATGTGCAGCCTCCAGCCTCACTGGGTCCTCCATTAGCAGCTTAGTGCCGGTTCACAAACTTCTGTTATTCTGCTGTAGCTTCACTCCGGGCAGGGATGTAATTCCAAATAGAGCCCAGCTCATTTATTAGACCGGAAATATTTCTGCTTTACCCTGTGCTGTGGATACAACCAGCTGTCTTTCTGTCTGTTTTATGTTTGCCTTTGTGATGAGTCTGCCTGGCCTTGAGTGCATGCCCAGTGTCACCAGGGGAAATACATGTGCATCATGCATATACAATCACCGGTCACTTTATTAGGAACACCTATACATATGCTCATTCATGCAATTATCCAGTTAGTCAATCGTGTGGCATAAAATCATGAAGATACAGGTCACAAGCTTCAGTTAATGTTCAAATCAAACACCAGAATGGGGGGGGGGGTATGTCATCTCAATAATTATAACCGTGGCATAGTTGCTGGTGCCAGGCAGGGCTGATTTGAGTATTTGAGTAGAAACAGCTGATCTCCTGGGATCACACAACAGAGTCTAGAGTTTGCACAGAGTGGTGCAAAAAAACAAAACAGAACAATAAACACATCCAGTTCTGCAGGAGGAAATGCCTTGTTGATGAAATAGGTCAGAGGAGAATGGCTAGACTGGTTCGAGAAAGACTATGGAGACTCAAATATCCACTCTACAACCCTGGTGAGCAGAAAAGCTTCTCATAATACACCACACACACCAAACTTTGAGGTGGATGAGTTACTACAGCAGAAGACCACAACGGGTTCCACTCCTGTCAGACAAGAACAGGAATATGAGGCAACAATGGGCACAGGCTCACTCAATCTGGAGAGTTGAAGACTGAAAAGTTGTCACCTGGTCTCTCCTATAAATTATTTCAATCTTGGCGGCACAGTGGCACCGCTTTTAGTGTTGCTGTCTCACAGCTCCAGGGTCCTGAGTTCAGTCCTGAGCTCAGGTTACTGTCTGTGTGAAGTTTTGCATGTTCTCCCCGTGTCTGCATATGGGTTTCCTGCAGAAAACGTGCCAGTGGAATCTCTACTGAGTGTGTGTGTGTGTGTGTGTGTGTGCATGATGCCATGCAATGGCCTGGCATCACATCCAGGGTTTATTCCTGGTGCCAAGTGTTAACTGTGGAAGGTGCCAATAATTTTGAAACCAGAAAATTCAATGAAATTGTCCAACGTTGAAAACTTCCATCCATCCACCCAGTTTCCATACCACTTATCCTACACAGGGTTGCAGGGAACCTGGAGCCTATCCTAGGGAACTCAGGGCACAAGGCGTGGGACACCCTGGACGGGGTGCCAACTCATCGCAGGGCACAATCGCACACACTTTCACACTCCCATTCACACACTGTCACGTTGGCAGTTCGATTCCCGGCCCACATGTCTCCACATGCTGAAGTGTCCTTGGGCAAAACACTGAACCCCAAGTTGCTCCAAATGGCATGTGTGTGAATCGGTGCATGAGAAACAGTGTAAAGTGCTTTGTAGAACCGCTAAAAAAAAGCACTATATAAGTGCAGACCATTTAACATATCTGGTGCACCTTCACACCTTTGCAAAGTCATGTAGTATACTTTATTCACATTGTGCATTTTCTTGTCAAATGTGATCATTCTGTAGGCTTTGTACAAACAGAAAGATAGTGATGCATAACTCGTCTTTATTTTAACTGACCCCTCTCTCACAGGACTATGAGACTTCTTTGATGAATGTTGGATGACACCTTAGGTGACTGTACTAGTGACCACATTCATATTGTACTATTCTCTCTCTGAGCTTGCCCTTAGAGCAGCTTTTACTCCATATTTTCCCAGTATGCCTTTCAGGGAGTGTCTTATTGAGAGGCACATCTTTCACAGTGCATGTCTCCTTCCTCCCTGGCTTTTCACCTAACCTTTCGTTAAGGACATGTCACTCTGGTCTGGAATAGTGCAGCTGCCAATGAGAGGTGACAGTCCAGCCAGACGACGACGGTGTGTGTGTGTGTGTGTGTGTGTGTGTGTGTGTGTGTGTGTGTGTGTGTGTGTGTGTGTGTGTGTTTGTGTGTAGCGTGGCAGCCTCCCTCACCCTGCCTGGTCCTTCGGCCCTCCGGCTTCTGCTTTCAGTGAGAAAGCAAAGTGATTTCAGGCAGCCGAGCCATTTTTTATAACCGCACAGTGTCTGGCAGGCAGTGTTGGGGGAAGGAGGAGGCTGGAGGGGTTCATAGACAGTCCGTGACCCCATATTCGCTAAGCCTGGTACGTTCCTGCTTCTCTATGTAGTGCTACATATATGTATAGAAGGCATTAAAACAGAATAAATGAGCAATAAATGGTTAGTCAAATGCATATGCAAATGTGGGACCACAAGTATCAAATGATTTAGTGTTTAAATGTTAAGATTTGATAAAACTATTATTATTTGGTGAACTGATAGAGTTCATGTCAGTGGGATATTTACGTTAAATGACCTTTATTTTCAAAAGAGATTTGAATTGTGTTGCACGGTTGCCTCCTGCTGGATGTTTGTTACTACTACACTATAAATAACAAAGGGAAAAGCTTCCCATTAGAATGCAAATGCATTCATTTTCTTACTATGCCATTTCTGATGAATTTTCTGTTTCCACTGTTTCTTGTAGGACTCAGCAGATTACCCTAATATGCAGGAACTGAAGTATTTAGACATGGTGGTGTGTGAGGCTCTGAGACTCTATCCACCTGCATTTAGGTACGACAACTGCATAGCAGGTCCATTTACTCGATCACAGAACTCTCTTCACATCTGATTTTCTTATATTTTAGAAAAATATATAACATTTATAGATTTACATTAAAATGTATTCACTGTAATGTTAATTTTGTGTGCTAGCATCTCTCTTTTGTTGCACTGCAGATATGCGCGCACTATTGAGCGTGAAAGTGTGGTGAATGGACAGTTGCTGCCTAAAGGAGCTACACTAGAGATAGCAGCAGGCTTCCTGCATTCTGACCCAGAGTACTGGCACGAGCCGGAGAAATTCATACCTGAAAGGTACGAGGACTTTAATTCATTTACGTATTCCAGCGGTGATATATACACATCCACAGACATGACATAACACTTGTCTGTCTTCCTACTATTTATAAAAAAATCATCAAAAAATTCATTCATTTATCTTCAGAATCTGCTTTTTCCTGGTCAGGGTTGCAGTGGATCCTGAGTCTAGCTGGGGAACACTGGGCATGAGGCAGGAATATACCCTAGATTGTATGCCAGTCAGTCACAGGGCACAATGCACACACATAATCATACACTCGTTCGCACCTAGGGCCAATTTATAGTCAAGAATCCACCTACATATATATGTTTTTTGTGAGGGGGAGGAAACCAGAGAACCTCAAGAAAACCCACGCACACACAGGGAGAATTTGAGAAAGACAGACAGTAACTCGAGCTCAGGATCAAACCAGGGATCTTGGATATGTGAGGCAGCAACAATACTGCACTGTGCTACAGTGGCCCCAAACTAGATTAAATTAAAGAAGAAAAAAAACAAACAAAAAAAAAATAATTCAAAACTATATAGTTGATCCATCTTTGGTCAGAGGCCTCATCTCTCTCTGAACTTCCCCATTATCTCTGCCTGCTACTCCATCGTCCCTCAGCGCAGAGCCCTTACCCCCTTTTTATTCTCAAAAGAGCCAGTCTTTTTATACCAGCTTATGACCTTAGGCTCCTGCTGTCCAACCAGTCTCCACTCACTACAGAAAACAATTATTTTGTTTGTTAATCTGTCTCTCTCAATGTCATCTCAAGATGGCTAGAAGGCTAGAACGGTCACTGGGTTCCTGTGCACCAAACACATCATGCCTTCAAACAATTCACAGAACACTTCTTATGGTAAACTTACAGGGAGGAGGCGTAGTGAGGATGCCTCACTATTTTTGACCAAAGAGGGATATTTATTACAAAATACATAGTCATTATGGACATAATCATGCATTATTACACTTGATCAAGAGTAATTACCTATAAACTTTTATTCACATGAATCATGCAAGAAAAAACCAGGATTGTACTAAATCCAAAGCTGTCCATTAACATATTTGCTAAAAAAAAAAAAAAAAAAAAAACATTATATAAGTTTATTGGTTATTTATAATTTATAATTATAATTGTAATTAGACGGTAAGCATTAGTCGGTTTTTGTAGTTGACGTGTTTGATGTGGGGGAAATGGGCAGATATGAAGACCTGAGCGCCTTTATTTATCTCCTGTCAGCACTGTGTACATATATCTTGCACCTTGAGTCCATGAGAAACATTATTTCATCTCATTGTGTATTGCACATTGTATATGGCTGTGATGACAATAAAGATCTACTTGACTTGACAAATCGTTATGGCCAGACAACTGGTTCAAAGCATCTCCGAAACGACAAGGCTTGTTGGATGCTCCCGGTCAGCAGTGGTGAGTGCCTACTGACAATGGTCCAAGGAGAGACAAACCATGAACCGGTGACGGGGTGTTGGGCTGCAAGGCTCATCAATGCTCGAGGGCAACAAAGGCCATCCCATCTGGTCCAAACCAACAGAAGGTCTACTGGGTAGGGTATGTGTCGCATTCTGCTGCGTATGAGACTGTGTAGCTGGAGACCAGTCTGAGTGCCCATGCTAAATATATATATATAGGAATAGTTTGAAGAACATGATGAAGTGTCCAAGGTATTGACTTGGCCTCCAGATTCCCCAGATTTTCCAATCAAGCATCTGTGGGATGTGCAGGAACAGCAAGTCCGATCCATGGAGGCTCCACCTTGCAACTTACAGGAGTTAAAGGATCTGCTGCTAACATCTTGGTGCCAGACACCACAGCACACCTTCAGAGGTCTTGTAGGGTCCATGCCTTGGCAAGTCAGAGCTGTGTGTGTGTGTGTGTTATTTTATATATATATATATATATATATATATATATATATATATATATATATATATATATATATATATATATATACACACGCACACACATACACACATACACACACACACATATATATACACATATACACTCAGAAGGTTGAGTTTAATTCGCTGCTACTCTTGAGCAAAACCCTTAACCCTTAGCTACTCAGTTGTATTGTGTCAGGTACGTAAAACGCAAATGTTTGGTAATTAAATAACTTTTACACAAAACTTTTGTAACATACAAAAACTTTTAAAAAGGTGTCTACATTTAAAAAAGAAAGCATTCCTCTCTTTTCTTAAAGAAAACACCTTTCCCACAAGGGAAACTTTACTAAGTAAAGAATGTTATATAAACCATGTTCAGTGTGCAGGTCTTCTTTTCTTACATTAAATTTCTTATTCAACTCATTTTAATCTAATTAAAGTGATCATTTCACAGTGAAAAAAGCAAATAGACTTTTCTAGGAGCTACAAAGAGGAGCAGATGAACCCCAGCTGTTATGAAATACACGGGAGGGCTGGATGCAAGTGCTGGGGGAAAAGTCACTTTATTAGGAACAGTAACCCAAAAGAAACGGAACACAACGGCAGGGTCAAAAAACAAACAATAATCCACAAAAATGGCAAAGCAATAATCCACAAATAAGGCGAGGCAGAAATCCACGAAATAGCGAGACAGTAATCCACAAAAATGCAAGGCAGAAATTCACAAAACAACGAGGCGATAATCCACAAAAATGCAAGGTAGTAATCCGCTGAAAGGCAGAGCATAAATCCACAGTCCAGGAAAAGCGAGGTGCGTGCAAACGCAACTGAACGAACATTAATATATTCAATCAATACTCCGCGCCGAGGCGGAGAAACAAAAGGCTTAAATAACATAAACGAAACAAGGGGAAACACAAAACACCTGAAACTAATAACGAAGCATAAAACAGAGAACTAATGAGCAAATGGGGGCAGAGACATGACGTAAAATAAAAACAACAAAGCACATGGCAAAGTAAACAAAGTGAAAGTCTGTGAAATGGGGAATGCGGAAGTGCGCTACTCGCTAGACTAGGCAAGCAGCGCGGAGAGGGAAACCCTAACACCAGCTTTCATCAGTACCATTAAGAACTATGAATTAGAAAAGACACAAAGAAATCACTAATGCAAGAAAATAATTTTTATTAGTATTTAATTAAATGTTGCAGCAAATGACAATACAGAATGTATACTAGAGTTAAATGTTTAATAAAATATTACATCTATCAAAGGTTACATGTAATAAAATGTAAAAATGTATAATGAAAATTAAAGGTTTAGTAAAAGATTAAACTTGTACTAAAAGATTAAGTGTATGCTAAAAAGTTTATTGTATGACAAAAGGTTAAACTTATGCTATAAAGATAAAAACAAATATTCAAAAACGATACAACTTATAATAAAAGGATTAAATGTATAATAAAAGGTTAAACTTTTACTATATTTTTAACTTTTCAGTATGAGTTAAATGTAAAATGGGGTGGAGATTGTTATTGTCGCTCTCTAGGCGTCTGAGGGTCAGAGGACACTGACAGGTTTTATAGTCAGAAGCTCTTCTACTTAAACTCCAGCGTTGTCATGTACAGCTGCTCAGGAAGGGAAGAAAAGCAACACGGGTTATAAATCAGCACTTAATAAAACACTGATATTAGTATTTGCTTACCTGTGGAGAGCCTGAGCAGCATGTGGAGAGAGAGAAAGGGAAAGAAAAGTGATGTTGTGCTTAAGGTATGACCAGGACATTTATTTATTTTATTAAAATTTAGCAAAAAAAAATAGATATAAATTTCTAAAATGTCCTGATCACTCTTTAAGACAACTGGGATGGAGGGGCGTGTGTGTGTGTTGTGAGAACAGTTTTTCAAGGAGCACTGTAACCTGATCCTTTACACACACACACACACACACACACACACACACACACACACACACACACACACACACACACACACACACACTTCCAGCATTAAATTACTGACACGGATCATAAAAATACTAAGATTTGAAGCAGATCCTTTATAATGTGTATCGTGACATCAGAAAAGTTCTTTACTTACAAGAAGCATGAAAAAGAGCTCCTTTGCTTCGGGATCCTGGACGTCCACATACCACCTGCTGTTCAGCTTGAAAAGAAGCTCCATGAATCCGCCGTCCGACTTCTAGAGAAGAAAAACATGATGTTTAAATGTTATTATTTTCTCCCTCACCAAGGAGAGAAAACATCGACTACAATGAAGCAACATTCATAAAGTTTTCCCTTTTGAAAGTGCTGATGAGACACTTACAGCCTTTGGAGCCTTTATTAAGCAGCCGAACACGATGAGCTCAAAGAAGACGTCCAGGAGGTTGAAATGGCGCAGCTGCACAGAGGAGAAATGTTAGAAACACAGTTAGTTTTACACGTTAAAGACTAAAACTAAAATCCTTTACATTTAGCGATGTGTAATTTTACACACCTCTAAATTTCCAAGCTCACCTGAGCCTCGAGCAGCTCCGTTTTGATGGATTCCTGATTGGACGGACCTCTCAGGAAATGAATCAGCGCGTCGTAGGCCGGCTGAACACCGACCACGTCCTGTCCAGAAAGAAGACACCTTATCACTGCTTTGTCTCCTCAGCCAACACTGAATGTGCACGAGACGTAAGCAGGTGAAATCAGCACTCACCTGTTTGTTGGCTGCTGCCGGACACATCAGAATCTTCTTCCCTGACGCATACAGGAAGGTCTGATTGTTGATGCTCGCTAAGAGTCTCTGAACACAAGATAACACACAACCAGAGTCAAGACAGAGTGGAATCTACTCATGTAGTAACAGCGGGTCTTCAGAGAAGCTAGTTGAGTAAAGAAAGGTTGGCTCACAGTGAACACCTCACGGAAGGCAGGCAGCTTCAGGACAACGTCTGTAACTCCGCTGTCTGCAAAGTGCCAGCTAAAAAACAAGCTTTCTTACCTTTACATGAGACACCGTTAAAGTGTGAAGATGACTGACCGTACCTCATAAAGGGCACCTCCCTCTCCTCTGGAGAAAGATCCTCGTCACTTTCCTGCAGTGAGAAGGCAGCATTAGATCATTAAACACCACACAGTACATTTATCCAGCCTCCCACTAATGTAGAGATAAATCAAGTCTGAGACACTGAATTACCTCAGATTCTGACTGAATGTCCGAGTCAGCGTTTGGAGTGTAGAAGCTTTTCTCTTCTCCCTGATGGGATGTGTCCACCTGATTGTCCACACCCACGTGCGGGTAAGAGCGACTCACCCGGTGAATGAAACACAAACATGGACAGTGCACACAAACAAACTCCGGAAATGAAATTTACAATGTACTGGACAGTGTAATGAATTTACCACGCAATCCTCATACGGCACTTGGACGATCGACCGTCTCTGTGCGATGACAGGAAACCGGCTCCCTCACACTCCCAGCAGAGACTCGCTTAAGAGAGAAAAACGAGATGAGAAACTTTTCACTTAAGAGAGAAACTACGAAATGTAGTCGCTGTACTTCCTGAAGCTTTGTGGTGCCACAACATTTCAGCTCTTACCTGTATGCCGGTGAAAGTGTCCTCATATCGTTCCTGCAGACGACAACTGCACCTCACTCAAACACTCGTCTACTGATAACGAATGTTTTATAAACGTGATGAAGACTGATATTACCTGTTGATTCCGGCAGCACGTCTTAGTGACGGTAAACCACTCTCACCAAGCACAGGAAGTACCTCCAAACCACCACTGACTAGCAACAGAAACACAACGCCACAGACTATAAGATGTAAACAAGAGGGTTCAGTTGTATCTCTGCTGCTGCACTGAACACTGACTTTAGTAAAATACCTCAAACTGGGAGCTGCAGGAAGTCGGAAGAGAGGAACTGGATATTGGGCGTGAAAACTACAGCACAAAGATTACAGTGAGACTCTTATCAAAGCAGCTTCATACAAACACATCGAACAGTTCCTTTACGGTGAAAACTCCACTGGAAAAAAATGAAATATAAAATTACCAGAACGCTGGTTCTGAGGGTCCAGTTTGATGGGCAGGAGCTGGCAGTCTGTCTCAGTGACCTTAATACAGTGCGTGCACACACACACACACACACACACACACACACACACACACACACACACACACAATTAGAAATAAGCAGCTAATATGGTTGTGAATTGCAGTATGTAGTATTTTAACTGTAGTGCTGTTTTTCTGACACATACCTGGACCACCTCAGGTTCCTCCAGAACAACAACAGGCCCTGCAATAAACACACATTTAACCAAATCAATATTTACTGATACGATATAAACCAGCTTGTCATGGAGATGATCAAATACAACAGAAATCATGGCAGATGCTGATACTGGAGAAAAAAAAAAACTTGCTATAAAAACAATATAACCATGTGGTAACAGGAACTAACTTGTTCCGTGGATCTTCCACAACATTCAATGTAACTATAAACAGATAAAAAGTACGTGTCACTCTTTAATCAGTAAAACTTGTAATGGTTGATAAATGGCTGTGGTGGTGTATAAGAGGAATAAAACACCTCGGGACGAGCTGTTACTGAAAAATCACCACCTTCGGGGTGCTAAGAGTAACTCCGCTTCATGTCAGGCTTCATGACCCCACCCTGTCCTGGATTATTTTCCTTTAACAGCACAACCCGAAGTGGTTTATTCCTCACATCATCACACTGACTTTAAATCCTGTCCTTATGAACCATATAGGCGGCGCAGGCCAGGCCCCGGGCTGTCCAAGTACTCAGTCCGGGAAAAAATCTAACAAAATTCAGCATTTTTATTGAAAAAAAAAGTCGCTTTTGATGCTCAAATAATAAAATGAAGCTGTTTCCGTTTATGTATGTTTACTTTTAAATATGTTCTGTAACGCTTTCTGGATTAAGAACCATTTTTTAAAAATAATAATAATAACAACATGACGCTGCTTATTTTTATATATATATATTTATTTAGGTATTAAATAAGACAATAATGAATAATGAATGTGTTTAATGAAATGCTTGTGGTAATAAAAAATAATATTGAAGACAATTCGTGGCCAAAACAGGTTTATCACAGCTACATATATTAGAGAACAGTAGAGGGCGCATTCGCTTCTGTTGATATGTACACAGACACGTCAACGCGTCCGCCATATTGAAAGGGGCGGAATTCGGTAATAAATCAGCGCTATCAGCGCTTCAGTGCTGTAGCTGGACTCTTGGACACTTCTCTGACAAACATTCTTCTCGCCTGTTCACTCGGTTTGACCTGATCTTGGTAGTCTCTGAGTTGTGTCATATTTTTTCCCACTTTGTTATAATGGATTTCACAGCAATCCTAAGGGGTTCAAAGCTTTTTTATAACCTTCAGCTTTTTTTTTTTTTTTTTTCCTCCTAACATCTTCATCTTGAGGCTTCATGGGCAGTTTGTCTTCATGACAGCAGGACTGATCTGATCTGTCACCAAGTCAGAGATGCATGTGAATTTAAAATGAACAGAGGTATACCCTGTTTAGCATATTTAGTGTGAGCTCTCAAATATTAAATATTAGTCCTAATTTAGATGACTAAAAGAAAGGTCTGTTCTGTTAAGACTGTTTCTTTTTTTTAAACAATTCTGAATAATAATAATAAAATAATCTAAATACTTTATTTAATTTTATTTCTGTAGAGAGTCACTGGGGGGTGAATACTTTCTGGAGGTGCTAGGAAACTGCAAGGAAATGCTCTAAAGCAAAGACGCCTTCAAAAATAATGGCAATTAAATGATTTCTACATTTAAAATGCTATAAAGAGCACTAAACAGTAATAAACTACACAAAGTTAATATTTGGTGTGACAACCCTTTGCTTTTTAAAAATACACCAGTAGTCTCAGGGACACTTTGTGCAGTTTCATAAGGAAATTGTAAGGTAAGTTTTTCTGAGCATCTTGGAGAATCTGCTTCAGTTCCTCTGGAGACTTTGACTGTTGCACTTCATTATGACTTTTTGTGTTTTATGTAAAATGTTACCAGCTTTGGCAATCTGAACTTTAAAACAAATTGTAATGCCTACAAGCTGCTAATACTTCCCTCCTGTCTCAGGTTTACCCCTGAAGCCAAGGCCAGTCGACACCCATTTGTGTACATGCCATTCGGAGCAGGGCCTCGCAGCTGTGTGGGCATGAGACTGGCCCAGCTGGAGATTAGGATGGCACTGGTCAACATCTTCAAAACATTTAATGTGGTGGCGTGTAAGGACACCGAGGTGTGTTTATTTCACAGTGTTACTATAGTATTAAAAAGGAATTGTGTTTAAAGATAGCCTACACACAGCCAATCAGATTTTTAAAAGCATTCTCTATGTTCTTGGTTAAATCTTCTCTAACATGCCAGTTTTTATGTCTTACAGGTCCCTCTTACATTAAAGTCAAATACCACCCTCGGACCCAAGAATGGAGTCTTTGTCAAAATGACCAAGAGAGAGAATGTTGGTGATGCATAAAAATAGACAGTGATTCCTGAGTCATCTTCTATGACTCTGTGATTAGTCAGTGAATAACAAAGGATATGATTTGCTTATATTTCCTCATTTGTAAGTTGCTTTAGATAAAAGCGACTACTAAATGAATAAATGTAAAATGTAAATGATTCGTATAATTTAGCATTCTGAGAAACTTTTGATAAAATTGCACTTGGAATATATTTCAACTGCACAGTAAATTGTAGAAATAATTAGTGTACTGAAAGGTTACTGGATATAATAAACTGTTTGATGAACATTCAGCCTAATTATATAAACTGATGTTCCTAATCTCTTTTACATTTGATTTCTTGTAAATAAGAAATTGCTTTCCTCATTGTAAATCTACACAGAAGGAAAATATGATCATATTGGGATTGATACCAAGGAATAACAGCACAAGGAACAAAAGGTTGGATTCATCAGACTAATTCATAGGCAGATTGTTATAGAAATGTGTATTTTCTATTATTATTATTATTATTATTATTATTATTATTATTATTATTATTATTATTATTATTATATCACCAGAAGGTGGTGTTGTAGCACAAGCTGTCCTCATGTGTGGAGTGTAGTTGCTCCAAGCAGTTGCAGTGTTGACCTATTTGCATATCCAGGAGCACAAAAAAAGCCCTCATGGTTCTGTAACTTAGCATTTTGTCAACTCAGCATCTTTGCTGTTGTCACATGACCATTTTGACCAGTGAGGAGTCTACTTTAGGCATGATAAATGAAGTGGATTCTCCAGTAGTGGGGTAGAGACAAGATATCCAACATTTGCAACTGCATCCTCTAAAAAAAACTCTGTGACTTTATAAGGTACCAACACCTGTTAAATAACAGATCACAGCTGATAGCACCACACTCGGGAGACAAAACCTAAAGCCGGACACTTATCTCTGTGGCAAAAAGAAATGCAAAAAAGTGAAAAGGGCACACTGACTTAAATCCCAATGGTGCAGATTTTGTCATTTTAATATATATCTAAACATATCCATAATTATCCATCAGATATGCTTTTTTTTGTTCTTGTAGTACATTTTGTTCTTCACTAGCAGAACTGACACAAGTTGAACTTTCATATATTCTAGATTCATTACACATAAAGTGAAATATTTCAAGCCTTTTTTGTTTTAATCTTGATGATTACGGCTTACAGCTCATGGAAATCAAAAATCCAGTATCTCAAAATATTAGAATAAACAATTTATAATACAGAAATGTTGACCTTCTGAAAAGTATGTTAATTTATGCACTCAATACTTGGTCGGGGCTCCTTTTGCACGAATTACTGCATCAGTGTGACGTGGCATGGAGGCAATCAGCCTGTGGCACTGCTGAGGTGTTATGGAAGCCCAGGTTGCTTTGATAGCAGCCTTCAGCTCGTCTGTATTGTTGGGTCTGGTGTCTCTCATCTTCCTCTTGACAATACCCCATAGATTCTCTATGGGGTTCAGGTCAGGCTGGATTTTTCCAGTATCTCATTTCCATAAACTGTAAGATTAATCAAGATTAAAACATAAAAAGGCTTGAAATATTTCACTTTATGTGTAATGAAACTAGAATATATGAAAGTTCCACTTTTTGAATTAAATTACAAAAAAATGAACCTTTCCACAATATTCTGATTTTTTGAGATGCACCTGTACTAAGAAGTGATGCTTTTTTAAGTATAATAGTATAATAAAGAGGATTTCATTAATATAGTCATTTTGAAATCCAAAATCTTCAGAACCCAATGTGAATAAATAAATATAAAGTCTTCAATAACTTTGAAGGCCATAAAAGGTAGCAGACAACAATAACAACCACAACAACAAAAATGTCATTAGAAAACAGAAAAATGTTCAGAAGCATTACACTGGAAACCCTCCCAACCCCTACATTTTCATATTGGAACCTCATAGACTTTTATATTTTATGACACAGTTATGCCACAATCATGTGTTCAGTAATAATGTACGCTTTCCAGTGAGATTTTCAGCTCCTCGTTTCTTAAAGGAGTGTGTCAAAACCATTGCAGTGGTCATTTTCAGACTGCTCAATCAAACCTAATCCCCACAAAAAAATTTAGGAAAAGGACTTCATAGTCACATTTTATCAAGTTTAGAGTGACTTTAAAAGATTATCAGCATTGAAGGACACTGATGTGTATGGTAGATATTTCCATCAGGTGCCACTGTGTCAGCTCTGGTATTCAATGATGTACTCAGGATAGACCTGGTACTTCTCAAAGATGACAAAAATACTAGGGTCAGTTTCCTTGTCCACACAGCTATCATAAAATCCCGGCTTGTGTTTCTTCTGTGGGGGCCGAACCAAATTGCTGGATCCTTTGGTGAATTCTCCAACAAGGACAAGTGCTGCAAACATCATTTTAATGCCGCCGAAGGATTTACTATATTTATTAGAGTAAGAGGCATCTCTGGCAAAGTAACTTCCTGTTAAGCAACAGACAATAAATATAAGTGTAACTTGTATATTTGTGAAAAAAAATCTGTATTATTGAATAAGGATTTTGGATAGTTCTTGGATATGTTGTTACCTTTCCCATAAGATGTTCCATTTTTACCGCAGACCCTCCAATCAAAGTTCTGCTCACAGATAGCATCTTTTAGAGTTGAATCTGTGCCATGGAAGAGATAACGCTCATATACATCTCCTCCTCCATTCCTCTCCACCATCTGCTCTTTCTGCCTGGAGAAAAAAAATTGATCGCTTAAATGGATTATGGTATTGTAAATGGAATTGTAAATCTTTAAGGGAAATGTTTAGAAGCAATTTCTACTGTTAGGGAAGTGACTGGTTTTTAGAAATATCCATACCACTGAAAGACCTTCCACAGAGAAGGATTCTGCAATCTCTGGATGTTGTGAATTGTGTTACAAGGCATCGTAGCATTAAAAATTGACTCCACCTTTCGGTACTCGTCTGTACCCTTTGAAAGTGTTATAAGCTGAAAGGAATATTTTAGCAAATCTTCAGTAATCCAGTAATGAGAGTTCTTGTGATACACTGCTAAATATATCTTAGCAAGTGAAAATATTTTGAATGTGGTAAAGGTTATTATAAATCATATACAATATTATTCAGCCTGTTTTTAGATGATTTTACACATTTCAAGCTTTTCATTTTCTTATTATTCTAATGGCAAACAATTTTAAAATTAGAAGAAATATCTGCCAATAGAACAAGACTATTTCAAGCTTGAAAAAAAAAAGTCTAGATATAGGATTAATAATAAATGTTTATTTTTATTTTAATAGGAAATACTAGATTAGATTTGATATTAGAAGATATTTTCATTTCTAAAATATAATTTTTGAGTCTACCAATTTTTCATAATCAACTGCATTTTCATTATATTTCATCAAGCTTTAATTGAAGTTGAGTAAACTACATACCTTGTAGGTGAAGCTGGAAAGGGCTCCTTTCTCCCAATAATCAGGGACATTCATAGAGGCCGAGCTGTCACTGGACGAGCTCTCACTGGTGTGAGAATGTGGGAACACATTAAGGATAATACTGACAAAAATATCATTCAAAACACTGCACTACATTAAGGTGATACCTTTTTAGTTTCCTCTCAACTTCTTCAGCAGAGACAAACCTAGGCCTCCTCCGAATGTATCGTATTGTCTTGTGCTTAATGTTTTGCTGATACATATCTGCATTTGAAATCTCAGTATGTAAATTCTAAAATTATGCATTTTGATTGAACATCAACAAGGTCTAGGACTTTGGACATACCTTTGAAGTTAAGAATATACTCATGACTCTCAGATCTGAATGGCAGTTTATCTTTAGGGTCTTTGAGGTAAACCTCTTCCAGGGTTTTCGATGTAATCAAAGCCTTACGCTTTGCATCCTCCTGCATGACACATTTCATTGTAAAACACTTGTCATCTGACTTGTTATTTTAAGTACTTTTTCTACCAAAGTATACAAATATCAGGAATGTGAATGTAAGAAATTGGCTTGTATTGAATATAGTGTTCATAAAAGAAAAGCAGACTATGGTTATGCTGCTATACACTAATGGACATACTGCTTACTATTGTATAATGCCAACCTAATCTGGTCCTTATAAAGGAAATGACCAACCCCGCAGCCATATTCAATCCATCTTCCCTTTTCATCCTTCCAGTACCAAAGCCAATTAGTGGTCAGGACAAAGTGAGGAGCTTTGTTAACAGAGGACGCTGTAGACAGACGACGAACCTGCATCTCATCATATGTCATAGAGTTGAAGTTCACCTGTGTAAACCCGATACTAGGGCAAGGACAGGCTTGTTATTATGAGTAAGGCTTTCACATATTTTACAGTCATGCTATCATTTCAATAATCTATAAATACCTCCTGTCATTATCCGGATTACAGAAGGCCCTCTCAATATCCTCTCCATTTGAAAAGTCTTTCCAGGTTCCACTCTTTAAATACTGCCATTTATAAGGCAGATGATGATGTACACGGGAACATTTCTCTAAAGAGGAAATACAATATTAAAGAGGCATTAATTGTGTCAATCAAACAAAACACACAGCTACAGGAGAAGTGAAAGCAGTAGCCCAGGTTTTGGTAATCCAATGAAAACTCGTCCATAGGGGCAGGTAGGGCAAAGCCTTATCATATTTATCAGCTGTTCAAAAATGTTAAGTCCTAATTCACAACTCCATGCTTTTGAAATTCCGTTGACATGCTAATTAACTTTTTTTTGAGTGCTCAACGATTTTTTAAAAAATGTTGCTGGTTTACAGATAAAAGCTGATGTTCCATTGATTTGCTGGCCAATCTAGATGTTGTGCAATCATGCCATCATTTAGCTCCATAGACCTTTTGACATCGTGGTCAAAAATGGGAACGACAACAAGCTCTAATAGAATCACGCTGCACCATACATATTTGGTCTATGACAATTTTCAGGTGAGGAGGTGCAACGGACAGAACCATTTTGCCATGGCTGT